>OY292348.1:4380000-4980000 GCA_958496145.1 Heliothis peltigera | reverse complement strand
TAGTTTACTTAATATTTTTTTATGAGAGTAAATAAGTAGATGTGGGAGTAATGATATCACTGTTTGTTAATTATTTTACAGTTAAGTCTATTGCAAAAACTAAAGGAGTTATCATTCATTTGTATCCCCCCAATTAATATGGTGCAAAATCTCATTCGTCTGCCATTGCCATCATTAACCTGACTCACCAATTAATCAGCACTTTCTAAATCCTAATCTACATGATGCAAATCAGTGCCTTCGATATATGTTATTGCATATGATGCATTGGACCAAATTATTATGTTAATTAAGATGTAATGAAAAAAAAAAATTGAGCCAGATCAATGAGTCAAAAACCCTCTGTTTCAAAGAATCACCCCTATGCATATATAAGGTCTAACAAAACTCGTCCACCATATTTTTACAGGTCATCTAGTACATGCTAAGGATCATGTTTACCACAAAAAGTCATGAAAACAACAACATATTTTATTTAATTTATCATCACAGTTGCTAAATTGTACGAATAACGCCGGTCTCTATGAACGCGCTCGATCGTTGACATCTAGGTCATTCAACTTTGTTTGTGGTAAACATGATCCTTAGCATGTAATAGATGACCTGTAAAAATATGGTGCACTAGTTTTGTTAGACCTTTTATATTATACACTACCAGGAACATTTTCATAATAATTTTACACTTAATTTAGATTATTATATCTTAATTTAGTCTCAAAATGGCGATTTTATAGTGCATTTGCGAGTTACGGACGCTTTTTTCATTAAAACTGTAACCTCTAAGAGTTTTTTTTAACTTCTTTGAAACAAAAAAGCTGTTAATGAGATTCTTCATACATTATTTTTCTCTGAAATTTATTTTCATAGAAATTTCTGAATATATCTATACATAGACATATTGTATTTTTGTCTTTTTTTTCAATCATTACCTACTAAAAACAGGTAATTAAATCCCAAAACGTTCAAATATATATTTTAGTAAGTCAAAATTGACAAAAATCTTTCCGAGTACAGACACCAGCGTATCAAGCTACTAGAATCTACATATCAAGCATTAATAGATTTTCAACTTTATCGCTGAAGCTTATGATTCAAAATTGATTGGGAAAGTTTCAAGTTTCGGCAGTAGCTTGATGTGCTGGCGTCTGTACCTACAAAAAAGAATGATATTCAGGAAACGATATTAGTCAATCAGTTCCGGAATTCCTCATAAATTTTATATTTCCTCATTCCTCATGCGGAAAAGCGTCCCCACTTTATGTGACATTAATTTCTTCTTCCTCATCGCTTTCTGTGACGGTACTATGGTTGTATAACCCTTGGGCCATCAGTTGTAAAGCGAGGGGGTTTCTCTGCCCAGTAGCCTTCTTGATCTTCGCTCGTTTGTTCTGGAACCAGATCTTTATTTGGGCTTCGGCTAGGCCCAGCTCGGAAGCCAGGCTTTGGCGTCTCCTCTCAGTCAAGTAGCGGTTTTCCGCAAACTCGTGCTAGGAAGAAAAAAAAACATTTATTAATTATTGTCATCTCTATACTTATAAAAGCTAAGCGTTGTAGCTTAGCGTTGCAGCACTTTTCTAAGTTTGTATGTACTTTCTAAGTATATATTGGACACCAATGACTGTGTTTCGGATGGCACGTTAAACTGTAGGTCCCGGGTGTCATTGAACATCCTTGGCGGTCGTTACGGGATTCAATAGCCAGTATAACCATGGGGTATTGGGTTGCCGGGTAACTGGGTTGATGAGATCAGAAAGGTAGTCGCTCCTTGTAAAACACTGGTACTCAGCTGAATCCGGTTAGACTGGAAGCCGACCCCAACATAGTTGGGAAAAGGCTTATAAGTTGTTTTTAATATTTTATAAGTTAACTACTAGTCTGATTTGAAAAATTCTTTCACTGTTAAATAGCCTATTTATCGAGGAAGACTATATATAGGTTTCATCCGGGTGCGCGGAGTTGTTCCCACGGGATACCAAGCGTTGCTTAACTTCATGATCGACCCGTGTGGCTGTTACTTAGCCTCAAACTTTTAAGATGTGATAGAAGTTCAAAGTATACATACCTTTAACCTAGCGAGCTGGGCTGCACTGAAAGCAGTTCTAGGTCTCTTCTCTTCTGGAGCAGCTTTCTTCTTCATCCTTCTACTTCTTGGACCTGTGGACAAAGAGAGTGGAAAATTAGTTGGATAAAAACTCGAAATATAGTAATAGTTAAAAAGGGAACGTATATTTATGGATTCAATTTTAAATGTAATTTAAATGGAAATTTTTATTTATGGATTTAAATGGAAACTTATATTTATGGATTTAAATGTCTTTTTAATGGAAAACTTATTTAATTTTACTATTTTGTAAAAAAATATAATTTCATTTTAATTTCGATAATATAAAAATTAAATCACTATCTTCCTGCCCCAGTTTAACCCGCATCTAGGGGGAAGTTGATAAAAAGTGGCTAATAGTATGTACATAGATATATGTAAGCTAAGCTAATGCCATAAGTTTTATCAAAAACTTTACTGAACTTAGTAAAAAAACTAACTCGCTTATAATATTACTATCAATACCCTAACAAAACTAAATTATCATGCATTTCTTTCAATGAATTTAAAACTACAGATTATATACGACCACAAAATGAATGCCATAGCCAATCAAATTTCTCTGATGGGGTTACGAAACCATAAATACAATAAAAAGGGGCGTGACCACGGAACCCTTTCGTCGTAATTGTCCTTAATAAATGATTTAACGAACCCTAATGACAGTGTTGCGCCCGTTATGCCACTTAATTGAATTTTATCGATAAATAGAGATGGGACGTCTTTTAATCGTACGTTTTCGTAATTAGATTTTAAAATAGTTTTTTTTTTATTATGTAAGAAATAATTATAGAGGTTTTTTTTATGATGTGTGTTATTAAAGATTTTTGCTTTAAATGTGTTTTTTTTTGTTCTGGTTGTCAGTGATTACGTTTAATTACATTACAATGGCTGAACTCTTAATATCTGACAGTAGATTTGATAGAAAGTTAAAATTAATTCGATTGATAATAAAGACACATTATTATAATGTAAACGGTTTCTTCATAATTCGATATATTTTTTTTCCAAAACCAGATGAGGTCGGCATTTCCTAACTGACTATCTTGAGAAGAAACGCAGAAACAAACTCAAGGGTCATAGTCTCTTTTAAAGTCCAGACATTAAAATAAATAATATACTAGTGCATGTTTATGTCATTGGGTAAATAATTAAACTTTTAGATTTTTTCTCACCCATCCAAAAAACAACCTCAACCAAATTGCTTAACCTCAAACACCGAAGTGGCTATACCAAATTCATTTAGTCCTACCCCTAAAACATTTTATTTCCTGATTAAAAACAATAATTGAGTGTCAAATCCAATATGGCGGACTATCGCGGTCAAAAGTGTTAAGTGTGAATATTTAAATGGCGTGCTGGCATGCCAGGATATGATTTATTATGCCATTCGTGTGCCAGCACGTAATTGTTAGAGAAATGGCGGCTTTTAATTGGCACTTTTCAATTTTATGTCGTTAAATTTTTTATATGAGTTCAAAGGTATTTTTTGGTCGTTTGTTTGTTTTTTAAATTAGTTATAGATACGTCATTTAGGGCCAGTTTCACAGGTTACGGATAGCCACTATCTATCAGATAAATTAAAAAATAGAACAGAATTTGTACGAAATTATCTACCAGATAAACTATATGGAACTTATCAGCAACCTGTGAAACTGGCTCTTAGTATTATTAAAAAAAACATTAAACTTATTATGTCAAACTTATGATATGTACCTTTTGTCAAAAAAAACTTAAAAAATAATTTAACGTTATTCTAAATCCAATATGGCGGACCATAAAAGCTTTATAAAAAAGTTTGTTCTTTTAATTTATTTAAAAATAATTTGACATTTCGCATTCCCAACTCAAAAACTCAAACAAAAACCAATAACTCTGTCCCTGAGACAATCTACTAATAAGTACTAAAAACAAAGCTAAAAACAATAGCATCTAAATACGGAGATAACACAATTAGATATCAAACACAACAGAACGAAAAATATATCTACAACATTATACATCCCGCCAAAAGACAATACAGAACCGACATTTTAAAAATCCGCCGCCATCTTGGCCAAACATTCTCACACTGTAGGCCGCATAAAATACTTTAGCGAAAAAAAATAAACCAAGTACAGGAAAGCACAGAAATGTTTACGGCTACCGTTCCGCGATAGTGTTAAATGTTGTGAATTTATTGCCTTAAGCTAGATCTGCGCGATTGTACCATTTTATTATTCGTTTTAAATTGTAATGGAGTGTTGATGGCGTGGTGTTAGATATGGGTGGGGAGAGGAGGGGTGAAGGTAATATAAACGTGGATTTGTTAGATTCACACAAAAAGTAGTATTCAGATTTGACTGCCCCGTTGGTCTACTGGTTGCAAAGCGCGTTCGAATCCCGGGTCGGGCCGAAATCGCTTTGTGGGTTTTGAGAAACTTTCACAAAGCAGCCTGGAGTCTGGAAGTTGGTGATTGATTCACCCGTGCATCGGAGAGCACGTAAATGTCGGTCCTGCGCCTGATCTCTCTCCGGTCGTGCCGGATTGCCGTCCCATCGGATTATGTGAGTGAGGGAATAGAGAGTGCACCTGTGTCTGCGCGAATACTTGTGCACTATAATATGTCCTGCGCAGCTGGCTGATGTCCATAAATGAGAACGGCCGCCGTAGCCGACAATCGGCCTGGATGCCATCAGTATTCAGATGTTTTTGTGTCGGTAGCTCATCGTCTGCACGTCTAAGGACGACAGGCCCGTGTCGGCGGCGCGTTCTGTTCCACGCGCTCCTCGAAGAGATGTCAGCAACATAGGAGCCCCTTAGGGCCAGGGTCTGCTTGGGATGCGGGTTGTTCGCAAGAGTTACCGTGGCCCTGGCACACAGGGACCTCCAGAAGGAACATAGTGGGTTTTATGACTAAAACTACTGACGTAAGAGTCTGACGCTCCCTCTAGCTGCACCCACAGCAGGTGTTTTAGTCTAGACGTATGTACCTACGGGTATAGCCGTTTTTCGTCTGTTTAAATCTTATAGTAAATGATTAAGTTTGTCAAAGTAAATTGTAGTTATCCCAATATACAATATAATATATTAAAAAAAAAACCTTTTTTAAAAAAGCTTTTATGGTCCGCCATACCTATTGGCTTTAGAATAACGTCAAATTATTTTTAAGTCACTCAATAAGTCCTTTCATTTGATACCCATATTGTTGAAATTCATTAAAAATAACTGCTCCGCCATCTTGTGTGGCCCGCCATATTGGATTTAGAATGAACTCATATAATATATCTTGGATTGTCATCCAAACTGAACGTGTATACAAAATTTCAGCTCAATCGGTTGAAGATATCTACTTCAAAATTGAGTTCAAAGAATCCACCGTAACATACATACACGGCAAGTTAAATAAAAGCTTTTAAAATGACGATCGCCGTACCAAAATTATTCTTTCGAAAACACAAAATCAAAATATTATGCTTCGACGATTATTATATGTATATTTGTTCACATAAAAACTAATATAAATGACCGAAATAAATTACTAGTTATAATTTTCTTGTTTTTGAACCGAAATAAACAAATTTTGTTAACTGTAATATTTAACTGTAGTTGGCAGAACACCAATAATGATCAAAGAAATAATAATTTAATCATAATTTCATAGAACCATAAAGTCTGTCTCAGACATCTGTGTGACTTCAATTCTGCCTTCGAACTTTTCCCAAACACAGATGTCTGGGTCTTTATATTAGACTAGCTGTTGCCCGCAACGTTGCCCGCGTGGGCATTAGGTGATTAAACATCCACCACCCGTTCGTGATAGCGTAATAATATGTAGCCTATATGTTGACCCGACCTCTTAGTTATATTCATGCCAAATTTGAAGCAAATCCATGCAGTACTTTTTGAGATTAGCCCGGTCATACATTACACATACATATAGACAGACAAAAATTCTAAAAACTACAATATTTTTGGCTTCGATATCAATTGTAGATCACACCTCAATTATTCTTTAAATAAAATATTCAATGTACAGTTTTGAATTTTCTACGATTTTATTGTATGTATGTATGTCTATATAGATACTTTTAATAAGTTTTAAGTTCGTAATACATTATTCTACTAACACCACAAGAATATAAAGCGTGAACATAACAAACGATTCTCCGAGAATCAAACGGCAATTCACTTCAAATCGAAACAATAACGCCGCAATCAAAATTGTACTTTATTACCCTTAAAATAGAACAGGAAATCGTAAAACACTGGACTTCTGAAAAAGAATACTGCTACGCCAACACTGAAAAATGCGTTTTAATGCTCACAAAATACGGTTTGTTTTCCTTTAAAAGTTTTAAAAGGCCATACATCAGGGTAATAAAGGAGCCGAGCTAAATTTTTATTCGAGTTTTTAATTAAACAAGAGTTGAAAATGTTCCGGACATTTTCTGTTACGAGAATGGCGCGAGAAAATTGTTGGTCACTTTTAAAAAAAGAACGGGCGCCATATTCTTTTTTATTAACTACAATTTACGCGGGTTTGTAAGAAATATTGCGTTTATTTGAACACTTTTATTATTTTCTTCGTTTATTTTTGTTTAAAAAAATGATTTTTTACAAATTACGATGGAAAATGCACTTTTAAAATCAGTATAATTAAAATTATAAATTTTTATTTCACGATGAATTATTTTTGATCATCACTCTCGTTCAAGGCAGACTGTCAATGACAGACATTAAGAGCGCGTATCCCAAAAGTTGGCAAAAGTAAACTACCAAATTAGGTAATTGGGTAGTTGACTAGGTCAAAAATAAAAACCTATATGCGTACATGGTAGGTATTACAAAGCATCTTAAAATAATGTCACTTTCATTTTATCATTTTGAAAGAAGCTATTGGATTTTTTTAATTTATTATTTTAGTAAAATATGTAGGTATATGACTTATGTGAAAAAATCATCATATAACTTTCATACAAATTCCATACAAAGTAACCGTTTTTGACAGTTCAATAAAAGTACCTAATGAATTTGATTAGTTGTCAAGTACCGTATTAAAACATGTTAAAATTTGACAGCTCGGTATTTATGACGTTGTCAACTTTCAGTCGAGATTTCGAGATTTCGTCAAGATATTTCGCGCCTCCGCCGTTCTCAAAGACAAACATAGACAATTAGAGAGTAAATAATGATATTTGAACTTGTTAATCTTTTAGATATATGGCGTCATTTGTCCTGTTGTAATGTCCGATGGGGTTGTAAAGAATTTTAATGGGCCAAGTTAGGGGTTGAAATAATGTATTTTAATCACTTTGCGGGTCTTAATTTGTTTTGTTTGTACATATTCAGTTGTTGATGTGGAGAAGTTGAAAATGGCGGTCTTTAAAGTGACATTTTGATGACACTAAATACTAATGACAGTTATTACTCAATAAAAGAAAATGCTGACATTATTGCGAATTTAGTTTGTCTATGAAAATTTCTTTAAGAAAAGTCGTGGTGGCCTAGTGATTAAAGAGCCAACCTCAAAAAAAAAGGCATTTATTCAAAGTAGGCTGAAAATCAGCACTTTTCGAAGGTCAATTCTACAAAAGACAGCCCCAAAAAGTATAAGTGCGTGAGTTCGATTCCAGGTCAGGCAAGTACCAATGCAACTTTTCTACGTATGTATGTACTTTCTAAGTATATCTTGGACATCAATGACTGTGTTTCGGATGGCACGTTAAACTGTCGGTCCCGGTTGTCATTGAACATCCTTGGCAGTCGTTACGGGTAGTCCGAAGCCAGTAAGACTGACGCCAGTCTAACCAAGGGATATTGGGTTGCCCGGGTAACTGGGTTGAGGAAGTCAGATAGGCAGTCGCTCCTTGTAAAACACTACTAAACACACAAACTCCTTGTAAGTCACATCAACACGCTTTGGTCACTTGGAAGGAGGAATTTGATTTAAGATGCTCACCCATCCAAGGACCGACCGCGCCAGGAGTCGCTTAACTTGTGACCAATCGACTTTTTAGTAAATTTCGAAAATACAGCGCTGAATTAATTAAACAAAATTCCATATTTTGCAATACAGTGAAAAGTCAAACTTGAGTGCTTATATTACGTAAATAAAGTAGTTCCCTACAAAAATGGTGACAAACGTACAGACAACCTCTCACTACGAATAACTCCATTCCATAAGAACCGGTTTAAACCAGTTTGGTGTAATATTTAACTGTTTAAAACTAAGGCTTTTAATAACTTAATTAAGTTTTAGATAAGTGTCTATGTTTATAAGCATTATATTACTTTTGTTAATCCTAATCCTAATCATAATCCTTCCTAATACTATTATAAAGGCGAAAGTTTGTAAGTATGGATGTATGGATGTTTGTTTCTCTTTCACGTAAAAACTACTGAATGGATTTGAATGAAACTTTACCACAATATAGCTTATACATCAGAATAACATATAGATAATATATAGCTTCCCTCAGAAAGCGGGTGAAACCGCTGGCGGAAGCTAGTAAAATAATAATAATTATTCAGTAATCATGTGCCTAGCCTTTTCCCAAGCTATGTTGGGGTCTAGATGCAGCTGAGTACCAGTGTGCCACATGAAGCGACTACCTTATCTGACCTCCTCAACCCAGTTACCCGGGCAACTCAATACCCCTTACTAAGACTGGTTGTCAAACTTTCCGGCTTCTGACTACCCGTAACGACTGCCAAAGATGTACAAATGACAGCCGGGACCCGCCAATTTTTGGAACCCGTTGTAACAAGATGGTCACACATCCACCAAAGACATCAGACCAAGTAAGCGTAACTTAACCTTTTGATCGACAGTAAAAGTATTGAATTTAACTAGTTGTCAATTACCGTATTATATAAATTACTTACACAGTATTATAAGACTACCAAAAAAACCTACATATACATATATCTTTAAAGACTAGCACTAGAATTGTAAGCGAAAAATAACATTTCGTTCTGAACCGCTTTTGCGTGCGAAAATTGATTTCTTTAACACAGAGTTGTAAAATTTTGGATACGGCATTTTCACACATTTGCAGTTTTTATCTGTTGAACGTTCAGTGGGGATGTTTACGTGTGAATAATGCTCAAATCATTTGTTTTGTAGCATGGATGCTATAGACAGACACAGCGGCAAAGTTATTTTGCTAAGAACACAACTGGATTTATAAATTAATCTGGGAGTTAAAACTTTTTATCGTAAGTAAAAATCTAGTTATCAAAATAAATTTATTATGTTATATTACTAAACATGTAGAACTTTGCATCTCCATTTATAAAAACCCGAATAATTTCGCACATCCTTGATCCTTATAAATATTCAGATCACGGATACCAAATTCAATTGCAAAACACTTGAACCTTATACCTAAAAAATAAAGCATATAATCGCTTGAAGATTTTTTCATAGCTTCTTAGAGCACACATAAAGAGTATTTTGATTCGTATCCCTTTGAATATAGAGTTGGTTTTTCGTTGCATCTTAGATTTTTTTAAGCTTTGATTTTAGAAGGGTATCAAGGGTAGATTCCTATTACATAGAAATACTTCGATTTTAACACCCTCTTGCGGGGGCAAAGATTTTTATTCTACAAAGGAAATTTGAAATGTTTTCGCGCCAATCTTGTACGAGTAAGTAAGTATTCAAAAAAGGGATGAAAGATATATAAATAATATATATATATATAAATCTTGAATTAAATTTTGACTGCCTCGTTGGTCTAGTGGTCGCAAGGCGCGACTGCTGTGCACGGGGTCTCGGGTTCGAATCCCGGGTCGGGCCGAAATCGCTTTGTGGGTTTTGAGAAACTTTCATAAAGCCTGGAGTCTGAAAGTTGGTGATCCATTCAGAATGTTATCGTGTTACACATCGTGTTATAAAATTGTATAACGTTATACAACTGTTCTGTGGGAGAACCCTTACATTTAGAACCCCAAATTATTATAATTACAATGAAAAATGAAAAACTAGCCCAGCCCTTACGCAAGCTTTGTTGGGGTTGGCTTCCAATCAAACCAAATGCAGCTGAGTACCAGTGAGCCACATGCAGTGACTACCTATCTGATCTCCTCGACCCAGTTACCTGGGCAATTTTTTTAATGGATACAAAACTTAAAAAAAAAGAAAATAAATATCTCAGTAATCCCGAATTACCGAAAATCAATAAAAATACCTTCAAGTAATATTAAAAGCTGCTCAATCGCATGAATGTAACAACTTAGAATTCTGCCTACCCCTTTATCAAGAACAATTCGCGATAAACGTACCAAATCAAGTTATTAGGACATTCTTTTTGATAAGCAAAAACTCCTGCGCACGGTGGGCCTTTCTTAGTAGCTAAGGGTGGGGCGAGTCGATGATTTTTGTCGATGTTTTTTTTTGTCGATACTGTCGATATTTTTTTGTAGTGATGGGAAGTTAGTATTTAATTGTTTTATTTATAAAAATAATACCTGTCAATTCAGAAATTTATCTACATTTTTGTGGTTTTATTTTTAGTTAATATGATACATTTTCTGTTCTTTAAATTTCAAATGCAATAAATATTATTTATACTGAACAAGTTTCTATATTTCAGTCTAACCAAGGGGTATTGGGTTGCCCGGGTAACTGGGTTGAGGAGATCAGATAGGCAGTCGCTCCTTGTAAAACACTGGTACTCAGCTGAATCCGGTTAGACTGGAAGCCGACCCCAAAATAGTGTGGAAAAGGCTCGGGAGATGATGATGATGATGAAGTTTCTATATTATCACGAATTTGACAATCCAAAAAGCTATCAATTGTCAATTTATTAAGTCAACCTCTTAATTGTGGAGACCACGGACCAGCAAGCGCAGCGTAGGACGTTCACCAACGAGATGGACAGACGACCTTATAAAAGTCGCCGGAAGACGCTGGATGCAGTTCGCTTCCAACCGGCATATGTGGAGATCTAAAGGGGAGGCCTATGTTGAGCAGTGGACGTCCTATGGCTGAGATGATGATGAACCTCTTAATTTGTCGACATACCTGTCCAAATTAATTCTCAATAATAAAACCATAAAAATACAACCATACCCGCAGCATATGAGCTAGTCTTAAAAAAAATCAATACCATTCTTAAGCTCGGCATCTTTTATTGCCCTATACAATACCGTAAAGGGTTGCCATTAAAAATAAAGACGTATTGTTAGGGATGTGCCGTCGATGATTATCGGATCTGTTATCGAAAATTTAAAATCAATTTTTGTATAGAATTTTGACGAATTATTATATACATATGTTACACAGAAATATATTGAGGTAAAATTTAGAGACATTTAAGTAGTTATCTGGCTTTACGAATCAATTAGTTGTACTAGATATTTTACTAATATTATAAATGCGAAAGTTTTAAATTGATGATGGATGTTTGTTAGTCTTTCACACTAAAACTACCAAATATATTTGAATGTAGAGAGACACTGCTAACTGCGTCAATTATATTGCTTAAGAAAATATAGGGTCTAACAAAACTAGTACACCATATTTTTACAGATCATCTAGTACATGCTAAGGATCATGTTTACCACAAAAAAAAGTTGCATGACCTAGGGTCAACGATAGAGCGCCTTCATAGAGACCGGCGTTATGCGTACGTACAATTTGGCGACTGTGATGATAAATTTAATAAAATATGTTGTTGTTTTCATGACTTTTTGTGGTAAACATGATCCTTAGCATGTACTAGATGACCTGTTAAAATATTGTGCACTAGTATTGTTACACCCTTTATATTATGTACGTTACAATAATTAAAGTATAAAGCAATTTGCTTTCAAATAGGGCTAGTTATTGGACATTATTTTGTTGTATAATAACTTTGTTGCTATTAATAATGGCTAACAACTTCCTCAAGTTGTATCGAATTGAATAATTCCAACGATATTGAATGTAGTTATCATTTTATTAATATTCGTAATTTGATGATTGATTAAAGACTTATAAAATGTTACGTTACAAGCTAACAGATCCAAAATGATTATAAAATAAACAAATAATAGGTTAAAATGTATTTTATAATATATCAAAATACTACGTAATATTATTTAAATAACGATTTTGTACAAGCATAACGTTCTCAAGCATAGTATCTAGGACGGATGTCGGTATATTTTTTTTGGTTACCATATATCCACGGACGTGCAAGTGGCTATATTTGAAAAAGAAAGGGAATATGTACTCTTAGCTTTAAGTTGTCTCGTTTTTTGAAAAATAACTCCCACATGAGATTTTTTTATTTTATTTATCAAACTTCTCCATGAAGCTATCGATATATCGATAACTTACACACATCACTGGTTTTCCCTGTAATACCAATTGTCACAGTAGCGGGAAGGTCCGCACTAATTAACTGAGATGGGTGGTACTTATAAACGAAGTACAGGTATGTACAAAAGTGTTATATGAAATTATATTTTATATAAAATATAAATATTCTATTTTCCACATGATAAAGAATTTTACGTTTGTTAATATGAAATACTATAATATCATCTACCTATAAAGGTGCCAAAACCACCAAACGTCACCAAAATCTATTTAATATTGTTTGCTTAAAATAGGAACGGAAAAAAACCTCATTTATGAAAAGGTCCACTTACAAGATCGTTATGCACTTAAATGAACTTGTCATGAGTATAAAGTAGCCCTATAAATGCATTGATATGCATGAATGCACAATGTTTACATCAAATGTGAGCATCACATGCACTGACATCAATATACAGAAAAAAAAACACTGACAGGAATATATTTTCCAGGAAGCATACAAACATGAGGCAGAAAAAATGGTTCTTTTAACATTGGCAATTAAAATTAGGTAATACAACAACATTATTTATTGCCCGCTGTTGGGAAAAGAACTCTTGAAACCTAGTACAAACGGAAAATAGCAAGTATAAATATTTTTTTTATTAAAAAAAATAACAAAAATGTTTAAAATTCAATACGGTCGACATAAAAACTGTATATTTTCATAAGATTTTCAAAGAAAATATTATTTATAGAAAAAAAAATATTAAAAATATATTTTGTCATTATTACGATATTTTAGAGAAGAAACCCTGTCTACATTCTTGCTTTGTAGTATCTTAAAAATACACCATATTTCTTACGTGATAATGAGCCATCATCATCATAATAAAATTCATCAAGTAAGAATAAATCGATACTAATAAAAAAATATAAATATAATTTTATCATAAACACTTTTGTGCATAACTGTACAGACATTTCTATCATACTGAGCGAAATTGTACGTGAAGTGAAGGCTTTCCGATCGCTTTTAGTTTGTCCCATCAGGTGGGTTCAACACCATGATAAGATCACAACATTTCAAGAAGAGAAGGCAAGTAGAAAAGTCAAAAATATTTTTTGAAAATTTTCACCATCATCTGCCTAGCCTTTTCCCAAGCTATGTTGGGGTCAGCTTCCAGTCTTAACTGGATGCAGTTGAGTACCACTGTTTTACGTGGAGCGACTGCCTGTCTGACCTCCTCAGTCTAAACATCATCATCTGCCTAGCATTTTCCCAAGCTATGTTGGGGTCGGCTTCCAGTCTTAATTGGATGCAGTTGAGTACCAGTATTTTATGTGGAGCGACTGCCTGTCTGACCTCCTCAACCCAGTTACCTGGGCAACCCAAGAACCCTTGCTAAGACTGGTTGACCCGTGTAGCTGTTCTTTAGCCCCGAGCTCCTCATTTTTTAAATTTCTAGACGTTATTGTTCAGGTATCCTCAAGATGTTTTTCTTCACCTTTAATCAGATATTGGTGTCCAAGGTATACTTAGAAAGGCTGCGGGTTGTTCGCACGAGTTACCGTGCCCCGGCATACAGGGAACTCCAGAAGGAACATAGTGGGTTTTATTCAGTACTAGCGACCCGCTCCGGCTTCGCACGGGTGCAATGCTGATACTAAATACACTACAGAAAAACTGTGAACGTTGTATATACAAATAACAGTACTTCTCCACTATTTGATGGATGTTATATTACATATAAACCTTCCTCTTGAATCAATCTATCTATTAAAAAAAACCGCATCAAAATCCGTTGCGTAGTTTCAAAGATTTAAGCATACAAAGGGACACAGGGACAGAGTAAGCGACTTTGTTTTATACTATGTAGTGATAGTGAAGAGTCTGACACTCCCTTCAGCTGCACCCTCAGCGGGAATGGACATTTGATGATTTCCCACGAAAAAAAAAAAAACAAAAACAGGTATACTTAGAAAGCACAGCTACCTGAAACTGTCCCAATCAATTTTAAACCATATGCTTCAGCGATAAAGTTGAAAATCTATTAAGTAAATTTGTCAGATTGTAATAGCTTGATGTGCTGGTCTGTACAATACAAACAATAGTTGTCTTCAACGTTCATTGTAACAAAAACAAGTAAATCCATCCGTCTGTAACTACCATCTCATAAAATAAAGGTTGCAACTTCACGTTAGTTACAACTGCAGTTAGTTTTAACTGTGCTACCATTTCGGGACACAGTATAGAGTTACAGTTGAACGGATAATTAACTTGCTAGTTTTTCGCGGTTAACGATTTTTAGGGTTCAGTTTGTTAATAAAGGTGATTTTAAAACCATTTATTGAACTATCTTCATATAATACGGGATACCTTTTTCACACACCGTCGGTTAGTCCCAAGGTAAGCTATTGATTAGCTTGTGTTATGGTAAATGATATTTATTTTGCAAATAGGTTGAAATCAACACTTTTACACGTCAACACATTTTTTATAAAATAACGAGATGAGGTCGGCATTTCCTAACTGACTGCCTTGAGAAGAAACGCCGAAACAAACTCAAGGGTCATAGTCCCTTTTGGGTATGGGTGCCAACACATCTGATAAACTACGTATACTTAACATATATATATTTATAAATACATATTATAACTCCCAGACCACAACCAACATGAATGCTTATCACACAAATGTCGACCGTGCCGGGAATCGAGCGCGGAACCCTCTACGCTCTTTGAGAAGAAGTAGGTATTAAAAATGGCTGATGATGATCATGAAAATTTAGCATATCTGTAACCCATGTAACCTTTAACCTATAATTTTTATAAAATTTAATCTCAATTGGTTAAGTAATATCATCGTGATAGAGTTGAAACAAACATATCGATACAAAATCTTTTTAATAAGTACGGAACCATAGACAGCATACACGGTCGATTACACACCTCATTCTATTGCGAGGCATAGACAAAGCGACGATAAACTCGTTTGTTTCGTTAATTTCTCAGAAACTTTGTAATCGCGCAGAATTATTGTGTTAATTGAATAATTGCTATTGTTCTGTCTATGTGTGAGTGATATTTGTATCTATGTGTGGGTAGTTATGTTGTAGTGTGACTACTTGTTCCCCGTGGAGTCACTTGTTACAATAAACGAATTATTTTAAAGCGAAACTCGTGAAGGAGCTCGTGGCTAAGTAACAGCCACACGGGTCGATCGATCATAGGGTTAAGCAACGCTTGACGCGGTCGGTCCGTGGATGGGTGACCAACTTATCATGACGAGTTCCTCTGTTTCAGAAGGCGCGCTAAATTGGTGGGTCCCGGCTGTCATTGGTACATCTTTGGCAGTCGTTACGGGTAGTCAGGAGCCAGAAAATCTGACAACCAGTGTTACCAAGGGGTATCGGGTTGCCCGGGTACTGGGTTGAGGAGGTCAGAAAGGCAATCGCTCCACGTAAAACACTGATACTCAGCTGCATCGGGTAAGACTGGAAGCCGAGCCCAACATAGCTTGGGAAAAGGCTAAGCAGATGCATGAATTTTATTTAATTTCATATGTGAAAGTTGATAAAATCTTTGATTTGATATCCTTTTATATAATATAAAGTTTTATTTTGTTAAATACAGACACTTATAGCAAAGTTTGGTCGCTGATTAATTAACCTTTTACAAAAAAAGAAGTATTCAATATTAAATCCATTTAAAAAACTTATCAGCACCAGATATAATGAACGGCTTGAAAGTTCAACGTGTTATAAATAAATATTATTACTCATTTCACACCTTAACTGCAGAAAAAAAAATATTTAACGTAGCAATATTTTATTGTAAAAATAATTTATACATCGTATCAGAATCGCACCTTAAAAACGCTACTGGGCGTTGCCAACATTACGAGAGCGTACAAAATGGCGGACGTTCAAAAAAAATAATAATTGCGCTTTATAATTGTGTTAAATTGTTTCATTACTTCACCTGTTAATACTACAAACATACAATTACACCTGATTGCTGAAAATCAATCGATTATCACTCTTATTTTAAAGAAAAAATATACACTTTGATCTTTTAACATTTCGCGAACCGCACACATAAAATTGTTTACCGTTATGGAAAACGAAGTGTCAATGTGTGAAGCTTTTCCGTCGCTATTACGAAATTAAACCCTATACCTTTATAAATACAGTTGAATAATGCTTAATAGGTGTATTTATTAATAATTGGTGCAGTATAATTATGTTGTCAAGGCATTTTTTTTAATAATGACGGTTTTTAAGCCGCCTCGATGAAAGATCGGCCCGGCCGGTTCATAAGCCGACCGGGTGATTAGTGAATTCTACTAGTTTTCTTTTTTATATAATGTTATTTTGAGAAATTGTCTTGGCAACAAAATGGCGCCTTCGGGATCTTTACTGCAACTTTGTAGTTTTAAATTAACGGTATTTTTAATTTTCTGTAGTTAATTTCTTCACGTTAATCCATTCAGTTCTAAATGGGAATTTAATTCCAATAATATTTCTAACTAGATTCAGGTAAACCCTTAGAACATTCTTTCATGTATAAGATTTAACTAATTTAAGGCCAGTTTCACAGGTTACGGATAGCCACCATCTCATCATCTCCGGAGCCTTTTCCCAACTATGTTGGAGTCGGCTTCCAGTCTAACCGGATTTAGCTGAGTACCAGTATTTATAGATAGCTAGTGCGGATAGCCACCATCTACCAAATAAATAAAAAAATGGCACAGAATTTGTATGAAATTATCTGCCAGATAAACTATCTGGAACTTATCAGCAACCTGTGAAACTGGCCCTTAATGTCTATATCTTAGTTCATACACATTATTTTCCAAATATTCCTATTTCGGTAGATAATTCGAGAATCCCGGATTTTTAATGAGCTGGCAACCTACAATTGAGTACAAATAATTTTGTTTGCAACCCGCGACGGCGAATTTCAACGAAACTAGCCGTCGCGGGTTGTTCGTAAGAGATACCGTGGCCCTGGCACACAGGGACCTCCAGAAGGAACATAGTGGGTTTTAGTCGGTAAGACTCTGACACTCCCTCCAGCTGCACCTTCAGCGGGAAGGTTTCATATGCCCAGTATAACAATATTTAAATATTTACTCTCCATTATCGTATTAATTATTAATTAATGTTCACACAAATGCTGAAACAACAACACACTTCAAAATGTTTTTCAAAGAAAATCTTACATTTGTACTTCTCCCGTCATTTTCCCGCGTCAGTCTTGTTGACAGCTGTCAAGCCGCCATCTTGTTGACATGGTGTGTCAACAGTGTTTTGTGTGGTTTATTGTAAAGTTGAATTGTAGGTATGTACATGTATGTTATATTGTTGAAAGGAGTGCGTTCAAAATGTTGTTTAATTACATACAACAAAATACGTGAACAAAGTGTGGATTATTTGCTATGCGCAAAACTCGAAATTGGCTGTAACAAATATTTATAGCCGTATGTCGTAATCCATACAGACGCCAGCAAGCTACTACAAATCTGTCAAATTTCCTTAATAGATTTTCAACTTTATCTTTTACCCCTCTTTTAAGGATGAAAGTTGTTTGAGAAAATTTGCCATCAGTAGGTACTAATCAGATTATATGATAGCTAAATCTTATTGGTATCGGTTTTATTGACCTTAAAATTAGTCTTAGAGATTACCAGACCAACTAGAAAAAAAAAATGTCAGTGTTAGACAGCCTGTTTATCCGATTGCGCGGAGTTGTTTCCGCATGAAGTCACTGGCCAAAAATATAACAAAATAGACGTGAATCAAAAATTTTAAGCAATAGTAGTTAAAAGTAATATTACTTATATCTATCTAGGAATGCATCAAAACCATACTTTTTTTAACGCAGTAAAAACCAACTTAAAAAAAAAGTAGTACTAATTAAAACACAGCTATTTTTAAAAAATATTCCCATAATACCCCAGTCCATCATCTGCGATATTAATACAGTCCCCTAGCCCATTAAAAATCCAACTTATTACCATACAATACATTCAAAAACAATGATCACTTAAACATGATGACAGACATACATACAAACAGTGTTTGAATATATTATTGACGCTAAATATTGATAGGTTAAATAAAGATTTATTTAAACCCCCTCCCCAGGGGGCTACTTCCCGTATCTGAGTAAAAATTACCCTATACAGGGTGTAAGGGACAGCCCTCCGCAGACTGATAGGGTGCATTCAGCTCCTTATTTTGAATCATATTTTACTGAATTTTTTCTTTTTTCAATGTAAAATTACATTATTTGTACGTAGAACTTCATTTTTTTGTAATAATACAGCTAAAATAAAAAAAAAAACAGCAATGGATTTTGAAATAATCGTTACGATCGATGCGTGAAAACAGCTGTTTTAAAACAAATGAGTTTTATTGGATTTCCATAACGTTCCTGAAACAATTTAATGAACCAGTCTTCTTAGTATGGTATACTGAACTCACTCTATCAGTCTGCGGAGGGCTGTCCCTTACACCTTGTATGTTATTGAGACATATAAATCTATTAAAAAATTTTCGCGTTACTAATATTAAAATTAGTATACTTTTTCTTCGTATTGGTCAGCGTTTTAAGTGATTTGCAATTTTTATTTCTGACCTGTCATTTGTTTGAGCTGTCAAAATGACATTAAATTTGACACTAACTTAGAATAAGCTTTCACTAGCGAAAGTTTGAGTATCAAGCTCTTTTATCGTTCTGACAGTAGGTATTAATAATTATGAATTATTTATTTATTTGTCAAAACAGTCATAGATTCAGAAATCTGAAACCGCTGTAGGAAGTTTGTATTGAATAAAAAAGGTGAGGAATTACTATTGAAAAAATATGAATTAAATAAACCTAATTTACAAAAAAAAAAACTACTAAAATATACCGCCATCAATCCTAATAACTAAAAAATATTTTTTTTATTCACCCGTAAAGGCAGGCTAAAAATCTTTAAACCATTCCGCCTAGTCTAATTTCGTGATTATTTCTTACGTAGAGAAAAAACAACAATGTAAAATAACAAATATAAAAAAATGAGAGGGAACAAAATAAACAAATATCACAAAACCTTTCTTTTTCGGAAATCGGTTAAATAACCATAAACTAATAATAATACAGAGTTATGTAGAGCATATTACCCGACCGTCAAAAGACGTTGATCCGTCGGTCAACCAATAAAGCCTGCATTTCTTATTAACGACAGAACTTTTTTTATTAACAGCTTACTATGTAGACAGGTCCAATATTTTGATAACAAAAACCTGTTACGACTATCTGCTTTATAGAAAATTTCATCTTTTCTCCAAGTTTATGAAAAGCTACCATTTAAAAATACATTACCATTATAAAAAAATATTCACGTAAAATGGTATCAAATTGACATAAGGTGTCAAAAAAATATGTTAAATTGTGTCTATGACTCAGAATTGATGGCGGCCAGGCCGATTGTCGGCTATGGCGGCCGTTCTCTTTTATGCTAGCCAGCTGTACAGGACATATTATAGTGCACGAGCATTCGCGCAAACACAGGTGCACTCTCTATTCCCTCACTCTCATAGTCCGATGGGACGGCGATCCCGCACGACCGGAGAGAGATCAGGCGCAGGACCGACATTTACGTGCTCTCCGATGCACGGGTGAATCAATCACCAACTTCCAGACACCAGGCTGCTTTATGAAAGTTTCTTAAAACCTACAAAGCAATTCCAGCCCGACCCGACAATCTAACCCGAGACCCCGTGCACAGCAGTCGCGCCTTGCGACTAATAGACCAACGAGGCAGTCATATGACTAAAAATTACCAAGTAGCCAGCTACTTAGCGTTTCAAAAAAAAAAAACAAACAGAACCAAATTATAATTTTAAATGCAATAAAGATGTCCCATCCATTAGAATTCTCATAAAGGACACCGCATTCGACCTAATATTAATTCAAAAATAAAAAAAAGGTACAATGTTTTGAATAAATAAATACGAAATTCATTACATCTGTAGTGATGTGTCAACAAACAAAATACTGTCTGTTGTTCCGGATCATTTGGAACAGGTAATATATTCTAATACATACACAATGCGAACTCATTGTCAAAATATTTATGAGTGTTTTTGTCCGAAGGGAATATTTTTTACTCGTTTCAAATTGTGTAATGATAGCTAGGCACGTTTCATTTTTAAATCTATGAAAATAGTTTTAAAAAGATGTTTTATTTCTATAATAGTTTGTTGTTAAACTGCTTAGATAGCTTGGTATAATCGTCCTGTAAAGTACTACAGTTCAAATAAATATTAAGCATTTTTTTGACGTATAAAAAATACAAAATACCTACATATTTGAAGTAAATCCTACCTACTTATTAGCCATATTAGGTGCTTAAAATATAATTAAATTCACCTCTACGCGTATTGTTAATCAACTTAAATAAGACAAACCACCATCCGACACGTACTTCGAAAAAACAAGTACCTACTTGAAAAATAAAAAAAAACAAAAAGCTCCCGTAACGCGCAAAACAAACAGTTTCTCACAAAAAAAAGTTAAGAAGCCGCAATAATATGTAGAAAAACAGAACACCTGTACTCCGAACGGGATTACCAACATAACCACAAAAAAATGAAAAAAAAAATCGATTGCCACTCACCGGAACTCGGTCTGTCGCTATATCTGGTACAATAAACCCACGCCGGCCATAATGTACCATTCCCCGATTGGCTATTCGTGTCTGTGCTACCACAAGTAGACAATGCCCCACTCGAAGTCGAAGACACCACGGAACTTGCAGAATCAGGCCTCTTCTGGTTCTCAATAATTTTCGGCAACTCCCTCTCTTTAGGCACCTGTTCCCCTATTTGTGACACCGTCTGCCTTAACCCCCCTAGAGGAGGCAAAGAGCTGAATTCCGACTCTTTAGATTTTAGGTAATCAAAGCTGTATTTTTGGAAATCACTCTGAGGTTTCGATAGATCGTAAGGCTTGTATAGAATGCTGTGGTTAGGCCCAACTGATTTTGGACCTTCGATTTTGTTTGTTTTCCTTAACGCGTTCAAACCGAATTCTGGGTGTAAGATATTGTTGATTGAGAACGCTATGGGAACCGACGGCTGTGGTCTTTGGTTTCTTAGTTTCTCGTTGTCAAATCGCTGGTCCTGTTGGTTTATTTGAGGTTTTACATCGGGCGTGTCTGGTCTGTAGTAGTTTTGGAAGGTGTCCATCTCGTTTTGGTTGTCAGGGCTCGGTGGAGGGGAGTTTGGTTGCACTTTGACTATCATCATATTAGGTGAGCTACGTTCGTATCTCGAGTCTATTGTGGTGCAAGTATACTGACTTTGCGGACAGTAGTTCATTTGGTTCTCCGCGTGAGGAGCAGGAACCCTTCCAGTTACGGGCCCAGGGCTATTCGCCTGGTTCGGACTGCAGCGGTCTTCGAAAGCCATTATACTCACAGTATACAGGATCAATTAAAAGTTTATTCTGAATACATTCTATAGCACAGTCCACAAATGTATGCAGTACGAGATATTGTCAACAAGACACGGTGATCACATAAATATTTATCTGAATCGATTAGCTTTACTTCTTAATACTACCGCACTAGTTTTTTTAGGCAAAGGGCGCGTGATGGGCAGCCGTTGCTGTCAGATTGACATGTCAGTTGCGTGTGACGCGGGACTGCTCTCGGCGGCGGCTGCCGAGTGACTGCGCCCCTCATCTCGTGATGGGGACACGCCCCCGAACAAACAAGCTTTTTACCCTTCCCCATTCGTTTTGTAGGCGTTAACCATCGGCTTTTCATTGCTCGACAACATCTTTTGCTTGTTTTGTCCTTTTCTAACTTATGGGCGTTGGTTGTGGCAGAAAGAGATGGGTGTCTGACAATTGATTTAACCCGAGTGTGTATTTAGTGGGGCTCCGGCCAGATTTGTAATTCAGTTGTAAATTGCCTCTATGGCTCTTTCGCGCACTCATAATGTATCAATAATACTGGCGGACCGCTTTGTTCAGAATTTCAATTAAAGTTTGACAGAATTATTACATTGATAGACGTACGCCATGTTGAATTATTGATCGGATACCCGAGTAGTAGGATTTTTTAAAGAAATTATAACATAATACGTATAATTAAGTTGTGTTAGTTAATATTGAATTGTATGTACGCGATAAAAATCTACAATTGTTGGCGTATTATTGCTGAAACTAATTACCGTTTAGGGTTCTGTGGGAATGTCGCGAATTCTCGGTTTTAGCGGTTTGTGTGACATTTTTTTTTTAATTTTGATATTAATTTGGACATTCTGAACTTAATGTAACATAGGATTTTGAATTGTCATATAGTGTTATTAAGATTAACTTTCCTTTACCAATATGCTACGAAGTTGTTAAAAGTTAGCCACGATTATATTTGATAATATTAAAAAAATAATTAATCTGATAGAAATACAAAAAGCGATTTGGCTGAAGATTTTATATCTCAAAATATATAAATAAATATAAAAGTTATGATCTTAAGACTAGAGATGTACCTACTAGCAGTACCAGGTCTGTAGGATATTAGAGAGTGACAGTTATCCGAGAGAGGATACAGCGATGTGGAGAAAAAAAAATAGGAAACCTGACCACACCACCATGTCTGTCTCTATTATGTCTATTATATTTATGTCTGTCTCTCTTTAAGAGAGACAGACATAAATAAGAAATTATTCGTAATAGGTGTATCCCGGGTTCGATTCCCTGTACAGTCGACATTTGTGTTAAGAGCATGCTTGTTGGCTGTGGTCTGAGTGCTATATGTATTTGTAGATACATACATAAATATGTGTAAAGTATATGTAGTTTATCAGCTGTGTTGACACCCATAACACAAGCTAATCAATAGCTTACCTTATGGCTAACCGACCGTGTGTGGAAAAGGTGACCCGATATATAGGGTGATTGGTAATTAGTGACCGATATTTAGACACGTGATTGTACTCATGATTACAAACAACTTTCCCAAATAAACTTTTTTTTATCATTATAGCAAAATTACTGATAACGTGGGCGCGGGGCCTCGCTAACAGCTGATAGGGCGATGGCGCGCGCGAAATTTGAATTTTGCTGTAATGATAAAAAAAATAACAAAAAAAGTGTCTTCGGGAAAGTTTTGTAATCATGAGTACAATCACGTGTTTAAATATCGGTCACTAATTACCAGTCACCCTATATATTTTTATTTTTTAACGGTACGGAACCCAAACAAATGAGAAAGCCCTTGTAATACAAGTAACATAATATTTAATCATACTCTTTTTATAGTTTCCATTATTTTTTAATGTTGGTCGTTTCACACTTTAAAAATCTATCCGTTCCTCAATAAAGCATTCTACTAAAATAACCGTATCAATCAGATTAGCAATTTTATAGTTAAATTAATCAATCTATTAATTATTAATCAATCAAGGAATAATTTTAATCATTAGTTAACAGCTTTGGTTTAATTAATTTCTTAGTAATCAATTTTAAATTCTATTTTAATTGAGTTTTAGAATAAATTGTAGATAATTATGATTAATTAGGTAATCTAATTAGCCGTTAGATAATTACTATAATTAAAGGATACATAAAATTGATTCAATATTCCTATCTAAGGTAGCGACTTACAAATTATCTTGCTATTTTCAAGTAGCGAACATTTATATAGGTAATATTCTAGTGATGTAATATTCTATCATTATATTAAGTATTGAATAAAGAAGAACAGTTTGTGTGCTTGTATGTGAGATTTAATCTCTGAAACTAACAGAACGAAACATATCAATTAGAAAATTAATGGTTTAAGGATTTTTTCGACGCATTTTAGTTTTTATGTAAATAGCTATTAGTATCATAGGTAGGTATATGTATATTTGTATCTTTATACTTAAAAAAAATAGTTATAAGTCTGTTTTAGTTTGTATATATTTATTTTTATTGTATCATCATCTCCCGAGCCATTTCCCAACTATGTTGGGGTCGGCTTCCAGTCTAACCGGATTCAGCTCAGTACCAGTGTTTTACAAGGAGCGACTGCCTATCTGACTGACCTCCTCAACCCAGTTACCCGGGCAACCCAATGCCCCTTGGTTAGACTTATTTATTTTTATTGCATGTTCGAGATAATAAAGTTTACTTTGTAAATAAGTAAGCACAATGGTCAGCAAAAAACAATATTTCGAAAAAAAAAAAGAAGTTAAAAATAAACTAAAAACCAATCCCATTTATTTAAAAGCGCATCTAATTTATATAACCTATTATTATCCCACATAATAAAGGATCTCTGACGTCATTACATTATTTGACTTCGTCATACAATTTAATTGGTGTAGAATGCTGTGACCGTAACGCGCGTCCCTAATTTAACCAACTGTGACAAAAGAGGTTGTGTAATGGCGAGTATTCAAGCGGAAGAATATAATGAACAATGGTTGTTGGTATTTAGGCAGTTTTTGGTACTATTGAGTAATTTGATCAGGTAGGTTGTTTTTTATAAGCCTAGGTATTTGACTAATCGGCCGGCACGGCAGCGGCGTGCCATTGCCTCGTTGGTCTAGCAGCCGCATAGCGCGACTTCTGTGCTCGGGGTATGGGGTTCGTTTCCCTAATAATCAAAGTTTCTCATAATTGATAATTGATCTCTCTCCGGTGGTGTCGGAGTGCCGTCCCATCGGACTATGAGAGTGAGGGAATAGAGAGAGTGCACATATCTGCGCGTAAGCATTACGATAATGTCCTGCGCAGCTGGCTGATCTCCTTCGAGCCTACCGACATACTTTTCAACCTTTATAAAGTAACAAACTTCAGCAGGCTCAGCATGGCAACCGTAGAAACAAGTTTTGTCTACCGGAGAATGGACATAATGACAGATAAGTGACAGATTGACGTAAGAGAAAAGAAATTTTTCTTTTCTTCGATCGACATAAGACTACAAGTGATTATATGCGAGTTGACAGTTCGCGCCATGCTCGGGCAGAAGACATGTTGACATTGAAAGAAAGAGCTTTGTCTTTTCTTGATAGAATAGATATAGAATCGCCATGCTGAGCCTGCTGGTAGTCGCTGTCTCTTGGTCTATAAGTCGATAATCCTATGTCACGGTGCTTAAGGATCGATCTTTGAAGTTGCCGAACCATCGTTCGCCGCCAAAGAAAGGTCAAAGTTGACCTGATGAATTATTGAGCAGTTAAATATGATAATTTAACACCTATCTTAACTATTAGTTAGTTGTAGGTACTTTGTGAATCAAACCGTACAAGGAAGTATATTGTATACGTATAATATTATTGTACAGGCGCTAGCACATCAAGCTACTACAATCTGTCAAATTTCTTTAATAAATTTTCAACTTTATCGCTGAAGCATATGGTTCAAAGTTGTTTGAAATTTACAGTTTCGGGTAGTTTGACGTGCTGGGAATAAAATTAACATGAATTTTTAAAACGAGACTGTAAGCGCCATCGGCTAGACGATGTGTAAACGAAAACAAAAGAAAAATAAACCAAGATGGCGACGATAACTAGCGAGCTGTCACTTTGCCCGCCTAAATAGCTGTCAAATGTCTGGCGAGGCTGCGGTCATACTAGCAGAGGTTTTATGGCTGTATTAATTTTATTTTGAGTTCCTTTTTTTCATATTTTAGAAACAGAAAAGATTTTTTTTGTCAATTTTTTGGCGATTTTCGAAACAGACATATTTTATACCTACCTAGCTTAATTTCTTAATTTTTTTTTTTATTTTCAGACTTTGCAGCTTTTGACTACTCGTAACGACTGCCAAAGACGTTCAGACGCCAGCACATCAAGCTACCAAAACTGTCAAACACCAATCAACTTTGAACCATATGCTTCAGCGATAAAGTTGAAAATCTGTTTAGTAAATTTGTCAAATTAGCTGGCAAATGATAGCCGGAACTTAAAAATTGATCATGCCTTTGGAAATTTTGGGGAACCCGTTATGACATAGATGGTCAGCGATCTGCCGCTTTTAACTTCACGCTTACAGTGGGACCTGTCCTTACCATTGTCAGTATGTCGGCCACGGCAAGCGTTATTGTTTATTGCAACTAACATCAATTAGTCAAGTTGTTCGTATGAAAATTGTGGACTCTCGATTAATATATTATCGATTAAAAATGTAAGACTGATGTATAATTTGTGTGGGACTATACAATAGGTGATGATTTGTGGCTATATTATAAACTAGCTGTTGCCCGCGACGTCGTCCTCGTGGGCATTAGGATTAAACATTCACCCCCCTCCCGGTATTGATAGCGTGATAATATGTAGCCTATATGTTGACCCGACCTCTTAGTTATATTCATGCCGAATTTGAAGCAAATCCATGGAGTACTTTTTGAGATTATCTCGAACATACAGACAAACAGACAAACATTCTAAAAACTACATTTTTGGCTAGATTTTTGACAAACAAGATGGTCAATTCGATCCTTTCATTTCAATATTACAATACATTCATTCACTCATGGTGTAACATAACATTCCTAAATAATGTGGCTTTCTATAACTTTAAAGATTTTTCAAAATCAGTTCAATATATGTATAACTACAGAAAATACTCCTACAACAAACTATCTACATCTATATAATAACACCAGCTATCGCTCGCGGTTTCATCCGCTTCTCTAGGTAACTACTTCCCACACCTGGATAAAAACTAGCCTAAATGTTATTCTGATGTATAAGCTATATTACTGCCAAGTTTCATCAAAATCCATCCAGTAGTTTCAGCGTAAAAGAGTAACAAAAATACCGATATCCTTAGCAATTTTCGCATTTATAAAATTACTAGCGGTCGCCCGCGGCTCCGCTCGCGTTGATGTCGGTTTTCGCGACAAAAAGTAGTCAATGTGTTATTCTGATGTAGGTATAAGCTATATTGTGGTAAAGTTTCATTCAAATCCATTCAGTATTTTTTACGTGAAAGAGTATCAAACATCCATACATCCATACGTACAAACTTTCGCCTTTATAATAGTAGTAGGATCTACATAACAGGATAATATAGATTATGTCTTTTTATTCCCTTTTTATCAAAATTATGCACTTTTAATCTAATAACAGCTAGGAAGTGCATATGCAATGAAAAACGCTCTGCGTCTGCGTCTATTTCTGAGCATCGTGTGTGGTCCGACGGACGCGATCGCGTGCGCCGGCGCCGGTTAAGGGGAATACTACACGAATATCGGATACACTCGCTTTAAATCTATACTTATAATAAATCTGTAGAGAGGTCAATTCTGTACATTGAATATATTTTCAAAATAACTATCAGGGGGTGATAAGTGATCGATACTGATGCCAAAAATGCAATCAGTAAAATTTTTGTCTGTCTGTCTGTCTGTCTGTATGTTATTAATAGGAACAAAAACTACTGGACGGATTTTAATGAAACTTGGTACAATTGTTCTTCATACTCCTGGGCAGGTTATAGGATACTTTTCATCACGCTACAATCAATAGGAGCAGAGCAGTGAAGGAAGATGTTGGGAAAACGGGAGAAGTTACACCATTTTTTAAGCTTTCTTCGCGTGTGCAGCCTTAATGCTACATAGAAATCATGTACGGCGGAAATTTTCTACATAAAATTATCTAAAAAATATTCCACAACAGCATATGTCTATCTTTAATGGTTGACTCACAATAACACGTATAACTCCCGATAGTTTACCAGTTCGGAGCTTTCTGATTATTTGTTATTGATTTGTTTACTCTTATGTTTATAATATTCTCGCTCATGCCTAATTAACAAAAGATAACATTATAACATATTCTATAAAAAAGAATCATAGAAATCGGTGTAGAAATACCAAACTTATACATAAAATCGGTCGGTAGGTATAATAAGGCGGGAGGTCCGAACGCGAGCATCTCATCCCGACAAAAGTTAGGCTTTGGTAGCGGTAATCGACATCCACACAGGCGTAGCCGCGGGGGTCCTCTATAGGTTATATATCAGAACAACACATAGACTACTTTTTGTCGCGAAAACCGACATCCACGCGGGCGGAGCCGCGGGCGACCGCTAGTTATTGAATAAAAGTTTATGTTTAAAGACGGATATATTATTGTGGAAAAATATATACAATTATTTTATACATTTTAACAAAAAATAAATATTTTTAATACAATAATTGCTGTACTCGTATATTTTTTTTTCAGTTTCGATTTATTTTATATAGGTAGTAGTTTAAAATTTAATGTCTTAGAACAGAAATTATTTTATACAAATAATAGATAGTCACCATCATCTCCCGAGCCTTTTCCCAACTATGTCGGGGTCGGCTTCCAGTCTAACCGGATTCGGCTGAGTACCAGTGTTTTACAAGGAGCGACTGCCTATCTGACCTCCTCAACCCAGTTACCCGGGCAACCCAATACCCCTTGGTTAGACTGGCTTCTGACTACCCGTAACGACTGCTAAGGATGTTCAGTGACAGCCGGGACCTACAGTTTAACGTGCCATCCGAAACACTCTCATTGGTGTCCAAGATATACTTAGAAAGTAGATACATAAAAACTTAGAAAAGTTGCATTGGTACTTGCCTGACCTGGAATCGAACCCACGAATCGAATCGAACACAGGTGACAATAATATGAAAAAAAATATCGTTTTTATAAATATAATGTCTCGTAATAGGTAGTAGGGAATAATCTTCGCCTTAAATAGCAAGTGGCAACTCACGCGCAGGGTCGTACGTAGTACAATATAGAGCTACTTACTGCGTCATACATACTAGCTCTACACACGGGTTTTACTACAATAACTTTCAGTCAAGTATGAGTGCGCGGGTTCGATTCCAGGACAGGAAAGTACTTATCTAACTTCTCTAAGTTATATATTGATTAAAGGTGAAGGAAAACATCTCGAATAAACCTGGACTATAAAGTCCGAAATCACCAACCCGCATTGAGCAAGCTTGGTGATTGACGCAGACACAGATGTACTCTCTATTCCCTCACTTCCATAGTCCAATGGGACGGCAATCTGATACGACCGAAGATCAGGCGCAGGACCGACATTTACGTGCCCTCCGATCTCCGGTGGATACCCAAATCCCGAGATTTCAGCTCGACCTATCGAACCCGTTACCCCAACTTAGGTAGTAGCGCTTTCTACCAACTACCAATGATAAATGATATTTATTTTGCAAATATGTTGAATTCAACACTTTTAAACGTCAACACATTTTTTATAAAAAAACCGGCCAAGTGCGAGTCCGACTCGCGCACGAAGGGTTCCGTACCTACCATTATTTATATAAACTCAATATTCAGAGAAGATTTCAAGCGTCTGCCTCTTGCCGTTATCAATATCGAGTAAAAAACGAGCAAAAAATCATGTTTGTTGTATGGGAGCCCTCCTCAAATATTAATTTAATTTTAATAAAATTACTTTCATTTTAGAGTAAGTAATACATTCTATATTCTGTGAATATTTCAAGCATCTACCTGTTGCCGTTATCGATATCGAGCAAAAATGAACAAAAAAATCACGTTTGTTGTATGGGAGCCCCTTAAAATATTTATTTTATTCTAGTTTTCAGTATTTGTTGTTATAGCGGCAACAGAAATACATCATCTGTGAAAATTTCAACTCTCTAACTATCACGGTTCATGAGATACAGCCTGGTAATAGACGGACGGATGGACGGACGGACGGACGGACGGACAGAGGAGCGAAAACAATGGGGTTCCGGTTTTACCCTTTGGGTACGGAACCCTAAAAACGAGATGAGGTCGGCATTTCCTAACTGACTACCTTGAGAAGAAACGCCGAAACAAACTCAAGGGTAACCCAAGAGAGCGAGAAAGGGGTAAAGACCAAGAGAAGCAGGGAAAACAGCTTGTATACAATAAAAGTCATATACCATGTCGTGTATGCACAAAATGACATTGAGACCAATTTAGAAAATTGCATCAAATTGCTATTTGTTAACTCGATAATGATACAGCGATCTTGCACTATTTAGCGTGCATTTTATGTGTGTGCAGTTTAGCTTTTCATACGGATTCACTCACAAAACATACACCGTGACTTTTTAGTCGTCTTACAAAAGTGGTCCACCTAAAGTATCCGACATAACATACCTTTAGATGCGATTATTATTTTTATATCATTAATAATAATTTAAAAAATTAATAAATTAGAAATATGTAACACCCTAAAAATGGTAACGTATCAAACGGTAGAGTATACCTACCCAGTGCACGAGTCGAGCAGATCATTCTTTCTCCATTTGTCAGAAGACAAGGGAGTTTCTAACTACGTCTTGCGTCATAATAATTAATATTTTTTTAACTTTTCAAATCTCATAAATTCATATTTTTTATTATGAACGTTTACTAAGCTTTAGCTTTTGTAAGACGACTAAAAAATCACGCTGTATAAATATTTGACAGCTATTTGCGATGTTGCCAAATTTTGGAATAGGTATGCTCTGATGGAGACTAGATTATTTAGTAAAAGTAATTTGATAAGATCACTTTTTTTATCACTCATATATATGTACAGACGGCAGCACATCAAGCAACTAAAATCTTTCAATTTCTTAAATAAAGTTGCAACTTCATCGCACTAGTTCAAAGTTGATTAGATAAAATTGTCAGTTTCAGGTAACTTGATGTGCTGGCGTCTGTACGTACCAACTGACATTTCTATGTACATATGTCGATTCACTCAATAAATAGCACATAATGACTCAAGGCGATTCCAAGAAAATACTGATGATAATCAAATTATAACAGAATGGTACTTGCTTTGAACATTAAAAAAACGTCGCTAGATTTGGCGACTATTTTCTCATCTATTTCAATTTACCTTAAGAGCCTGCCTTACCGTCATCATTAGTTAGCCTTAAATTCGTCCCATTGCTGGGCATAGGCCGTTTACACAGAGAAGGATTGAGCGTTCATGCTGGTACTACAAGGAAATTCATATTTTTCTTTCACACATAAACTACTGAACGGATATTGATAAAGCTTCACTACATAGTATAAAACAAAGTCGCTTTCTCTGTCCCTATGTCCCTTTGTATGCTTAAATCTTTGAAACTACGCAACGGATTTTGATGCGGTTTTTTTTAATAGATAGAGTGATTCAAGAGGAAGGTTTATACGTATAATTTTAGTAACAGCATTGCACCCGTGCGAAGCCGGGGCAGGTCGCTAGTATAATATAATAATAAATGAAGTATCTATGTACTTTTCATACGGCTCATAAAGAGGTTCCCTCTGGAAAGAGGTAAAACTACAGAGTAAAGATAGTTATTTATAATTTTTACTAGAAGTTTAGAATGCGTGGTTTTACCTACGTTAGAACTACTTCCCGGGTTGGCTTCAGTAGCTTTGGCGTTAAAGCGACAGATAGACAGACAGAGTTACGCATTTATAATATTAGAAAGGACTAAAATGGTGCAGGTTAAAAAAATATCGATAGAAATAATTTAAATTGACGACCCCGATGGCGCAATGGTTACCACGCCGGACTGCCATGCTAAGGGTCCCGGGTTCGCTTCCCGGCACGTTTGTTGGCTGTGGTCTGGGTGTTATAATATGTAGTTATAAATATGTATAACTAGCGGTCGACCGCGGCTCCGCCCGCGTGGATGTCGGTTTTCGCGACAAAAAGTAGTCTATGTGTTATTCTGATGTATAAGCTATATTGTGGTAAAGTTTCCTTCAAATCCATTCAGTAGTTTTTACGTGAAAGAGTAACAAACATCCATACATCCATACTTACAAACTTTCGCCTTTATAATAGTAGTAGGATATGTAGTTTATCAGTTGTGTTGGCACCCATAACACAAGCTAATCAATAGCTTACCTTGGGGCTAACCGACCGTGTGTGAAAAAGATGTCCCAAAAACTTCATACATAAAGTCAAACGTCATATATATAAGACAAGCCGAGTATTATTTATATTGATAATTACTTATATTTTTATAACCTAACAAAAAATATTAGGCACAAACACTAACACTATCGCTTCTATATAAAGTTTTAATCTTTGCCAAAACAATAGTTTTCATGCAAGTAAACAAATTGATACTTCGAGTTAGCTAGGCTTTACTATGAATAATTTAGGACTATTGACGTAGCTGCAATGGAGGGTAGGTTTATATCATACGATACACGTACCAACCCTTTCGTACCCTTTCGTATAACAAGAAAAACTATTTTTTTTTACGAATGGTAATTTTTTAACATAAGCCTTTGTTTTTGTGTGAAATCATCAAATGACAACTCCCGCTGTGGGTGCAGCTGGAGGGAGTGTCAGACTCTTTCTGACTAAAACCCACTGTATTCCGTCTCCTCTAGAAGGAACACCAGTGGGTTTGTGGGGACCAGTGTGTCAGGGCCACGGTAGCTCACTTAACGGAAAAGTAGTAGAGCTAGGGTGCAGCTGAGTACCAGTGTTTTATGCTCAGCGACTGCCTATCTGACTTCCTTAACCCAGTTACCTGATCAACCCGATACCCTCAGTAAAACTGGTTGTCAGACTTTCCGGCTTCTGACTACCCGTAACGACTGCCAAATATTTACAAATGACAGCTGGGACCAATTTAATGTGCCTTCCAAAACACGGAGGAACTCGTCATGATAAGATGGTCACTCATCCAAGGACTGACCGCGCCAAGCGTTGCTTAACCTTATGATCGATCGATGAAAAAATTACTTACAAAAAAAACCTTTCTTAACTTTCATTCGTTATCTATCACGCGTCATCAAATCAAAACGTGTGAACAACCCTTAGAGTAATTACTAAACAGAACAACCATTTAGGCCTTCACACATAACCTGTCACTTTTGACAGATAAACGAATGAACAAGAATAAAACTACTCACTCATTCAATGAACTGTCAAAACTGTCACTCTTTAAAGAGAGATGGAGCTATAGAATAGTATAGCTATCTCGTTCTGTTGTGTTAAGATTTTTTTGAACTGTCTTGATCTTATGACCTCTTAATTACACTTTTATGTTTGTGATTATATTTTTATCTGTCTTTAGAATAATGAATTATTATCTATACTTGTCTTATATTATTATATTGACTGCCTCGTTGGTCTAGAAGTCGCAAGGCGCAACTGCTGCGCACGGGGTCTCAAGTTCGATTCCCGGGTCGCGCCGAAATCGCTTTGTGGGGTTTGAGAAACTTTCATAAAACAGCCCGGAGTCTGGAAGCTTGTGATTGATTCACCCGTGCATCGGAGAGTACGTAAATGTGGGTCCTGCACCTGATCTCTCTCCGGTCGTGTCGGATTGCCGTCCCTGAGGACTATGAGAGTGGGGAATAGAGAGTGCAGCTGTGTCTGCGCTAATGCTTGTGCACTATATGTCCTGCGCAGCTGGCTGATCTCCTTAAAAGAGAACGGCCGCCGTAGCCGACCTGGACGCCATCACCACTTATACTTATTATAAAAATGAAGAATTTGCTTGAACGCCCTTACGTCACAAACTACTTGTCCGATTTGAAAAATACTTTCAGTTATAAATAGCTGATTGATCGAGGAAAGTTATAAGCGAGTAGGTATTTTCCGGTTGTGCGAAGTAGTTTTCCAGGGGCGACTTTGAAACTGCTGGTAGAAGCTAGTTTAGATATTTTTTCTACAATTTAATCAAGTACTTACTGAAGTAAGTACTTACTTACAAGTTAGTAATTTGATCCTCAATATATTTTCAACCTTATCGCTGAAGCATATGGTTCAAAGTTGATTGGGAAAATTTTATCCAATTTCTTAGGTAGCTTGATGTGCTGGCGTTTGTACCTTGTAGATGGAGATAAACTCTTTTCCCGGATACGAAACGTAGTACCCTAGGTGACTCTAGGGAGGCAAAGTCGCGGGCGAATTCTAACCAATCATAAACAATTCTAAATTCAAAACCCCAACATAAATCAAGCAATATAGACTATTTATTTAAACATGGCGTCTCCAACAGTTGTCAAATTTCCCGCGCGCGGGCGGGCCCGCCATTATAGACCCAATGAGTTTTCTTCCAACAATAATAATATTACGAAATGGATTAGGTGTTGGTTATATTTGCGATTAGTCGGGGTTGCGATTTTTTTTGTCGTTTCATTTCATTGAGTATAATGGGGAGTTTTATTTATGTTACTGGCATTGACTGAAATTAGAGTTTTAATTAATGTGATCCACTATAAATTTAATCAAAAAAATATAATACGGTTGTAAGGACTTGTGCCTATTTGTAAATGTGCTTAAAAATGTGTAGATTTTAAGCTTGGCTACTAAATTAATGAAGCTGAAAATGTAGACCTACTTAAGTTATCTCTGAATTAAATCTGAGTTCAAAATTCTAACAAATAGATAGGTACCTGTTCTTATACAATTATGCGCCATTATACAATATAACCCATGTAGGTACTCAAAACTTTTCACAATTTACTTACGCGATAAAAAAAAGCAAAATCGCAAGTTCACACCAAGCCTTATATCTCAAAGGCAAAGCGTAGTAACTCCTTTCCAAAACCATTTCATTATACACTTACATCTTTTGTTCCATTTTCAAATATCATTCCGAATACAAATATTGAGAGAATGAAACGGCCTAACTCCGTACCACTGTTATTGAAATATGTACTTTATACAGACGAGAATAAAGTTGTTTTTTATATGTGAAGGTTTTGATATAATGTGTTTTGTATGCGTGAAACAATTTCGCGTGAGGTTTTCAAAGGTTACCTTATTTCGGAGCTTGTTAGAAGGGACAGGGCTGAATTTAATATTTAATTATTTTGTTTTCGCTTGGATTGTGAAAGATTTGATTCACACAATGGGATATATATTTTTTTCTTATTGTACTTAGTTCTTTTCATCATCATCATCAGCCCTTTTATCGTCCCACTGCTGGGCACAGGCCTCCTCTCACACAGAGAAGGCTTGAGCGTTAATCACCACGCTTGCTCAATGCGGGTTGTGATTTCAGACTTTATAGTCGGGGTTTCCATTAGCCTTTTTATCGTCCCACAGCTGGGCACAGGCCTCTTCTCACACAGAGAAGGATTGAGCGTTACTCACCACGCTTGCTCAATGCGGGTTGATGATTTCAGACTTTATAGTCCGGGTTTACTCGAGATGTTTTCTTCCACCTCTTCCTTTTAAGTGCTTGTGTGCCTTATAATGGGGAATTCTGTAATTTTCCGTGCAAGTATCTATAATATATGATACCAGGTATATGATAAACTTTCTCAGTTTTTTTCATTATTGTATTGAGATCTTTTAATTGTCTATTCTATACAGAGAGTATAAAGTCCTTAAATGCGGGCCGGAGCCAAGCGTGGAAGGGGATGATTAGATGAAAAAAAAATCAATCAATCTAATAATGTATGTTGTTTTATGTTTTCTATGTGTGCATTTATTTCAATCTGTGTGGCTATTTCATTCAATTCACAAAATATAAAGCATTTTTTATTTATATATAAATAGTAATAAATTTTAGGATAGTGTTTGTAGCACATCTTAATTGTTTATTTATGGGGCAGCCGGTACCTATAAGAAATTGTTATACTAACCTTAGTTTGTAGAATATTAGTGTTAAAATGTATCAGTATAAACAATTGTTGGTTGGCCAATAAAGATAAATAAATAAATAAAAAGCAGATGATAATGTAGAGGAAGTTAAAAATTTTCGTATTTTTTTTTATAGTCGGTTACATAATTGTTTTTTTGAAGTCGGCTATATTTTCTATAAAAAGTAGGTATTTATTTTTTACAACTTTTTTTGATGAAGAATCTAGAATCCGCCCCTGTTGTAACTCAATTGGTTCGTACCTTGTTTACAGTCGAAACTATCGCTTCAATTTTATCAAACACAACAGCTATCAGATCTTTATCGAAATAATTAGAATTTAAAAAAATATTGGAGAAAACCTATCAACTTATTTATTACATAAAATTCGTTATTTAAAAATATATCTGTATGTATACCTAGTACCTACACAATTAGGCCCAACGCAAACAGGCGCGGATTGCGCTAGGCGCGGTGAAGATACTGGTAATAAATCAATTAAAAATAATCCCTAACTTCTATGACAAACGTTTGAAAACGGCATACAAAGCGAGTCTGGTTCCTCAAACCTAACAGACAGACATGTGTTGCTGGGGAGTTTGTTGCGCCACTTCTTCTTCCCAGAGAGAACACATAGGAAGTGGTAAAGGGTGGCCGTTTAGGAGACTGTCTCTTGTTTTTGACGTTCGAAAAGTGCTGATTTATCAGCCTAATTTGAATAAACGAATTTGAGTTTGAGTCGCGGTGAGCTAAGCTGATGGCATCCAGGCCGATTGTCGGCTACGGTGGCCGTTCTCTTTTATGGAGATCAGCAGGCTGCGCAGGACATATTACAGTGCACAAGCATTCGCGCAGATACAGGTGCACTCTCTCTTCCCTCACTCTCATAGTCCGATGGGACGGTAATCCGACACGACCGGAGAGAGATCAGGCGCAGGACCGACATTTACGTGCTCTCCGATGCACGGGTGAATCAATCACCAACTTCCAGACTCCAGGTTGCTGTATGAAAATTTCTCAAAACCCATAAAGCGATTTCGGCCCGACCCGGCAATCGAACCCGAGACCCCGTACACAGCAGTCGCGATTTGCAACCACTAGACCAACGAGGCAGTCAATGTCAGCTAAGCTACCACGAGTGCAGACGAGCGACTATTTTTAACATAAAAATTTTTGCAATGTCTACATACATTTAAGAGATAATCTTCAGATAATTAATAACCCCACCACCTCCCCTGTCATATAAATCATGTATTTGCTATACAAAATACCGCGGGTTCGCTTGCGTTACTACGATACACAAAGCGGGGTCGGGAGGCGTCGCATTAGTTCTATTGTGGGCACACCTGGTTTCTCCCAAGGCAGGGGAGCCATGGGTTATGGGCTCTTTGGGACAAGCACTTACATGGTGGGCAAATATACCCTTAAGATTTGGGAGACTGTAGGAGTAAGGGCCAGTTTTACAATATCCGAATAGCCACTACCTACAGAATAAATTAAAAAATTAACAGAAATTGTATGAAATGATGTACCAAATAAACTAACTGGAACTTATTCGTAGGTGGTGAAACAGGCCCTAACTGGAGGAGATTTTTAAAGAAATCATTGGTGTTAATTAAGAATATTTTTTTGTCTTTTATTAATTTATTGTGTGCTAGCAACGCACTCTGACTTCGCATTGCAAGCTAATTTCTTTTGAAAATGCTATTTCCGGCATTTTCTATTTTATATTAATATTTACACTTAATAATACACCGTGATTTTTTTGTCGTCTTACAAAAGCAGCCCAGTTCATGTATCCAATGACTAGTAAACGTTCATAATAACAAAATATGAATTTATGAGATTTGAACAATAAAAATATTCATTATTATGACGCAAGACGTAGTTAGAAATGTCTTCGGATAAATGGAGAAAGAATGATCTGCTCGACTCGTGCACTGGGTAGGTATACTCTATCGTTTGATACGTTAGCAGGGTTGTTGTTTAATAAGGTTCTTCATTCTAATTTATTAATTTTTAAAGTTATTTTTAATGATATAAAAGTAATAATCGCATCTACAGGTATTTTATGTCGGATACTTTAGGTGGACCACTTTTGTAAGACGACTAAAAAGTCACGGTGTATAAAGAGAGAAATTTTTTTTATGTGTAGGTATGTATAATAATGTAAGGAATAAATTCAAAAAAATACTGTGCTGATTTCAAAATTCTTTCAACATTGGAAAACTACATTCCCCCTTCCTAACATGGGGCACATTTTATCCTCACATGGGCAAACTAACTGAAAACTTTTTAACCGAGCGCGGAAAGTTGTCCCCTAGCAGCTCGTAATGGGGATAATGCATGTAATTTTTTTATTCACTAAATTAATACACTTTTAGCTGTAATAAATAAATATGAAAGAATTTTTATAATATTATTTATCGACAAGAAGTTATAAAGCTTCAAAACTGCTAATAAGAAAGAGAAGTCCGAGTGTAAAATGTACGTCACAACTACACACGTAAGGCTGTCATTGAATATAGCGTTTTGGTGAGAGGAACAGGTATACTTGTTTAAAATTGTTATATCTCGTTTGTTTTTTCTATTGATTTCGATATTTTTTTCACAGTTAGTATTCTATTTTTGTATATTTATTGGTAAACTAGTTAGATTGCAAATATTTTTTTCATGCATATTCCCTATTAAGTCAAAAACTAATTTCACAGTCTAAATCAAACTCTACATCTTTGAACCACATAATTAAGTCCAAAATCCATCTGCCGGTAACCATAAATAAATCATATTCACCCCAAAACACACCCCAATATGGCGGCGCTCTGTAATCTGTGGTACATTTTTCTTAATCTACTACCATCAGGTTACGGGGCGCGGCTAATGGTGACCATTATGTATTGAACTAGTATTCCCTTGGAATAATCATGTTTTTAGTTGATTTTTCATATAAATATGGTCATAGGACTATTCTACGTATTATTTTTGGAGACTCTAGCTGTTTCTTTTTGGTTTTAACAATCATCATCTCCCCGAGCCTTTTCCCAACTATGTTGGGGTCGGCTTCCAGTCTAACCGGATTCAGCTGAGTACCAGTGTTTTACAAGGAGCGACTGCCTATCTAACCGCCTCAACCCAGTTACCCGGGAAAACCCAATACCCCTTGTTAAGACTGGCGTCAGACTTACTTGCTTCTGATTCAGACAGAAAGCGGGTCCTTTATAAAAATGCATATTTATCGAAGTCGGTCCTTTAATTTTTTCAATGCATTATCGGCAAAGAAGTAATGGCTACCGCCATTAGCATTTCGCGAAAATAATATCATTTTATTACGGCCCATTTTATCCTTCGTCCAAGCCGAATCACCGACATATAAACTGATTATCACCGATATATCGTAAATATATTACTGTGAACGAAAATATTATAATTTTCAGTTCAAAAAATAATAAAAAATCAAACTTAAAACTCAAGCATAAACAACATATTGACCAAATATATGGGCCGATTAAAACATTATTAATATTCTCATCTCTTTCCTGCTTATACGTCTATCCTTTTCTAGGGTCATTTTGAAAATCGAACGCGGCATGGGCTTGGAATTAGTACCGCTTTTTCTTTCCCGCCGAGTGATTTGAATTTTTATTTTTTCGTCTTATATTCAAGGGACGCCATCTTGTTTATTTTTTTTTGAGTTAATTATCAATCGTTTTGAAACATACGTTTTGAGTTTTTATAGCGCAGTCGGGAGTGTCATTTGGGGCTGATTGCTTTGTATACTGTATACAGCGGGATTTTTATACATATATTGGCTAGCTTTTATGTTAGTAAAATATATCTGTCTGTTTGCGAAAAACTCAACAACTATTGCTAGGTTTTTCATGCAGTTTTCACGAATACGTAGGTTTTAGCTTATAACTCGTGCGCAACCACAACGAATTAGTCGCCCACTAATTCGTAGACACAACTACCCCTCAAAATTGTATACGTTAAGTAACGTATAAAATATACATATACCTATAGTACTATATATAGTAGATACTACTATAGTTCTACCAAAAAAATTAAATGTGTAGATGCACACTTTGTTAAACCGTTGGTAGTTCATGCGTAATAATGATATTATATTTCCATTTACCTATCTTATTTCAATAACTTTACCTTAAAAAGTAAATTTAAAAATAAATTTAGAAAAAAACACATTTTAACAAAATTACAACACAAATTTCAGATACCTGTCAAATCTATTTTAAAACATAATTGTTCTTAGTTTAGCTGTATATTCGGCAGTTTCGAAAACACATACCTAGGTACTTTGAAAATGACGTACCTAGGTACCTATGTTATTTTGCAATTATAAAAACGTTAATAAATTCAATTACAATTTAAAAACAACATACTGTATAGCAACGCCAGATGATTTTGAAAACATCCTTATTTTCCAAAATTTCGTTAAGTTTATTATGTTTTTTTATCTATAACCGACAGATGGTAGATGAGATTTTTTCTTAAACCATAACCCAACGGAAATCTATTAATTACTTTATGAAAATTTCGACTTTAGGTTGAGATCCTTATTTGTTATTTATTTTTAATATGTTTCTTAAGTTTGTTCAAGGAATTAGTTAAAATTATTTATTTGGAGCTCGTAGCTAACTAAAAGCCGCATGGGTCGACCGATTATAAGGTTAAGCAACGGCCCGTCCGTAATAATTTTTACATTTTTGGCAGTCATTATTGGTAGACAGAAGCCAGAAAGTCTGACGACCAGTCGTTCTAAGGAGTATCGGGTTGCCCAGTTAACTGGGCTGAGGAGGTCAGACGGGCAGTCGCTCCATGTAAAACACTGGTACCTCAGCTGCCTCCGATTAAGACTGGAAGCCGACCCCAACCTAGCTTGGGAAAAGGCTAGGCAAATGGTTTTGTAAGGCAGTTATTGCATTTTTTAATATTAAAAGTTACTAAATATGTAAGCTCCTTTGAAACGTATAATTAGAAGGCTTAATAAAATCACCAGGCTTATTACCTAAGATCCCGATTCCAGGAAAACCTTAAACCCGATATATAACAGGAAAAAACTGGTTATATTACTCCCAAATCCACTTAGTGCCAAAAACGCTGCTGACGCGTAAAGAAATTAAGTTTTTAAACTTCGCTCTTGTTTGTATCCGAACGGTTTCAAGATGGCGGACGTCGAAATAATTTTTTGTTGTTGCCACCTTTCCCGCCATAATTATATGGTGTATAGTTTTTAGGGTTCATCTAATATTTATCGTGAATTTGTTTGAAATATTGTATTTATTTCTATAGCTCCTGTTTTTTTTTAACTATTTTCTATAGTGTTAGTGAGAGATATTTCTCGTATAAACATAATGTCGTATAATTAATTAATACATTATATTATATAAATTAATTAATTGACAGCCTCGTTGGTCTAGTGGTCGCAAGGCACGACTGCTGTGCACGGGGTCTCGGGTTCGATTCCCGGGTCGGGCCGAAATCTCTTTGTGGGTTTTGAGAAACATTCATTAAGCAGCTTGGAGTCTGGAATTTGGTGATTGATTCACCCGTGCATCGGAGAGCACGTAAATGTCGGTCCTGCTTGTGATCTTCCTCCGGTGGTGTCGGATTGTCGTCCCATCGGACTATGAGAGTGAGGGAATAGAGAGTGCACCTGTGTCTGCGCGAATGTGCGTGCACTATAATATGTCCTGCGCAGCTGGCTGATCTCCTTAGAGAGAACGGCCGCCATAGCCGACAATAGGTCTGGACGCGTTTAGGCTTCACCCGAGTTGCGAGTAACGCAGCTGTAAATATTTAGTCTCAAATAAAAGTTTCTTCATTAATTCTACTCGTACATCTCTTATTTAAAAACTAAAAATAAAACAAATAATAAAACCTCATGATATCAAATAAAAAAATATTTATCAACAGCCAGTTTTAAGAATTCCAAATTGTTTATTCTATTTTCAAAATGAGGTCGGATTCATAAAAGTCTATGACTTGGCAACCCTGTTTATACGTTAAGATATAAAAACTATGTTCGTGTGGGTGTTAGGATTTGTGTGTGGGTTCCGTATGTTAGTTTTAGTGTTAAAAAGTATATAGACTCTTTTATTATAGAAATACAGAAATATAGTTCTGCAGGCTCAGCATGGCAACCGTAGAAACAAATTTTGTCTATCGGAGAATGGACATAATGACAGATAAGTGACAGAGTGACGACGTAAGAATTCTTTTGACACGTAGAAAAGAAATTTTTCTTTTCTTCGATCGACATAAGTCCACAAGTGATTATATGCGAGTTGACAGGTCGCGCCATGCTCGGGCAGAAGACATGTTGACATTGACAGAAAGAGTTTTGTCTTTTCTTGATAGAATAGATATAGAATCGCCATGCTGCAAAAAGCAGGAGAAACCGCGATACAAAGGTAGCAAGTATAAATATCACATCACTACCCGTCACAAATGCTAATAACACTGTAAACGAGTATTGTTACTTAAGAAACAACGAATATATTCAACAGAATAAGTAATAAGCGCCCGACACAGTGAATAAAAAGAAACATTCATTTCTTCATGTCAATTATACGTGAGCTTTCAATTTTCCCCCGGCGCTGCTCGTGTCAATGAATATATATTATAATATCGGGACACCTTTTTCACACACGGTCGGTTAGCCCCATGGTAAGCTATTGATTAGCTTGTGTTATGGGTGCCAACACTACTGATAAACTACATATAGTACTTTACACAAATATATTTCTAAATACATATTAGAACACCCAGACCACAGCCAACAAGCATGCTTATCACACAAATGTCGACCGTGCCGGGAAATGAACCTGGGACCCTCACCTCGGCAGTGTCGGCAGACTCCGGCGTGGTAGCCATTGCGCCAACGGGGTCGTCAATGAATAAAGAATAAAAGTCAAGTTTCATTGTCATGTGTCATTTTAACATGACGCAATAGGGGCGCCCATTGTCAGTTTCTGTTATTAAATTATCAGGATTGGCTTTCTTTAAATGTTTTAGCTATTTAATGTTTGTTGGAAGTTTTTATCATCAAAAATTTTATAAATTTTTTTGGGTCTAAAGTTGAGCATTTAATTTTTTTTTTATATTTCTAAAATTGGGTCAAACCGTACCTACAGCCGGTGCATAACTTGGTGAGGATTTGGTTTATTTTTAATGAGGTTTCATTCAGTGCCACAAAAAATGGTCTATTTAGGTATCTGCTAATTATTATTATATGCCATTATTTATTTTTTGAATTATTTTTCTCTAAAATCTAACAGTTTTTGACAATTTCCGTGCCGAGAACTAAACCTTTGAATATTCCAAACGCATCCTAATTTTACGATATGATATCAAATAATAATAATTTCAAGCATCTAATATACACTATAGAACCCTAAATCTTTTCGAAGTTTATATTTATAATCAAAGCCAATGATTAAAAAAACAAATCCCTTCGCATAAATTAATAACGTTGTCCCTTTATATTCATTAGCCTTAAAAATAGAACGATCCCCCTAACAGACAGAGATAGGAACATTGACAAACAATAACAGCCCCATTACTTTTGTACACGCGAGAAGGAGATAGCAACACTTCTCATTGTTGCGGCTAAAAAGAACAGGCTACGCGTCATTGGCTGATATTTCCCGCGCAAAGGGCGTCGCCGGTTTCCCGCCATAAATTGAGTTGTTGACACATTGATAATGAGGTTATGTTTTAATATTAACGTTTTTTTTTAGTCTCGCGCGAAATTATAAACTGGGGGAAAATAATTATTGTTATGATTCGTGTTTTAATGAGCTTCGTGTGTGGTCCTTTCTCTGGTTGCTTGTAATTAAACTGTTTCGGTTTTGCACGCCGCCATATTTAAATTTTCATTGCTTCTTGTTACCGATAGGGATTTACGCACTGGAGTTTTTAGACGCTCACCGCTTGTTGAGTAGACTTTATTTTTAGTCGCGCGTTGATGTAAGTAAATATTCATTCTTAGTTGTTAAATATTAAAATGACGTTTTGTTTTTGGTGAGGTATGTAGGTCATATTTTTTTAACAAAGGAGGTTATAATTTTGAGTTTAACAATACTAGACTCTATTATTTTGCTTATGTTTCGATTTCTATATATCAAAGCTAGATTGTTGAAATATTATGTCCCTATATTAATACTACTCTCATATCATCAAGGCGTTAGCAGGTAAAATATATAGATACCTAATGCAACTAAATACTCGTATTTCATTATGAAATATCAGAAAACATCTTAAAATAATGTCACTTTTATTAATCGTTCTGAAGAAAAGTCTTTATTTATGTTTTTTAATGATTTGTTAAGCAATTGCTACCATATAATACCTTTTTATTGGGTTCCCGATATTTCAGCACTGTTGCAAGCGCCATGATCACGGAGTAACTCCGATTTACTCCGAGAATTACTCCGTGATCATGTACAGACGCCAGCACATCAAGCTACTATAATCTGTCAAATTTCCTTAATAGATTTTCAACTTTATCGCTGAAGCATAAATAGTTCAAAGTTGATTGGGAAAATTTGTCAGTTTCGGGTAGCTTCATGTGCTGGTGTCTGTACCTATACACCTATGCAGCTTGATGTAAAAATCTGTGACGTCATAGTTTGTATTTTTGACAGTTCAATAGAAGTATTGAATTTCACTAGTTGTCAGCTACCGTATTGTGGCTACTAATCGTTTGCCGACGGCAGAAGCGTACTATTTTGTAAAGAATTCTATCTCTTTAGACCAGAGAACATATAATATTGTTTAGTGCTTCTAAAATAGGCTAGCCTAATGTGGCAAAGAATGCAAGTACAAGTATTGAACTTTGGAGGCATAGAAAAAAAAGTATGCGCCATTAACATCCGCATACAAGCACCTCACAATCATCTTACAAAGAAGTAGTAGTTATTTATTATGATTATTATGTATCCCAAGAGTGTAATATAGTCCAGACCAATTGCCGGCCACGGCGACCGTTCTCTCTAAGAAGATCAGCCAGCTGCGCAGGATATATTATAGTGCGCGAACATTTGCGGAGACACAGAAGCATTGTCCATTCCCTCACTCTCATAGTCCGATGGGACGGCAATCCGACACGACCGGAGAGAGATCAGGCGCAGGCCGGACGTTTACGTGCTCTCCGATGCATGTTATCAATCACCAACTTCTAGACTCCGGGCTGCTTTTATGAAACCAGCAGTGCAGACTAGTTAGAAATGATTGTTTCATCGCCGGAGGTATAATACGAATATAAATAACTTGAATGATGTATCCAACAAGATATATAGCTTAATAAACATAATGATTCACCTTGTATTTTACAAAACAAGATAATTTTATTTTCCATTACATATTTTTAGGGTTATAGGGTTCACCAGTGTTTTAGAAGGAGCTACTGCCTATCTGGGTTGAGGAGGTCAGATAGGCAGTCGCTCCTTGTAAAACACTGGTACTCAGCTGAATCCGGTTAGACTGGAAGCCGACCCCAACATAGTTGGGAAAAGGCTACGCAGATGATTTTTAGGGTTCATATTAATGGTTGTTCGCAAGAGTTACCGCGGCCCTGGCACACAGGGACCTCCAGAAGGAACATAGTGGGTTTTAGTCAATAAGAGCCTGACACTCCCTCCAGCTGCACCGTCAGCGGTAAAGGTGTCCTATTTTCATCGTTTTTACAAGTCAGTTTTCTTTTGTTTTTGCTTTTAAAGTACGGAACCTTTTGTCTTAAAATCTCATTCGTATTTGACCGGTTTACAGCCAGTAAATTATGAAAAGATACTAACTTTTTTAAAAGGCTCCATCAAATTAGATAAGCGTCTATATGAGTCAGATAATTAGATAGCAGGATATAATTTTAACTACCACTAACTTCAGAATTAAACTGCTTTATTACTTACTAGATTTCTGTCTCATGGAAATTCTGTGCATCTGGATAAAAGTAGCTTCCCTTGGCTAAAAGTGATACAAAGTCTTTAGACAAATTAGGCTGAATGTTAAAGTTACTGCAGGCCCAAGTGCCCACAAACTGTTCAAAGACATACATAAGCATCCACAAAATACACTGGTACTCAGCTGCATCCGGTTAAGACTGGAAGCCGACCCCAACATAGTTTCGGAATAGGCTAGGCAGATGATGTCATTATGTAACTTTAAAATCCGTCTTTATTGAAAACTAGCTTTTGCCCGCGCGACTTCGCCCCCGTTCCTCCCTACTCTACCCTATTCTACTCTAGTCACTTCTACACTATGTCCTTCTCCTGGCTCTAAACTACCTCCCTGCTAATTTTCAGCTAAATCGGTTCAGCCGTTCTTCTATACTACTATTATAAAGCTGAAGAGTTTGTTTGTTTGTTTGAACGCTCTAATCTCCAAAACTACTGGTTCGATTTGAAAAATTCTTTCAGTGTTAGATAGCCCATTTATCACACGGGAGCGAAGCAGTAACCAAAGATGCGGGTGAAACAGCTGGGGACAGCTAGTGAGTTATAAGCGAAGTAACTAACACGACTTTTTTTATGTATATACATAGATAACATAGCCTTAAACACGTCAAACTATATTTTTCGTGTAACGAAACTCGAAAAATCCATCCGACATAAAACAGCCGCGTTTTCCATACCCGCATAACAATTTCCTCATAGGAGTTGTAAAATGTATAACAATCACAAAAAACAATAATAAACTTATTGTTACCGAGCTGGCTCGTTTATTTATTTCACGGCCGGAATGACGTACAGTCAACATTGCAAACACGGTGATTTTATAAGCAAATCGAACTTATCGCTTTGTTTTTGCTGCCTTTTGATTTGCTTGGGGAAATGCATGGGAACTGAACTTTTTAGGGTTGTACGTATTCCTTTTTTTCACCAATGCAACTTTTATAAGTTTGTATGTACTTTCTAAGTATATCTTGGACACCAATGACTGTGTTTCGGATGGCACGTTAAACTGTAGGTCCCGGCTGTTATTGAACATCCTTGGCAGTCGTTACGGGTAGTGAGAAGTTAGTAAGTCTGACGCCAGTCTAACCACCCCTTGGTATATACACAAGCATACACAAAAAATTGGCGACGTCGAAAATATCTGTCAAATGTTTATACATACATGTTTTAATTAATTTGGCAGTTTTACTGTTTGAAAATAACAATTAGGGCTCTGTAGTGTAATTTTTTTTATTAGGGAATGCAATAATTATACCTTAACACTGTATATGTATATATATAATTATGTAAATACTATATAGTTTTAGATGTAAAAAAAAGTATTCGGGAACTTGTCAAATGCTTTTTTTACACTGAAACGTTTACAACATCAAGCTTTCGTTTGATAACAAAGTCTGCATGAGTTAATTATTAGACTTTGATAATACAATCATATTCAGAAGGCGGTGCTCCTTGAAACGTTGCGTATTGTGAGGAGGTTTCTGTCTCTGGAGCCTTAACCAGCGATAACTTGAGAATCAGTTCCCGATATCGATTGACAACATTTTTTTTTTGTCGTTATACGATGAAAAATAAATAAATGAACGAAATCATTTTAGAACTATGGTACCTAAATATTCTAATAACACTTTAAATCTCCAGATACCTCGCACCATACAACTGAAAAACACACTAAAAAAAGGTCACTATCCTCTATTAAACCTATTGTCTAACTCACACAAGCTATGAATAGAATTAAAAGTAAAATTGGGCACGCGTAACATCCACTCCAGTAGTCCTCCAAACAAAGAATATAAATAAAACAATATTACAATGGTACTAACAATATCTTACCTCAACTAACAAAAAAGATCCCACAAAAGAAGGTGTATACAAAATACGAATTTGCGACGGTGTAAACAAACCATTGTCTATGGCCAGGTGACAGTGACAATTCGGTGTTCGTTTTTCAAAGAGCTGTCAAACTTTACGTCAATATTTTGGCGCGATTTGTAACGCTGTGGGTGTTGGATAGTAATGGACAACGGGATTTTTCGGAAATCCTTGATACGGTTAGAAGGATTTTATACGCTCCGTCGGTAATGATTTTAAAGCCGAAAACGTCTTATTATTTACTTAGGGCCAGTTTCACAGGTTGCTGATAGGTTCCAGATAGTTTATCTGGCAGATAATTTCATACAAATTCTGTACCAAATCCAAAAAAAAAACGTTTTAATTTTTTATGAAAAAGATACATAACTAAGTTAAAATAAACACTTCTGTCCAGTTCGCGAGAATAACCACAGGAAGACACTTGTATAGATAGTATTCCGTATTAGTAGTCCAAACTATGTAGCTGTTGCCCGCGACGTCGTCCGCGTGGGCATTAGGTGATTGAACAGTCACCTATGTACGTGATAGCGTGATAATATGTAGCCCATATGTTGACCCTACCTCTTAGTTGCATTCATGCCGAAGCAAATCCATGCAATACTTTGTGAGTTTATCCCGGACATACATACAGACAAACAGACAAAAAATATAAAAAGTATATTTGTGGCTTCGATATCAATTGTAGATCACGCCCCAATTATTCTTTAAAAAAAATATTCAATGTACAGTTTTGAATTTTCTTCGATTTTACTATAGGTATAGATTATAGTTATGTACTAAGATAATTATTACTGCTAAGTAAGACTAGTGCAGGGCTACGACGCTACGACGCTACGTAGTATCGCTACGACACGTTATGACATTCGTTGACGATTTGTCTTGAAGCGTAGATCACTTTATATGACTACGCTAGCATCTGCCAGCGGTTTTACTCGGATCTGATCTCAAATAAGTCACGCACACAGATAAAAAGTAGCCTATAGCCTTCCTCGATAAATGGGCTATCTAACACTCAAAAAAAATATCAAATCGGTTCAGTAGTTTCTGAGATTAGCGCGTACATACAAACAAACTCAGCAGTTTTGTAATTGTAGATTATCTTCCGTAACGTTTACGCCCGTGTCTCGGAGATACTGTTTTTCTTAATCTTGGATCAGAGTGCACCAGTGTTAGTTCTTCGAGAACACTCTCCATGACCAAAAATCTGTCTGGATATTACATTCATTTTTATAATAGACTAGCTGTTCTCCGCGATTCCACCCGCCACCCGAGGGAACCACTTCCCGCAACCGGATAAAAAGACGCCTATGTCCTTTCTCAGACTCTAGACTATATGTCGACCAAATTTTGTTTAAATTGGTTCAGTAGTTTTGGCGTGATAGACAGATAGATAGACGAAGATAGAAGCTTTCGCATTTGTAGATAATATTAATAAGGATTAGGGCCAATTTCACAGGTTACGGATAGCCACTATCCACCAGATAAATTAAAAAATAGAACAGAATTTGTATGAAATTATCTGCCAGATAAACTATCTGGAACTTATCAGCAACCTGTGAAACTGGCCCTTAATATTCTGGTACAGATGACCAATGAAATCATTTTCTAAGGCGTCAATATTGAATTTCATCGTAAAACCAAAATACAACTTTAGTTACACTGCAGGTGATTTAACACTAAAATATTGACCTACGCGTACAAAACCGATTTGAAACTTAACCGTAAAATTGTAAACCCAACTTACCTTCAAAAAAAAATAACAAGGCATAACTTCATGACTCGTTTGCAACAACAAATAAAAAAAAAACGTCACAACACCTGATAATCAATTTTACCGCGAAAATTGAACGCCGAAACATGTGGCAAACTTATATTTGCGTGCGTCAAACTGACATTCTCCCAACAAATCTATGGGTCGGGTATTTTGACAGCTGCATTAGAAAGTTTGTCATTTATTCAACAGCAATGGTGTCTTAGAAAACTCGGCGTGAGTTTTTAAATCTGTTTCATTTGCGACAAGCGTGACTTATTTAGCGTATGGGTGCTATACAAAATTGACAATGAGGCTTGTTTTGAAAGAAAAACGCCATATTTCCGTGTTTAAATTGGTATGTTTAGAGATATGGACCTGTATGATTGATTGAGAGAAAATAAAATATCACATAAATATATTGAAACGTAAATGTTGGGATGACTGAATATTTACTACCCATTTTACGCTAAAACTTCTTAACGGATTTTGAATAAATTTAGCATATAGCATAATGATAGATGATGATAGCATAATAAATTTTGCAGACGCTAGCACATCAAGCTACCCGAAACTGTAAAATTTTCCCAATCAACTTTGAGCCAAAGGTATGCTTTAGCTATAAAGTTAAAAATCTATTAAGGGAATTTGACCGATTGTAGTAGCTTGATGTGCTGGCGTCTGTATATCATAATATCCGCCAACGTACAGGCTACTTTTTACTTTATCATGGAAGCTTCTAGAATTACAAAGTTTTACTAACTGTTTATCCTGGTATCGCCCGCGTTTAGAACTGCCTCCCGCGACGTCTTCACTCATCGCAATCAATTCAGCCGTTTTCCCTTAAAAAATAGACAAACCCATTATTATATTTATAACTAGCAGTTGCCCGCGACGTCGTCCGCGTGGGCATTACGATTAAATATTCACCCCTCTCCTCCCCGTAGTGATAGCGTGATAATATGTAGTCTATATGTTAACCCGACCTCTAAGTTATATTCATGCCGAATTTGAAGCAAATCCATGAAGTACTTTTTGAGATTATCCCGGACATACATACAGACAAACAGACAAAAATTCTAAAAACTATATTCTTGGCTCCGCCCCAATTATTATTTAAAAAAATATTCAATGTACAGTTTTGACTTTTCTACGATTTTATTATAATTATGTAGGTGTAAGATATTCATAGAGAAGATTTGTAGAAATATATTCTTCACAGCCTAAACTCGATTTGAATTGATGTTTAACCATGCAATATTGAAAAACAAACAAATACCTTTGACATATACGTAATCGAGAACAAAGTGCACTTGAACATATTGACAAGTGAGAACGTTCCTATTTCAAACGTTTCGCGCCATATTGGGTCCGAACAAAGAGAAAAAAATACGTTGACAGGATATTTTGATTTTATTAAAGGGTTTCAACGATATTGTCTATTGATAGCTTGGACGATTTAAATAAAATCTTTTGTTTTGTTTTTTTTTATTAGTTTTTAAACGTTACCTATGAAAGTACCTAGATAATTTTATCTACCTTGCTATATAATAATTAATTATTAAGGCCTTGCCAATACAGATGTTAATGTAATGAATTTCAGAGTGAGTGTGAATTGAAAGCTAAAAATAAACTTACTACAATATTTCAAAGCTGTTTGTTTGCTTGAACGCGATAATCTTAGGAACTAGTGGTCCGAACTGAACAAAAATATCTATATTTTAGTCTTAGAGTAAAATATTGACCAAGGCAATATGCAACTTTTTTTCCGGCATTTTTGCAGAATAGTTAGCTGCATGCAGACGATGTCGAAGTAGTGGTGGCCTAGTGGTTAAAGCACCAGCCTCTTAAGTATGAGTGCGCGGGTTCGATTCTAGGTTAGGCAAGTAGGTACCAATGCAACTTTTCTAAGTTGTAGGTACTTTCTAAGTATATCTTATACACCAATGACTGCTTGAAGATGAAGGAAAACATCTCGAGGAAACATGGACTATAGAAGTTTGTAATCACCAACCCGCATTGAGCAAGGGTGGTGATTAACACTCAATCCTTCTCTGTGTGAGAGGAGGCCTGTGCCCAGCAGTGGGACGATAAAAAGGCTGATGATTATGATGATGTGCAGACGATAGTCAATAAATAAACTATTGATTATCTCTTGTCTATACTCCCAACTATAAAACAGATTCTAGAGAACTCTTTCTTCTATAAAAAAGGGCCTAAACTCCGCCTACATTATTCCGAACGTTATTAAGAAAGAAATCTATGATATGATCCATTTTATTTATGATAGAAAATGTTTTAATTTCGTCGTGGGTAGAATCTAAAATATATACTCTCTGTGCCACTCCCAACCCTCAATATACCTATGTAATAAAAAAGAAATTATATTATTCCAAATATACACAAAAGCGGTCGGCATCTATTTATTTGCTCTTTAGAATCCAATATGGCTGACAATGGGGGACGCTATGAGCCCTGTGGCGCGCTAATTACGAAAATATCAGAGGTGAAAGTTGCCCTTGCTTCGGTACACCATGGCGTTAGGTAGAGGGTATAGCATGGGAGGTAGCGATGAGCGATTTTTGAAAATTATTTTTTTCCTTTTTTATTTCTTTATTTTTTTAGAAAGAGAAAATTTAGGTATACAAAAGGGTAATGGAGGACACAGAATGAGAGATAAACAGTCAATTATAGGTTTTCAGTAATTTCTGAGATTATCGCGCGCAACCAAACAAACTGTTTAGCTTTTATTAAAGAAGTAAGTATAGGTATAGTAAGTCGTGGTGGCTTAGTGGTTACAACATCAGCATTTCGAGTATAAGGATGTGAATTCGATTCCAGGTCAGGCAAGTACCAATGTAACTTTTCTAAGTTATTACTACTACTAATACTTTACAATTTCGCAATTAAACACTTTTTTTCTTTCTTTCTTTCTATCATACTTTCTAAGTATAGCTTGGAAACCAATCACTGATTGAAGGTGAAGGAAAACATCTCGAAGCAACCTAGGCTATAAAGTCTGAAATTACCAACCCGCATTGAGCAAGCGAGGTGATTGACGCTCAATCCTTCTCCGTGTGAGAAGAGGTGCAGTAGGACGATAAAAAGGCTGTGATGATGATGATGATATTATAAAAATAGTTCAAGATTGACAAATCCTTAGTTTTACTTAGATTAAAAAATATATACCTAAAAATAACAAAAATCAAATTCAAAAAATACCAAAAAAATAAAACGTAGACCCCTAAACGCAGGTCAAATTACCATAAACTCGGTCTAAAACCGATTAGAGACTGCACGCTGGGTTACCATATCTCCTATTGTGTTACTTGTCAAAATAATTCTCTTTTTTTCAAACGCTTTCTGGGTTTTTTTAGTCGTCAACACCCGCCGCGCTCGGCCAAAAATAGTGTCGGCGAAAATTGAGTTTCAAAAAGGCTTTTAAATGTTAAGATTGTTGATAACAGTTGTCTGTTTGTATTAGATACTTATTATGATGGTAATCTATACATATAATAAAACAGTAAAAAATCCGTGTCTGTACAAATAATATATTGACAAAAATAATAACTGAGGGGGGTTTAGAAAAAGCAATAGAACACGAATCCGAAAAAAAAATTATGTCTGTTTGTCTGTATGTCTGTTTGTCTGTTTGTTTGTACGCGCTAATCTTCGGAACCACTGGACAGATTTGAATGATTCTTTTTTTGTTGTATAGGTGTTAGGTCGGGGCAACATATAGGCTATAAATTATCTTGGAAACTTGAACACCTGATGCAGAACAGCAATAGACCAGCTTAACTATAATAGATAGAGAAATGCTGCCATAGCAAAAACTGTTCCACGTGATGAGCATTTTCTTCTGCGAGATAAAATTTGAAGATCTGGAACAGCTGTTTTGGACCTCCTAGAGCCCAGCTACACCATTACACTTGTTTGTTCTTGCTTTATTGTTCAGCCTGATGAGCACTCGCTGTTGACGTATAAAAATTGAAGATCTAGAACACCTTCTATGGAACCCTAAGAGCCCAGCTACACCATCAAACATATAGGACTGACGTTTTAGAAAAAGTTGTTCGGTCTGATAGGCATTTCCGGTTGACTTATAAAAATCTAAGATCAGACACATTTGATGTGAAGAACCTCCCTTTTTTGAAGTCGGTTAAAAACAACATCAGCTGAAAGTACCTCAGCGCGGTGAAAGCTGTAACAGTTTAGGACTGCGTTTCGTATAGACGCCAGCACATCAAGTTACCCGAAACTGTAAATATTTTCCAATCAATTTTGAACCATATGCTTCAGCGATAAAGTTGAAATTCTATTTAGGAAATTCAACAGATTGGAAATTTTGACTTTGGTAGCTTAATGTGCTGCATCATCGAAGATTCCGGCCAAAACTCCCATTTTTTTTATTTTATCGCATTAATATGCCTTCGCATTTACGTTATTTCAGTTTTTAATTTTCTTGAATTGACACGGTAGCCTGCCAGGTTGTGCAATAGAGCAGACGTTTAGATTTTTAAGGATCAAGTATCTTCACAACAAAACTATAACTATGCTTACAAAAAGTTAAATTGTTTCCATTGTCCAAAGAAGCTAAGATTCATCGGAACATAGGATCCCTTGAATCCAACGAAGAGCTAATCTAAGTGTGGAGAGGCTTGATGCTGTTCGAGGACATAAGGCTGCAACTCGCACCGTTGAAACCTTTTCGGATCGAGAATTACGCCTGCGTGTTCAGCGTATTTACGCTTCCACATCCAGTTCTCTATAAAGAGACCAAAGAAGGGTATGTTGCGCCACTGACCGCTGGTTCGGAGAAACCAGTTACCGATACAGAATCATGCTTGACTTCTCAGCGTATTCGCACATCTACTAACGCTTATGAAAGCAGTAATTAACCTAATGCACGACTAATTTCTGATCAAGATTATCATACATTGTCCAGAATGATGGCATGCAGGCCGATTGTCGGCTACGGCGGCCGTTCTCTTTTATGGATTTATCAACTTTTTTATTTATTTATCAAATTTAAAAATTTATCAACCAGCTGCGCAGGACATTTATTATTTTATTTATTGCTCAAGTATTCGCTTAGATACATGTGCACTCTCTATTCCTTCACTCTCACAGTCCGATGGGACGGCAATCTGACATGACCGGAGAGAGATCAGGCGCAGGACCGAAATTTACGTGCTCTCCGATGCACGGGTGAATCAATCACCAACTTCCAGACTCCAGGCTGCTTTATGAATGTTTCTCAAAACTCACAAAGCGATTTCGACCCGGGAATCGAACCCGAAACCCCGCATGATGTAGCAGTCGCGCCTAGCGACTACTACATCAATGAGGCTGTTCAGAATAAGCACATAACGAAATATTCATAAGCAGTTAGAAAGTGGAAGAGACGTATAAAATTGAAGATCTGGAACAACTGTTATGGTATTCCAAGCGCCCAGCTACACTGTTAACTATTGGGATTGACGTTAACAAAATGTTCAATTTGAGGCATTACAAAAAGAAATCGTCTCGCGCATCCTGTTGTTTTCCCGTCCCCGGACTCATAGAATTCGATATCAGACGTTTCAAATCTTCGATTTTGACGGCCCTGTAGTCGCTGGCATAAGCGACTGGATCCGCGTACGAAGTCGCGGGCAGAAGCTAGTAAGTAATAAACAACCCCGTTGACGCAATGATAATCACGCCGTACTGCCGGGCTCAGAGTCCCAGGTTCAATTAATATAATAGGTATATGTATACATACATATGTATATCGGGAAACTTTTTTCACACACAGTTGGTTGGCCCCAAGGTAAGCTATTGATTAGCTTGTGTTATGGGTGCTAACACAACTGATAAACTACATATATCATCTGCCTAGCCTGCCAAGCTATGTTGGGGTCGGCTTCCAGTCTTAACCGGTGCAGTACCAGTGTTTTACGTGGAGCGACTGCCTGTCTGACCTCTTCAACCCAGTTACCTGGGCAACCCGGTACCCCTTGGTAAGACTGGTTGTCTATCTGGCTTTTGACTACCTTTAACGAATGCCAAAGATGTAGATATTACAGGCGGAACCCACCAATTTAGCGTGCCTTCCGAAACACGGAGGAACTTTTCATGAACCAAGCGAATCAATAGCTTACCTTGGGGCTAACCGACCGTGTGTGAAAAGGTGTACCGATACTTGGTTGTCAAAGTACTAACAACAAATTAATCAATTGATTGACACCTGATATCGTTTTCTTGAAGATTAATTAACAACATCTGCAGAACAGGTGTGAATTCTGAACAAAATTAAGGGTAATAAATACACACCTTTATACATGCTAATTAGTGTATACCTTCACTAGTGTGAAGGCGTGGCGTTGCTCGACTTTTGTGGATATACTAGGCTCTCTTGGACGGCACAGATTGCGATATTTTTTTCGGTGAATGAGAGAAAATCTTACGTTTCAGGTAGTCAGATACCAGTAAGTCTGACGCCAGTCCAACCAAGGGGTATAGGCTTGCCCGAGTAGCTGGGTTGAGGAGATCAGATGGTCACTGGTACTCAGCTAAATCCGGTTAGACTGGAAGCCGACCTCAACATAGTTGGGAAAAGGTTCGGGAGATGATGATTATTTGAAATCCGTTCCTGAAATTGGCGCGTCCAAACAAACAAACAAACTATAGCGTCAAGTTTTTATAATATTAGTTATAGATTGCGATTTTCGTGTTACCAAAAATATAATATTTAATTTGTTATGGCAATTTTCTTTTTAAATTGTTGAACATCAACAATGTCGTAACACACCTTATCAAGATAATTATACCTAGTATAGTTAATGTATATATATGTGTATTTTTAGTAATAATTAATGTAAATTTTACGTAAAATTAAGAAACTGTTGTTAATCTAAAAACCAAACTTAAATGACCTTTTTACACGCAACAAGACACAAGTCTTGTTCAACAGTTTTTGATATATCATCAAAACTGGCACACATACATACAAACACGCCTACTTTCTTTATAGTGATAATTGAAGTCTGTGAATACATCTCATCAGTTTGACGTGGTAACAAGGTTGTTGATTAGTGTTGCCATTTTGAGAAATAGTAATGATTTTTCTAACTAACCTTTTTTGAAAACTCCGGGTAATTTCAGTGTCTATAAATGTCTTCCTAAAATGGGTATTACTTAACCTTTTAACCGCCAAATCAAAAAAGAAAGACGTGCCCTCAGCGCCAAGCTAAGAATTCATCCATAAATACCTACAATATAGTAGTGAGTTCGGAATTATATCGATTGAAACTGACTATTAATTTTGAACTTAAAGTCTGTCATGTAGTCGTGACCGTGGCGTGCTAGGGACTTTTTGATTTGTCGTCCATACTGTGAAGGTCAAATGGTTAATTGCAACGTGGCTCTATTAGTTGCAAGTGCAACTTCTACGCAGGGTCATGTGTTTGATTCCTTGGTTAGCCCGAAATTGCTTTTCAAAAACTTTCGCAAAACACCCCAGAGTTTATGCGTTGGCATAAGAGGGCACGTATAACCGGCGTCCCAGAAAGCTACACTATAGCAGTCATTTTTAAAAATCCACGACAGAAGCTGCCAGATGCTGCAGGTTGTTCGCAAGAGTTACCGCGGCCCTAGCACACAGGGACCTCCAGAAGCAACATAGTGACTTTTAGACAGTAAGAGTCTGACACTGTCTGCAGCTGCACCCTCAGCGAGAGGGGTCATTTGATGATTTCCAAAAAAAAAAAGAGGCTGCCAGATAGATTTGAAAATCCTCCCGCACTAAGATAAAGACAACTTTAAGGCTAGGCTTAATGACATAAACTATTAAATAAATAAACTAATTAATACGAGACTAGTATTTCATTTCACCTTTTCACTTCTCAAAATGGTGACGACAATTTTGGCGGACAAGCAATCAACGACACTTTAGGTAATCCAATATGGCGGCCACTTACCACATACCGTCTATAAAATATGACTTCTTTACTGCCATTACTCCAGCCTGCACGTCGTTGTAATAGGATAATTACAGTGTTGCCAGTTAAAAGCGTGGCAAGTAATTATTGCGCAGATAATTGGCCGAGATGGCGGGGTTGCCATGTATTATAATTGAAATGCCTGCGTCTTGAATGTTTGAGGAATTCCTTGGCTTTATATTTATGGTCTCATAGAAATAATATTGTTTATGCTTGAGTTATTGTGGCTTAATCGCGTTGAGCGATTGATCTGTTCAGCTATGGCTAACCAGGCCGTGTTTGAAGATAAAACGTCATTTATTAAAAAAAAAATACCACTTCCTATGTATCGCTTTGGATGAAAGTTTTGCTGCAAATCACGATTGCACAGACGCCAGCACATGAAGCTAGTCGAAACTGACAAATTATCCCAATCAACTTTGAACCGTATGCTTCAGCGATAAAAAAATAAAGGTAGTACCTAATTCTAGTTCAAGGCACAGTAGGTACCTACTTATAATTATAGGATTTAAAGTAATGTATTTGAGTTTTTGCAAAATATTATTAAGAACAATCAAAAATTGTTTTTGTAACGGATTATAATATTGAAACTTTTTTTCGTGAGAAATCATCAAATGACCCCTGGGATGACGGGTTAGCAGGTGGGACCAGATCAGACTTACTGACTAAAACCCACTATGTTCCTTCTGGAGGTCCCTGTGTGCCAGGGCCGCGGTAACTCTTACGAACAACCCGCAGACCAGGTAGATATTATTGAGCCCGTAAACATAATTATTTAAATGTTGGTCAAATTCCTTAAAAAAATAACATTCGAAAAGCATTTCTTTAATTCTGTATAAGTTTTATCATCGATTTTGTCCGTAGATACACCTATTAGATGTCAAATATCTGATTTTGATTTCAAATACTCTATTTAAACCCGTTGAAAATTCAGTAATAACATACCTATTACCTACCTGTTTATTATCCTACATATCTTAGCAATTTTTAAATAAATATTACAATTCAAAACTTTTGTAATTTTGGTACTTACACTAGACTTTGTATCTTTTCATAAAAGCGTCTACCAAAATTAATAAATTGGTCTTGCAACACAGCCATAAAAAAAAAAATTACAAAAATAAGTTTACGTGTCTGAAAGCTGAACTAGAGACTAAAATTAACTCAATTAAACAATACAACAATATTGAGTCATACGAAAAATTAGGAAATTCGAAAACATACGTTCGAAACAGAAATAACATACAATTTTCTACCAATTAAGTTCTTTGCCGTTCCCAATATTATACATACTAAGAAGATACATTTCTGTGACCGCCAACATTTTAAAACCGACCTTATTACTTATAAAACAAAGTTCAATTTCGCTCGTTTGAACAACATACGGACCACACACGTCGCGTCGAACGATTTTAAAAAAGGAACGCGCCAACCGCGCCTCGTTCGTTACCTCATCGTCGGCTGTTTTTTTTTTTTAATTTTCTTTTTTTAAGAGCTAAAGGCATCGAGGCTAGTTATATACCGCCTTCTTGTAGGAGGGATAAGTAGCAATCGTTTCGAACTACCATTCCAGTTAATAATTTAGACTTTTTGAATTCATTTTGGTATAACGTTTATTGTATGCTATCTTATCGTTTGATATGACCGCTTTTCAAGTATATCTTAAGTAAAAGCAGAGGACTTTTATATGTATTGAACGTATCTGACTAACAGCGAAGGAAAACATCAAGTCTGAAATCGCGTTCGCTTTGAGCAAGCGATGCAAGGCTCATAATTTTTCTGCGTGAAAGGATTATGGATCGATAAAGTGGGGTTTTTATTATATTATCTTACCTATGAATTGATTACCAAACCAACCCGCATAGAGCAAGCGTGGTGATTAACGCTCAATCCTTTCTCCGTGTGAGAAGAGTGCGCCTAGCAGTGGGACGATAAAAAGGCTGATGATGATGATGAATTGATTAGGTATGTAGGGACTTTAATATTAATAGCTTCTATTAGCGCTTTGCAGTTTTAAAACACAGTTAAACAAGAAAAATGTATCTCGATACATTTTCGCTGAAAATCCAACTCTATCATTAGCGGAAGAAAGAAAAACAAAGGAAATACATACAATAAAACGTATTGTTATTTCTTATATTAGATAACTGTTAATAAATTTTGAGTGAGCCGTCGGCTACCGCTCTCGTTATGCAAAATCAAGTTACCTGTTAATAATCAGTCAAGAGTATCAATAGAGTATCGTATTAGACGCCATTTTGTATCAATTTGTTAATCTATACGTATTTAAAAGTCATCCTTGGAAATATCCATGACTAGCGACCCGCTCCGGCTTCGCACGGGTGGACATTAATTTTTTAAACGTTCGGCAGTTTTTTCGACGCCTTACTCCACAATTTTCACTATCACGAAAAATCCTATCTATTTTCTGGGATAAAATATAGCCTATACGGATTCGGAAGAATCCCTCTAAGTGATGGTAAAAGAAATTTTGAAATCGGTCCAGAAGTTTTTGAGCCTATTCAATAGATACAAACATACAAAATTACAAAGGTTTCATATGTATATACAGGGTGTAAGGGACGGACAGCCCTCTACAGACTGATAAGGTGAGTTCAGTATACCATACTAAGAAGACTGGTTCATGAAATTGTGTCAGTAACGTTATGGAAATCCAATAAAATTGATTTGATTTGAAACCTAAAAAAAAAATAACAGCTGATTTCACGCGTCGCTCGTTACGATTATTTCAAAATCTAGTGTTTTACAAGGAGCGACTGCCTATCTGACCTCCTCAACCCAGTTACCCGGGCAACCCAATACCCCTTGTTTAGACTGGCGTCAGACTTACTGGCTTCTGACTACCCGTAACGACTGCCAAGGATGTTCAATGACAGCCGGGACCTACAGTTTAACGTGCCATCCTGACCAACTAGTTAAAAAGTTCAGACACAAGGCAACCCGCAGGGAGCAACCAATACCTAAATATATTCTCAAAATGGTCGCCTAACCCGCTAATAAATAACATTGTTTTATTACGAGAACGGATCTTAACAGCCGACGCCGCCATTTTAACTTTTTATAGTTTTTTAAAGATCCACCGGTAAGTATGTGGTCCTTTTGAAGATTATTTCGTTATCTCTACGTAATAAAATACTTTGGTACCGACACCAGCAGATCAAGCTACTACTATCAGTCGAATCTCCTTAATAGATTTTCAACTTTATCGCTGAAGCATATGGCTCAAAGTTGAGTGGGAAAATTTTACAGTTGCAGGTAGCTTGATGTGCTGCCGTGTGTGGTGTGGTGTGAGTGTGGCTTATTTGTAAATCGGCTCTTTTCGGTATTTCGTTACGTGGAACGGAGGGATATTTTTTAGAATAAATTTGTTCCTTTTTTGAATTTTGTTCGTTGATTGTTTATTATTTTCATTTTTTAAAAGCTTGCGATTTTAAATGGCGGGAGTATTTTGTTGATATTTTTAATTATTATATTGCTCGAGAGTTTATTCCACCATTTCTTCTTCCCAGCGATAACACATAGGAAATGGTGAAGGGCGGGCGTTTTTGGGGCTGTCTTTTGTAGAATTGACGATATATTGAATAAATGATTTTTTTTATCTTTTTCATTATCTTATACCTATACTAGCGGTCGCCCGCGGCTCCGCCCGCGTGGATGTCGGTTTTCGCGACAAAAAGTAGTGTATGTGTTGTTCTGATATATAACCTATAGAGGACTCCCGCGGCTACGTCTGTGTGGATGTCGATTACCGCTACCAAAGCCTAACTTTTGTCGGGATGAGACGCTCGCGCTCGGACCTCCCGCCTTATTATACCTACCGACCGACCCGCTGATTATCGTATTTTATGTATAAGTTTGGTATTTCTACACCGATTTCTATGATTCTTTTTAATAGAATACGTTATAATGTTATCTTTTGTTAATTAGGCATGAGCGAGAATATTATAAACATAAGAGTAAACAAATCAATAACAAATAATCAGAAAGCTCCGAACTGGTAAACTATCGGGAGTTATACGTGTTATTGTGAGTCAACCATTAAAGATAGACATATGCTGTTGTGGAATATTTTTTAGATAATTTTATGTAGAACATTTCCGTCATACATGATTTCTATGTAGCTTTAACCATAAAGGCTGCACACGCGACGAAAGCTTAAAAAAATGATGTAACTTCTCCCGTTTTTCCGACATTTTCCTTCACTGCTCTGCTCCTATTGATTGTAGCGTGATGAAAAGTATCCTATAACCTGCCCAGGAGTATGAAGAATAATTGTACCAAGTTTCATTAAAATCCGTCCAGTAGTTTTTGTTCCTATTAATAACATACAGACAGACAGACAGACACAGACAGACAGACAGACAGACAGACAAAAATTTTACTGATTGCATTTTTGGCATCAGTATCGATCACTTATCACCCCCTGATAGTTATTTTGAAAATATATTCAATGTACAGAATTGACCTCTCTACAGATTTATTATAAGTATAGATAACTTGCCTTACCCGGCGGTTTCAACCATATCCTGGGAGACACACTTCCCACAAACGGGTAAAAAGGTTCTAAATTATCTGCACACCAAATTTCGTTTAAATCGATCAAGTATTTTTGGTGTGATAGCACAAAAAATAGACAGCCTTATTTTCGAATTTAATAATAATATTAGGCAAAATTGCTCAAACTTGGAAAGATATTTTAACACTGTTCTTCGTAGGCTTAGAGTAGCAGAAATCCTTTTTTTTAAGTTTTTACTGATAGATTCTACATATATTTAAGATTCTGTATATAAATACTAAATATTTTGCTGACTCATCCGACTATTGTGATAATAAGAGCCCACACAAAGTAGGCTACGATATAAGGATCGAAAACATCAATGTGAAAAAAGAGCCAAGTTCTAAAAAATAGAAATAATTTATTGGTAAAAATTTATGTTTACAAAACAGATGGATAATTTTGACATAATGGACATGATGTATAGATTTTTGATAAAATTATTCATTACTCTATACTGTATTGCATGTTGTAATATTTTGAAAATAATAAAAATGGACTGAATAAGTAGATCAGTAAAAGACAGACTGATTTATTATTTTACTTAGTAGATACTGCAACTTTGTGCAAATATGTACATAATTCTTACTTATATAAAAAATGCGAAATTAACTCCGTCTGTCTGTCGCGCGTTAACGCCAAAAGTACTATAAGATATTTGGAACAAAGGTAGTTTAGATATTCAAGAGCGTCAGAAAGGGTATCGGCCATTTTTATCCAGTTGCGGGAATTAGTTCTTACGGCACGTGGACGTAAACATGGGGAACAGCTAGTAAGATAATAAAATAAATAGCTATCAGCCCGACCTCGCAATTACAGTACAGGTTAAGGTATACATTCTACGCCAAAACCTATCTCATGAATTAATCTATCTTTGGGTTTATTGCAAACCGATAGACATTATAGACGCATCATAATACTTTATTTTTATGAAACGACGTTAGTAGCAATGTATATTAATCATAGCCCCAGAAAAACATACTTCATACTTATATGTAGGATAGACCTATTTTCCATCCTTTGAATGAGTTCACAAAAACTACTTTGTATGTATTACTAGCTTCCGCCAGCGGTTTCACCCGCTTTCTGAGGGAAGTACTTTTCATACCCGGATAAAAAGTAGCCTATATGTTATTCTGATGTATAAGCTATATTGTGGTAAAGTTTCATTCAAATCCATTCAGTAGTTTTTACGTGAAAGAGTAACAAACATCCATACATCCATACATCCATACTTACAAACTTTCGCCTTTATAATAGTAGTAGGATGTTACATTGAAAGATGATAGAAGAGTTTGTTACTCTACTGTTGAAAATGTACCTGTTATGATAACTGTGTTTGTGTAAATAAATATCTACTACATATATCTTGGACTTGGCTCTCACACTACAGTTCCCAACTGCCATCACTCCCTATTACGAGTAAAATGGGCAAAAATGCTTCATCACGCCCCCACGGGTTTCGTAACACCAATAATATAATCTGTTAGATTCTCCCCAGAGAGGATATGTGGGTAATTTAGTCTAGTTAGCGGCTAATTGTCCCGCTTCGCCCCAGTTAGCATTGTTCTGTGATTTATCATTTTTTGGGGCATTTTGGATATAGGGAGGAAGTTATTGTAAGTAAACTGTGCAAGGGAGAGGGAAGATATTTTTAAGGTGTGACATTTTTTTTCTTATTGATGCTTAGTATTTTTTTATAAATGTGTCGAACATTATTTAACTAAAGTGATATGAATTGCGTCGTGGTGGCCTAGTGGTTAAAGCACCAGCCTTTCGTGTAAGAGGGTGCGAGTTCGATTCTGAATGCGCGAATGTCCGTATGAATATAAATAAATGTACAGACGCCAGCACGTCAAGCTACCCGAAACTGTAAAATTTTCCCAATCGACTTTGTACCATATGCTTCAGCAATAAAGTTGAAAATCTATTAAGGAAATTTGCAGTTTTAGTAGCCTGATGTGCTGACGTCTGTACTTAGTACATTAAGCACTACTTGACACTTTTAGCTTATCTGTCATCTTCATAGTAATGTTTATTGGGGACAGCTGAGGTCTAGGGGTCAGGTCACACCGTAAGAGTAGCGATCAGAAAATATATTTTGAACGAAAATGAAAATTACATCTATTTTCTTTGTTTGTTTTGTTGAACGCGCTAATCTCTGGAACTACTGGTCCGATTTGAAAAATTATTTCAGTGTTAGATAGCCCATTTATCGAGGAAGGCTATAGGCCACTTTTTATCCGGTTGCGCGAAGTTGTTCCTCTGGTGGAAGCTAGTATGTTGTAAGGGTGGTAAATTTTATTATAGAAACAATATGGACCCGGTTGGGCATACGAGTAGCTTAAAGACATTGATGTACGAGTACGGGCGACGCTCTCATAGCTTTGTGCGAATAGACATAGCCACGGATGTAGCTATAGCTTTGACAAGGGGGTGTCCCCAAAAAACAGAGCCCTAACTCCAGTTGAGTATATCATGTACAAGCAAAACAATGCCTGTGACTACGAGTATAGCACGCAAGTACAAGCGGACACGCTCCACACCAACATTTTCTACAAGAGGCGCGGCGTATGTATTTTTTACTATTGAATAAGTAAGATAAATATGAATGTGGGGTCTGGACATAAAGACCCGCTCTCCCTTATAGCCCCGTAATAGCGTCTTTAATTCATTAAATGCTCTAAACGAAGACATAATATTATATTCTTCAATAAAATTCCGTCGCTTCGCTTTCAGTGTGACATGAACTTAATACTTTATGTATAGTTATTGATAATGTACTCATTCTTACGTCAATATTATGTAAAATACACGCTTAAGGCTGAAATATCAGGCTTGCAGACTTGTATCTGTGTTTGTGAGTGTTTATGGGGGAGTGAGCAGTTGCAGACAGACGCCAGCACATCAAGCTACTGCAATCTGTCAAATCCTTAATAGATTTTCATCTTTATCGCTGAATCATATTGTTCAAAGTTGATTGGGAAAATTTTACAGTTTCGGTTAGCTTGATGTGCTGGCGTCTGTATTCGATATTAATTTAATGAATAGTAGGTTAGCCAAGTGGTAAGCTATTGATAAGCTTGGATTATGGGTGCAAACACAACTTATAAAGTACATTATTCTTTACATATACATATTTATAAATACATATTATAACACCCAGACCACAGCCAACAAGCACGCTCATCGCACAAATGTCGACTGTACCGGGACTCGAACCTGGGCACCGACGTGCCTCCATGCCTATATAATATGTGTAAAGTACCTATATGTAGTTTATCAGTTGTGTTGGCACCCATAACACAAGCTAATCAATAGCTTACCTTAGGGCTAACCGACCGTGTGTAAAAAAGGCGTCCAGAAAATAATCAAACCAACATACATACCTAGATAGGAAAAGACTAGGCAGATGGGTTAATTCGACTATGCAACAATATTAAATATTTTATCCTTAACTAGCGACCCGCCCCGGCTTCGCACAGGTGCAATGCTGATACTAAAATTATACATATAAACCTTCCTCTTGAATCACTCTATCTATTAAAAAAAAACCGCATCAAAATCCGTAGCGTAGTTTCAAAGATTTAAGCATACAAAGGGACATAGGGACAGAGAAAGCGACTTTGTTTTATACTATGTAGTGATAAATTACCACCAAGTCGTTCGACAAGTATATTCCTCTTACTACCTGAAGCCACCCTATGTATATTATAACAATATATACATAATGATTTGCACACCGTGCCTTATCGCGCCGCGGCGACCGCGCTCAACAAATAACAATTTATATGTTAATCATTTGGGTTTTACGAGCGGGTAAATGCGGATAGTGACAGGAGGAACCTAACTGATATTTTTTGTGTTCTTTTTTTAAATGTTAATATATATATTTTTTTTATAATGGTGTTGAAATGTTGGTAGCGGAATTTTGGGTTGTAACTTGATATAGAAACTTTTTTTAGACGGGTGTAGCATAGATTGCATATGATGATGATGATGATGGCGTCCAGGCCGATTGTCGGCTACGGCGGCCGTTCTAAGGATATCAGCCAGCTGCGCAGGACATATTATAGTGCACAAGCATTGGCGCAGACACAAACCCAAGATCAAAAAATTGAGAAATTAAAGCGTGTTAGTATAAGGCCTTGTTAGTTGCTCCAGCCTGCTTTGCAGTCTAATAGAAGATTAATTCAATCCTCAGTGCTTAAATGACGGAAGCGATTGTGGTGAAATTTGGCACAGAAAAGTGCTAGAAATAACCGTACTTACTCTTTTTAACTGGGTGAAGGGAACGCGAGGACTTAGCTTGCTGGGCTCAGGCCTTCTCTTTCATGGAGAAGGATTGAGCGTTACTCAATGCGGGTTGGTGATTTCAGACTTTACAGTCCGGGTTTCCTCGAGATGTTTTCCTTCACCTTTAGTCAGTCATTGGTGTCCAAGATAACTTAAAAAGTACGTATTACTTACATTTTATAACTTACATTTATATAACTTACTTAGAAAAGTTACATTGGTATTTGCCTAACCTGGAATCGAACCCGCACCCTCATACTCGAAAGGCTGGTGCTTTAACCACTAGGCCACCACGACTTACAGATTACGTGATAGAAGATAAATGACTTTCATTACTACACAAAGTAGCAACTTACAATTTATCTGCGTAATCATAACTGCATTTAGTTACCAAACACTTAATATTCTTATTCAATAGGTACGTGTGAATGCTTAGAGCACATAATGTTATTATCTATGAGAAAATGTGCTTTGGCAGAGAGGAAAGTAGCTACTTCGTCTCCAGTAGTTAAATGCTCTATGACTGAACGGCTATAATTTTCACACTATTAGTTTCCTAATAAGTATTAATTTATTTACTTACGTATTATGAATGAGCAAACGTTTTGTAAAACTATCTGTTTGTTTGCTTGACTAATTTGGATGTTTAAGATGTTGTAAAAAAGTTTTATATACGTATTTGCAGGGTATTTTAAAAGGGATGTGGAAAACTAGTCAAATTCAATACTTTTTTAGAACTGTCAAAAACGGTTACTCTCTATTGCAGTTTGTATGAAAACGCAACCTATGACGTCACAGATTTTTCACATCAAGCCGTATACTTATTTCGATTATAATTTGCAAACTTTTGGAATATCCGCCCTTAATTAGTATTGATGTACCTGAAAATATACATACCTACAATTGGGATGTGGACTAGGTCAAAAATAAAATACTTTAGGTATTATATTCATTTTGTAAAGCATCTTAAAATAATATCAGTTTAATTTATCGTTTTGAACCGAAAATAGTTTTCATTTTTTTATTGGTAATAATTATAATCGAAATAAGTACCTATACGGCTTGATGTGAAAAATCTGTGACGTTGTACGTTGCGTTTTCATACAAATTGCATAGAGAGTAACCGTTTTCACACAAATTGCATAGAGAGTAACCGTTTTTGACAGTTCTATAAAAGTATTGAATTTGACTAGTTGTCCACTACCGTATTTCAAAGTTTATTTTTCAAGACAGAAACATAACAAAACTAGAATGTCTCGCACTGTGAACAGCCAAGAAAAGAAAAATAAACAAACAAAAACAGTCCATTTCATTAACCATTAAATACCTCACAGAAATAAACACCATCTCATGCAATTAAGTGTAAACATAACATTTTATTACAACACATAAATACGTAATATTCGCTCTAAAAATATGGCGCGAACAATATAGAGATGACAGATGTGCCTAATGTGGCCGCCATGATACCCGACCAATGACAGCCCGTAACTTTTTCATAGCAACGGCAGCTGCAGATGTTCAGCCAACATTAACCCATGTTATTGGTCATTTTTGTAAAATATAAATATAGTAGGGATGCAGGGTTGGCTCGGGGGTATGTTTTTTTTTTTGTTAACAACAATGATGATGTTATTTTTCGAAAAAGAATTGCTTTTCTGTAATGAGGTTGGGATATAGAATTTTGATGGGCCTTTTTAGATGACTGTGTTCGATATTTGAAATTGAGTTTTTCTTACGAAATGAATTCTTAAGATTCTGTTCGCGTGTATTTAATAAGTTTTTATAGGGTGTTCTGGGGTCTAAAAAGGCGTTGTATCGCGTTATGGAAGACATTTAATACTGTTTGCGTTATTTCAGCTATTTGCTATCGTTGCTAAGTCAATTTAACATTTCCTATTTTTTGCGTAGTTTTGTACATTCACAGTTATTTTTAATTGTTCTTGGAGTCACATTTCTTCGTATATCATATGAAAATTAGTTACTAGTTAAGAGTATGAGACGACGGAATCGAATTTATTGGCCTCTACTGCAGATGTGTGAAAGATATTACCTATCCCTTCACAGCGTAATATTATTATCTTATTGGTATGTCTTGTCTAGACCATGGGATTATGGAGTGCCGGATTTTTGGAAGGCGAACGTGGGGCCGAAATCAACACGCTGAAGCCCTTTTAGAGACAACTTTAATGAAAGTAATGGTGACATGAAATAACCGATAATCGTAGTTGTCTCTTATTATTTGCTCTATCTAGCTGGTGTCATCCATTCTTCACCAAAATCCCGTGTTCTTCGGCACATCGGCTATAGGAAATACCCATCATCTTTTCCCAACTATATTGGGGTCGGCTTCCAGTCTAACCGGATTTAGCTGAGTGTGGCCAGTGTTTTACAAGGAGCGACTGCCTATCTGACCTCCTTAACCCAGTTACCAGGGCAACCCAATACCCCTTGGTTAGACTGGCGACAGACTTACTGGCTTCTAACTACTCGTAAAGACTGCGAAGGATGTTCAATGACAGCCGGGACCTACAGTTTGACGTGCCATCCGAAACACAGTCAATGGTGTCCAAGATATACTTAGAAAGTACCTACATACAAACTTAGAAAAGTTGCATTGGTACTGCCTGACCTGGAATCGAACCCACGCCCTCTCACTTGAGAGGTTGGCTCTTTAATCGCTAGGCCTCCACGACTCTAATGTTATAATATTTTATTCTCTATAAATTACCACCAAGTCGTTCGACAAGTATATTCCTCTTACTACCTGAAGCCACCCTATGTATAATGTTTCAACAATTACTGGCAGGTCTGTGTGTACAATAAACTCAAAAACGACTACCTATACTGATTTTCATAAAGCCTTGAATGAAATTTCAGGAACGTCCACGCAAAGGCTAAGTATCTGTTAAAAATCTTTCCAATAAGCATAAAATTAATCAGCTTCTTTTTATCTCTTGAACACCTAATTTACATAGGCACTTTACAGCGTAAAATTATTCAGTTTTAAACCAAATATTTAAGTCAACGGGTCATAAAAGTTTGGTATTAAACTTTATGGTTCCCATAGATATTTATCTAAAGATATTGAGAGTTCATTATATAAATAATTTATATAATAACCAATATCTATTTATTCATATACTTATTTGCATTCCATAATGTTGCAATAGGTGTTGAAAATACTTAAAACTAGATACAATTATGGACCCTGTTAGGACACAGCAATAGAAGGCATTACATAACGTATACTATTCAAAACATGCTTTTACCTGTAAGTATATAAATAAAGAAATTTGGCATTACAAATTATTTCCCAATATACGAAGAAGTTTTTTTTAACTTCTTTGCAAATATATGTCTTTTTTCATTTCTTAATGTGATCGGTAGTTTATTGTATATTTTTACTGACATTACTTGGAGGCTAGATGCATGTACATATTAGTAATCGGGATGATGGGAATCACGAATTTAATGGAATCGGATTTAATGGGACTCAGGAAAATATAGCCGGATAAACGGATAAAATATGGCCTTAGTTATGTAGTTTCGGAGATTTCTTTTTCGTGGGAAATCTGTGGGTGCAGCTGGAGGGAGTGTCAGACTCTTACTGACTACAACTCACTATGTTCCTTCTGGAGGTCCCTGTGTGCCAGGGCCACGGTAAGGAGCGCGAACAACCCTCAGTCCAGGCAGAGTTTCGGAGACCTTAGAGTACAAACATACAAACAAACAAAAAAATCCTTTACTATACCTATATATGTATATATATTAGTTTACATGGGTACAATACCACCTGAATAAACTAACGAAGGAAACCATAAATCCAACTCTTCAACGCATCGCGTGCAACAGACAACTTGCATGCATATGCATGCGTACATGCATCTAGATACGATAGCTTGCGGAATTAAAAACAAAACATCGTAAACACATACAATTAGTATAAAGATGAAGTATTTAATCAATTTATTAGTTTATTGCACTTTTAATTGAGAAAAGTATATTTTTTTATAAACTTACATAGGTAACTAATTGGGATGTGGACTAGGTCAATTATAAAATACTTTATCATATTCATTTTGTAAAGCATCTTAAAATAATGTCAGTTTCATTTATCAATTTTCGATTTAAAACGATAAATTCATCATCTGCCTAGCCTTTTCCCAAGCTGTGTTGGGGTCGGCTCTGAGTACCAGTGTTTTGCTTGGAGCGACTGCCTACCCGACCCCCTCAACCGAATTACCTGGGCAACCCGAAACCCTTTTTTAAGACTAGTTGTCAGACTGTCTTAAGGGTGCGTGTTCGAAAATCTGGCAAATAGCTGTCAGATATTTACATGTTTTAATTAATTTCTCAATTTAGTTTATGAAATCATAAAATAATGCTCTATTATAGTGCACTCAGAAAGTTAATAGAGAATGCAATTATTAATATCGTAACACCGAATATATAGTTTTATATGTAAAAAACTTATTTGGAAACTTTCCAAGTACATTTTTACAAGTAAAACGTTTAAAACATCAAATTTTATGTTTTAATTGCAATTCCTGTTCAATGATTTAGTGCACTACAGAGCCATATGTCTTACTTTCATATAGTAAATTTTCCAAATTAATTAAAACCTGCCTTTTAACTTTCGGTGCACGCGCTCTTAAGAGCCTGGTTAGAACATTTTCAAGGGCGCAATGTTGAAAACTCGCACCGGGCGCATAAAAGGCAGCATAAGACCCTGCATAAGACTAGTTAAATACATCCACGGTTTTCAGAACGTCAGATTAAAACAAAGCATTATTATCATCAATAAATTTATCATAACTAATCATCATCATCAAATATTTTAAACTCTCTTTATTATTACTTGCGAAACAGAATCACCAAGACCCAATAATCAAATCATTTGCATTATATCAAATAAAACAATCTAACTAAACATTAAATTATTAATTTTACACACCCGTATAAAACTCGCAATAATTAATAAATAAAAATATAAAGGTTAACCATAAACAACACACTTTATTGTTATCAATTAACCAATTATTGTCGTTGGATACGGTTGTAAAAAAATAAAAAATGTTACGGGGTCTAAAGAGGTTATAATAAAGGTATATAGTTTAACCAATACCATATATTTTTGTTCATTAAGGATAGTATAGAAATTAACTTTTTATTTTTCTGGAATAATATTGGTTTTATGACGATTTTATGTAGCAGAAGGGAGAATAAAGAGCACTAACGTGCAAGCCTGACTAGGCTATAAGTTTTAATCTATACTACCTACGTATTGTTTATTGTATTGTTACGAAAGAGAGGAGTCTCCTAACACAGACTGTATGCTTAAAAGGTGGTTCCAATCATAAATATTTTATTTAACTTTTGTAACTTAGAACACTTTGACTAGAATTTGTTTGCTTGAAAGCGCTAATCTCAGGAACTACTGGACCTATTAGAAAAAATCTTTCACTGTTAGATAGCTCATCTATCGAGGAACGAAGAAAATCTTTAAGCATCCAGTCCCCGCCGGCAACTGCCGCTTCACGTCACCCCCAACAGGGTACTATCATCTGTCCAGCTTAGGCTTCCAGTCTTAACTGGATGCAGCTAAGAAGCTGTGTTTTACATGGAGCGACTGCCTGTCTGATCTCCTCAACCCAGTTACCTGACCAACCCCTTGGTAAGACTTCTTGTCAGACTTTCTGGCTTCTACGCGTAACGACTACCAAAGTTGCTTAAATGACAGCCGGGAATTTAATGTGCCTTCCGAAATATAAGCACATATACTTTTAAAAAAATCATTGGTAGGTACTTACCTGATCTAGAATTGTACCCGCACACTCGTACTTGAGAGACTAGTACCAACCACTAGGCCACCAACACACACTCCTATAGAAAACCAGCCCCAAATAATTCCCCATTTTAAACCCACTAATTTCAATTACCAACCCAATGCCGCAACTTGAAAAACACTTTACAACCAGAGACCCACAAAATAAATCTATCCAATAAGTGAATAATCCTACAACAGCGCAGCAACACGTATAATTGAATAAGAAAACGCGGCAACTAAAAAAAACACACGGGCAACAAAAAAATCGCGCAACAATGGGACTACAGACTCGCGACACAAATTGCACGAAGATTTACATAGTGAAGTGACAAGAAACGCTTGCTACATTTGTTACGGGGTCCCATTGTGTGGGAGAGTATTATATCCAAGAGATTTTAGGGTCCCACAGCACCCTTTTATCCTTTTGACCGCCACGTCAAAAAAGAAAGACGTGCCCTCAGCCCCAAGCTAAGAATTCATCCATAAATACCTACAATATAGTAATGAGCGCTTCGGAATTGGGATGTGGACTAGGTCATAAATAAAATACTTTATCATAATATTCATTTTGTCAAGCATCTTAAAATAATGTCAGTTTAATTTACCGTTTTGAATCGAAAACTGTATTTTTTTTTTATTACTGATATAATCGAAATAAGTATACGGATTGATGTGAAAAATTTGTGACGTCATATGTGGTGTTTTCATACAAATTTCATAGAGAGTAACCGTTTTTGACAGTTCTATAAAAGTATTGAATTTGACTAGTTGTCCGCATCCCTATTATATCAATTGAAACTGACTATTAATTTTTAATAAAGAACATGATTTTTAGATTTTTTGTTTTGTCTTTTCAGTTTTTTATTTTCTTGTAGTTCAAGAATATTCTAAAAACGGAATTTCGAAATCGGTTAGCTGCTCTCGAAATTTGCTCTTAGCAACACATTCAGCGATATATATAGCAATAAGAACAATAATTAAGTGCATAATATTAGGATATTTAGTTGGAGGAATCTATTTAAACTGTACCTACATAATAAAAATAGGTTAGACTCGATATAATCGGCGTGCGCGATACGATAGCTTTCATGTATGAAGATACTTCGCACGAAGCGAATAAAACTAAAGAATTTATTTGTTTGTTTGGTTAATTCTCAGAAACTGCTGAACCGATTTGATTATTCTTTAAGTGTTACTCCATTTATCGAGGAAAGCTATATTGCTAGCATAGCGCTTAGAGCAACAGCAAATAATTACATACAGAACCCACGATACCAATACAAGAAACGCGCTTCCCATATTTTTTTGCTCCTTATTTATATTTATAAAACTACGTATTTGGTACAAACTAACAAGATGTTCGTGTCAAACATGCCGCCTAAATATACCGCCATGTTTTTCCATAGACAATCTTCCCACTTTCTTTTCGGCAAATGCGTTCGTCGTTCAGCCTGCGGTAGATCGCAGTAGATTGTGTGTAATCTCTTTTTTTTGTTGTTACACTCGAAATTGTGATTAAATTTGACGGAAAATTGATATTGTGATGGGATAGATGTTCAGTATAATTGGATATTTTGGGTTTATTACCTTCAAGTGTTGGAGTCGTTTCATGGTTGAATGTAGTGACATGGGATTACGAGGTTTTAACATAAAAACAGACAAAGGAGGTTGAGGGTTTAAGGCGGTGTAATTTAAATCTTGTTATGCAAACTTTTATTGGTGTTTTTTTTTTGAATGATGACATCCAGGCCGATATTCGGCTACGGCGGCCGTTCTCTTTTAAGATCAGCCAGCTGCGCAGGACATATAGTGCACAAGCATTCGCGCTGATACAGGTGCACTCTCTATTCCCTCACTCTCATAGTCCGATGGGACGGCAATCCGACACGACCGGAGAGCGATCAGGCGTAGGACCGACATTTACGTGCTCTCCGATGCACGGGTGAATCAATCACCATTTTCCAGACTCCAGGCTGCTTTATGAAAGTTTCTCAAAACCCACAAAGCGATTTCGGCCCGACCAGGGAATCCCGTGCACAGCAGTCGCGCCTTGCGACCACTAGACCAACGAGGCAGCAAAACGAGGTTTTTTGAATAGAGTCTCAGTATCGCACGTCTTTTAGATTGTATTAAGTAAAAAAGTTATGATCAAAAGAAAGCAATAAGGCATCTCACAAAGTTTTTATTCCCCATCGCTGCAAACTTATCTAATCCTAGCACGGCCATATTTCACCATTTATTATATTTGTCACCATGCCAGACTTACAACGTCAAATTTCCAATAAAAACCGTCAATATCCGAACGAGAACTTAGTCAGCGAATACATCCAATAAACGCCTTTGCCCATTTGTAGAAAAAAAAAACTTTGTCATAGACAAACCGCGGGAACGTTTGGAACACATGTCGCGACCAATATGGCGCCTTTTTATTGCTTTTGAAGAGTATTGCTGAATATGTTTTCTGTTGTTATTCTTGCGGTTTTCCCTTTATGTTATATGATTATATTATGTACTGAGAATACTCATAATAATTTGTTTGTACCTTTGTTAATAATATTTTTAAATCCAAATCTCAACCATTTGGTCCCAGCGAACAAAAAAAATTCTAGTTTTTTGACCAGTTAGAAACCAAAAGCTCTGATAAACAAAGCCAAAGCTATGAAGTTACAGTAACTATATTGTGGAGGTCAGAAAGACAGTTATTTCACGTATAGTCGCCAGCGCATAACTTGGCAAGGATTGTGACTTTTTTAATGAGTATAAGTTCGCGCATCGAGCGTTTAGTTACACAAAGTAGCGGTCCCTTTATGTGCTTTTCATTAATCTATAGTTATGTCCCGGTTCTGTTTGTAATCATGTCTATTTCGAAGAAATATGATCTGTTTTCTCCTACAGATTTCAGCAAACTCGAATATAGTTGGTAATATCGTATACGACATCTGTTTTATTAACTACTACTAGCTGTTTTTCACGGCATTTTCCCAGACCCGCGTTCTGAAGGAACTACTCCTCCTATCTGAGTAAAAAGTAGCCTATGTCCCGTCCCAGGCTCTAGTCTATCCGTGTATCAAGTTTCATTTAAATTAGTTCAGTAGTTTTCCGTCAAATCGCGACAGACAGACAGAAAAACAAACAAACGTGGAGTTATTGAGATTTTTTGTCACACCAGTATTTTCCTTCTGTATTCAATAACAGGGCGATTCTAAAACTAAAAAGAAGAACAAATCCAAGTCCTTCACTAAACAAACGTTACTACAATCGCGAACACAAGACAACGTGTGATCATAATTAGCATTCAATACGTGAGGCCACGCTTCACCCTCGTTGTATTAACAATCACTGCCACACCTCGGTGGAAAGGCGAGTGGTATAAGGGATGAGAGAGAAGCGAGAAACTCCTATTTTTCAGAATGTTATCACTTAACGAACAAATATTCTTCTAAAGACCAGCCAAATTGAGAATCTTCTCCTTTTCGGGTATGATCTGGTAAGCCTTTTCCCAAGGTATGTTGTGGTCCGCTTCCAGTCTTAACGAGATGCAGCTAAGTACCAGTGCCTTACGTGGAGCGACTGCCTGTCTGACCTCGAACCAGTTACCTGTGCGACCCGATACCTACCCAGTGTAATAATAAGTGTGATACCCGTGTTAAGACTGGTTGTCACACTTTCTGGCTTCTGACTACCCGTAACGACTGTCAAAGATGTACAAATGACAGCCGAGACCCAACAATTTAACATGCCTTCCGAAACACAGAGAAACTAATGAGAAGATGGTCAACCATCCATGGTTTAAATTGATGTAAGCTCCATATCTTAGCCGTGGCTTCACCTGTTTGCATTGCGCCTTATACGCAATCAAAAGCTTGTTCACACTATAGGAGGAAGCGACTCGCTACCTCCAACCTATTACACCAGATCTCCCAAAATCCATTACCGCGAGGGTCGGGAGTGAAAATTCGTAAACAGCCCCACAGGGAGGGGTGGGTTTGTTTATTCGAAGCTCATTGTTTACGGGGGTGCTTGTAATACATGTTTCATATCATAGGGGATGATTTCTGGTTACACATTTTTGTGGGGTGGTATCATGTGAGTGTTTTGATGACTCCCTTTCTATGTGTGGGTGTTGTAGGTCAGTTGTAGGTGTGGTCAGTTGATAGATGGATTGAGGAAGGTAAACTTAACAGGCCTTTGTTTTAAAATAATGTTGTTTTTGAAGCTTCAAAGCCGTTGTTTTGTTTGGTTATTGTCCTCCGTGTTTCGGAAGGCACGTTAAATTGGTGGGCCCCGGCTGCCATTTGTACATCTTTGGTTGTTGTTACGTTCATTATCAGTAGTCTTACCAAGGGGTATCGGGTTGCCAAAGTCACTGGGTTAAGGAGATCAGACAGGCAGTCGCTCCATGTAAAACACTGGGGTACTCAACTGCATCTGTAGTTAGACTGGACTTACGTCGGTTAGTTGGTTTAGTAGTCGCAAGGCGCGACTGTGCACGGGGTCTCGGGTTCGAATCCCGGGTTGGGCCGAAATCGCTTTGTGGGTTTTGAGAAACTTTCATAAATAAAACAGCATGGAGTCTGGAAGTTGGTGATTGTTTCACTCGTGCATCGGAGAGCACGTAAATGTCGGTCCTGCGCCTGATCTCTCTCCGGTCGTGTCGGATTGCCGTCCCATCGGACTATGAGAGTGAGGGAATAGAGAGTGCAGCTGTATCTGCACGAATGCTTGTGCACTATAATATGTATCTCCATAAAAAAGAACGGCCACCGTAGCCGACAATTGGCCTGCCATCATCATAAGATAGACTGGAAGCCAACCCCAACATACCTTGGGAAAAGGCTAGGCAGATAATGACCTATAAAACAAATATAATAAATATTTCCCATTTATATGTAACACGCATATTTGAAACAACTAAAATTCCTAACATTGTATTTCAAGTTTGTTCGAAAAATTAATTCACCCCTAATAATTCCTCCATAGCACCCTATTTGTAAACAGAATACTATAAACTGGTTATTGCTAAGAGGCTGTGGTTTATTCATAGGGGGGATGATAATATAATACATAATTGTTTCATAGCACCCTGGGGGGAGTTGAACAATGATCTACATTTATTGATAACTAGCTTCCGCCAGCGGTTTCACCCGCTTTCTGAGGGAAGTACTTTCCATACCCGGATAAAAAGTAGCCTATATGTTATTCTGATGTATAAGCTATATTGTGGTAAAGTTTCATTCGAATCCATTCAGTAGTTTTTACGTGAAAGAGTAACAAACATCCATACATCCATACATCCATACTTACAAACTTTCGCCTTTATAATAATAGTAGGATATTAGGACTAACTATATCTACTACGACGGAGCTACTTAAAGGTGCAGCGAGATAAAAATAGCCTATGTCCTATTTTAGGCTTACGATGTCCGAATAGCCACTATCTACCGAATAAATAAAAAAAATGTAACAGAATTTGTATGAAATTATCTACCAAATAAACTAACTGGAACTTATTCGTAGGTGGTGAAACAGGCCATTAGGCTCTGTATTCCAAAATTTCATTTCTTCGGTGCAGTAGTTATGGCGTAAGAGACGAATAAACAGACAGGGTTTCTTTGCTACTAATAATATTACTTAGTATTTCGATGAAATGTATTGAGAATGAGATACGCTTAATTCTGAAACAATTAATAATCAAGATCAATAAGTTTAATATATTTATATGATAGTAAGAACATACATAATTTATTAATTAGGTGAGAATTTAAGTAAAAAGCAAGTTTTTTGTATACTCACAGTCTCAATTCGTACATTCGTACGTGAAAAATAAAAACTCTCCTCTGTAACTATGTACTTTTCTTTAGAAAATTTCTTCGAAATCAGGTCAATTGTTTCGCCTATTAAGCATGACAGACAGACATATCCGTCTCTTACATAAATACAGACGCCAGCCCATCAAGCTACCTTAAACTGTCAAGTTTCCCCAATCAACTTTGAACCGTATTCTTCAGCGATAAAGTAGAAAATCTATGCAGGGAATTCGACAGTTTGAAGTAGCTTGATGTGCTGGCGTCTGCTCATTTATTATTTAAATATTAGTAAAAGAAACATCTCAGGTACCTACTTACTTTATTTTAAAAGAATAAATACTTTAAACAAAAGAATTAACATTCAAAAACCACAACCGCATTACCGCAATAAAAAAATAAAATATCATCGTCCTTTTTTTTCAACATGTAACACCGGTAGTGTTTATTCAAAACAATCAGTCAAAAGGCTTTACCGAGTTGTCATTGTCTCTTAACAATTGGCGCGAAAAAAAATTACAAACATTTGTTTATGCTTGAGCACGCGACAAGTCTTACAGAACCATTTTAGTAGAGCTGTAAAGCAGTTAATTTTCTATTGAGACAGAGGTCTTCTTAAACTGGCCGTTAAAGGACCATTTTAATCTGAACTCTCTCTGTTACGAGTATACTGAACGGTTAAAGGTCTTGTTTAGTTAGCTGTATGGAATTGTTATAGACAGACACCGCTCTCTGAAGGATTTTGCTTAAGTTGAAAGATCTTTTTATAATTGACGATATAATGTAGATATTAGGTTCTGACTGTCTCTAGTTTTTAAATATTATTTTCGAATCATCCGAGTCCCATAGGAGCATAATCATAGGATAAAAACAATCTATAAACATCCAAACAATCAAACATCCAATAGGATACAAAGTAAAACTTAAGTGTTCCCTGATAACTAGGCTATCTAACACTGAAAGTATTTTTCAAATAGGTCCAGTAGTTTACGAGATTAGCGCGTTCAAGTAAACGTACAAAAAAAAATTGTGTCAAAATGTTGTTCAAGTCAAGAAATGCTTGTTTTCAATAGAGCTTTGTGTATCATTCATTACTGGTCAGTTTTGCGGTCGCCAGCTGATAGCGTAAGGTATATTTTTTTATACATATAGGTATATTTGCTCAACTTTCTTTCGACAATTTTGACTTTTGTTGGGTTGGCCGCATTGTAAATCAGCCACTTGGAACGTTTTGGTTAATTATTTTGTGTAACTGGTTTTAAATATTATTATTGATAGAAATAGAAAATATTGTTTAGAGATATGAGCTTGTTAAATTGATGAGGTAGCGAGTTAGTTTTAAGGTCTTAGTAGATTGAAATTCTCCAGTAAATGTCCATCGTAGTCAAGAAAAGTATTTTATATAATACTAGCGACCCGACCCGGCTTCGCACGGGTGCAATGCTGATACGAAAACCTTCCTCTTGAATCACTCTATCTATTAAAAAAAACCGCATCAAAATCCGTTGCGTAGTTTCAAAGATTTAAGCATACAAAGGGACATAGGGACAGAGAAAGCGACTTTGTTTTATACTATGTAGTGATTTATAATGACATTACTGTCGCGAACTTTATTAAAACCTGCTTTCTTTACGGCGAATAAAAAATATTAAAGTATCACATTCGTTTTCCTCGTCATAAACCTAAGAACGTAATACAAAACAATTTAAATACAGACCACCCACAATTATCCGACTGAACATTAAATCCAATAAAAATAAATCCGCAAAACTCGCCACCCCCACAATGAAAACGCACTCCTTTGACGTTTCCCGCGCGCGGGAAAAATGACAGCTGTCAAGCTTGACCATAAATTATAGGCACGGTTTTTTTTTAAAGAAAGCCGCCTGGTGAAGGCTTTGTGGCGGTCAGCCGTTTCCTGCCAGAGTGTGATCTTGTTTGCATTGTTAAGGTAGAAAGGACACGTGTTTTGAAAAGGACACTAAATGTCGAGGATAATAACGTAATGACATTACATGTTTGCTTTGAAAAGTTTCGAAAAAAAAACGGTTTTTTTTTATATCGACCGTTGTGTTGTATTTGATTGTACAAATGCAATGTATTGAAGGTTGTGACATCTGATTAGCGGTGGAGTGACGGCAGTCCGCAAATGTTGACCAGTGCCAGGTAATAATAATGGTTTTTGCTTGAAAGTGGCTCGTGGGGGTAAATAACAGATGCGCTGATATGCTGGGTACGGTATCTACGTCATCTGTAACCTCAAACTATTGAGGTAGGCTTCCAGTCTAAGTCGAATGCAGCTGAGTTCTAGAGCATTATATCTGACCCGGGCAAACCGATACCTCTTTATAAGACTAGTTGCCAGATAGGCTCCCGTGCGCAAACGGTGTGGTGTACGTATGGCCGCGACCGCTCGACAATCGCAGAAAATAGATAAGATTAATTTTAATGGTTTAAATACCATGCAAGATATTCATTTAATACATAAGAAGATTATCTTAATTCCTTACCTATCCATAAACGTACATACCTACTCATTTGTAAAAGCTTGCCATTAAAAATAACAACAAGTAAGGTAAGTGCGAATAATAAAAATAAAATAGCAAACACGGTACCCATTTACAAATCTGCTAACACATCAAATCAGCCACCCCCGAGCCAAACGAAGAGTACAGACAAAACCGAATTCTATGACCGGCGACGAAAAAAAAAACGCAACAAAACCTTTACCTTCGCCGATCGACCATCGACAATACGTCAGAGTAATGTCAAAGACGACTATTAATGTCAAAATATTTTGAAAATACGCTTTTGGTGCCCAAGGGCGCGCTTTGAGAAGCCGACAAGATACTCGTATTTTATAGGACTTTTCGTCTATAGGAGTTTTTTTTTTGAGACTTTGTGGGGGCTTGCCATATTGCTCGCTTGTGCAAATTACTTTTACGATTAAATGTTTTGTGTGGAAGATATTCTTTTGTTTTGGAATGTTATTTTGTTGTTTCGACTTTGATGTATGATTTAAGTATAAGATAATAACTATCTAATAATTAAATACTTTTTTTATGAAATTAAAGACGTTTCCCCCTTTTGCAGACTTTATGAATTCCCTGACTATGTCCTAACACTTAATTGCGTTGAAGTAACATTTCTGCTTATACAGTCATTTTATGACGTACTAGCTGTTGCCCGCGACGTCGTCGTCCGCGTGGGTATTAGAATAAAGATTCACAGTTGCTCCCCCGTAAGTAATAGCGTGATAATATGTAGCCTATATGTTGAACTGACCTCTTTGTTAGAGATTATCCCGATTATCCCGGCCTGACCCGGGAATTGAACCCGAGACCCAGTGCACAGCAGTCGCGCCTTGCGCGTTAAGTTAAATAAGTTTAGCTTATGTATATTATTTGTTGTGTGGCTAAAAACAAAAGACAAAGGCCTTATCTATTACACTTAACAAAAACAGGTAACATGATAGCCGTATTGTATACAAATACTAACAAAACATAAGTTTAATTTAAATAATAGAAACATTTAACTAAACAACATAATGACTACAAAATGTTCTGTTGTAATTTAAATAATTCTACCAACTGGTCTACCTATTGATATAATCGCTTTATAAAAAAAAACAAATTTATGTTGTCTATGAATTGTTGGCTACTATTTTAGGGTTATCAAAATAATAAATTATATTGACCGTTTCGCGCGTTTTCTCGATTATGTCAAGGTAATTGGGATGTGGAATAGGTCAAAAATAAAATACTTTATCATATTCATTTTGTGAAGCATCTTATTTTCTTTTTTAACCGAAAATTGTTTTCAGTTTTTAATTGATAATATAATCGAAATAAGTATACGGCTTGAAGTGAAAAATCTGTGACGTCATAGTTTGTGTTTTCATACAAATTTCGTACAAAGTTTTTGACAGTTCAATAAAAGTAATGAATTTGACTACACTATTTTTTATGTCCTTAACTAGTTTTAGCACGCTAACTAAGTTTTTATCTATCTAGTTATAAGTTAGTTGGATTAGTTCATTTTTCGTTTTATTAATAAGGGTTGTAAAAAAGAGATTAACTTTATACCAATTTAAAACATCAATAACCGCCAAACAATAAACCTGTATATAAAAGAATACAAAACAGTAACTTTAAATGATTTATAAACGCAACCAGCCCTGCCTATCCCAGAAACCGTACAATTTTCTATTACAACCGGATGTAGACCGCCATTATGGCATCAAAAAACGCAACTTCCGCTCTTAAAACTATGTGACACGAATATAAATGGGAGAATTAAAATTAATCGCTCGGATTTTCAACCCCGATCGGCGCTCTGTGGCCGAAAAAAGGTTTTAAACCCTTTATCTATGGTTGCAAGCGCGCGAAATGTAATGTCACCGTGACATTTGTACAAAATGGCGAAGATAATCGGTGTGTGATTTTTTTAACATCATTTTAGTAGTGTGTTTACATTATTGAGACAACTAATATGTTTAAATTTATTCTGAGCACATTTGGGCTATTTGTCATTGGCATAAAGTGAGAATATTATTATACAAGCTGTTGCCTGCGGTTTTACTCGAGATCCGAAGGCACTGCCAACCGAACCCAAATAAAAAACAGCCTGTATATTATTCTAATATATAAGCTCTCTTGCTGTAAAATTTCATCAAAATTCTTTCAGTAGTTTTTATGTAAAAGAGTAACAAACATTGACCAATCCAAACTTTCTTGTTACAAATGGCATATTTTGAGATAAATAAGGTTTTTAATTGAATTGGAATAAATATTCATTATATACAATAGACTAAGGGCCAGTTTCACAGGTTACGGATAGTCACTATCTACCAGATAAATTCAATAATGGAACAGAATTTCTATGAAATTATCTGCCAGATAAACTAACTGGAACTTATCAATAACCGGGTGGCCTTTAATGTTTAATATACTACTTTCACGTTTTTAGTATATGTAGGTAATTCTGGATTATAATGACGAAAAGTAGCCAAATACTGCACTCTTCAGTCAGCCATTTATAAAAGAAAAAAAAAGGCGTGGCATAATATATTCATAGTAAAATTTATTCAACTCAAACAAGACTAATTAACTAGTTACAGTGACAGAAACGTGCTTCTCTTTTGAAAGCTACGACGTGACTGATCGCCGATAGCTGGCATTAGCAACGTGTGAGGTCCGTTAGCGCCAGCGTTCCGTTCCAACTTTGAATTTAAATAATTCCAATTTATTGCCAGTTTACTGTTTACAAATAGGTTGTATTGTGGAATATTTTTTTTTTAGACCGATATTTTTGTGCAAAAAGTAGATAAGATTTCAATGAGAGACTTTTCTTGGCCGATATAGCTCGAAGTATGAGCCAAACACTACTAGGTAAGCATGCGCGAAGCTTTAATTGGCTTACTTTAGGAAACTATAAAAACACCAATCATCTGAAAAAAATATGGGCTTTTTTTCGTGGGAAATCTTCAAATGACCCCTGTCAGAGTTAGTGTCAGACTCTTACTGACTATGACCTACTGTGTGCCTTCTGGAGATCCCTGTTTGACTACCCACAGGATCTTGGCCCTAAGAGCTCTAAACCCTAAAGGACTTTGGCCCTAGCCCTTAGGGCTAAGAAGCATTTCATTTTTAACCGACTTCAAAAAAGGAGAAGGTTTTCAATTCGGCCGGTATGCTTTTTTTTTAATCCAAAGTTAAAGTGCAAAGGACTATGGACCATAGGTACCTATAATTCAAATATGTCCCTTGCACTTATGAATGTGATTGAAATATCAGCTCGATTATAGAAATAACCAGAAAACACTTAATTGCAATTTTATTTCGGTTTGGCGCATCATGCATTACCTCCCCTGTCACTCGTCACACTTATAGTCCAAACCTTCTTATTTCATGTCATCTTTCAGTTCAGCCTTCGTAAGAAAAATGAACAAACAAACATACTTTGTGTCTACATCGTAAACAGTAAAGGGAAAATGTATTTTTTACCGTCGCTCGCGGCAAAGCCTATTAAAACCTCCAACGCTTCCACACTGAACTGGCGACCAAGAAAAAAAAAACACAATCGTTCCGAAATTCGAAATTCAAAATTTGAAAAAAGTCGTTACTATTCTTCCGTAGATGTTTATCAACGCGCCTAATGGGCCATTGTTACGGGTGCATTCCGAGTTTTTCTTTACAAAATTTTAATTATGGCAATTTTTACTGAACGCGCCCTACAGATACTGACGGACATTTGATAGCTTTGTCGTGTTATATTTAATGTTCGTTTTTAAAGTTCTGATATAGTTGACTAGGACATTTTTCAATGACATTCTCTTAAGTGTGACCTTCAAAATGGAGACTGGTCAATTTCCCTTGTGGGTATTTAGAAAGACGCTTCGGGGCTCGGAAGGAACTAACTAATTCTAATAAAAAAGACATTTGTTCAATTTTTATTGCTATCGATAGATTTGTCTACTAATGCAAGCCAGCACAGCAAGCTACCCGAAACTGTGAAATTTTCCCAATCAACTTTGGACCATGTTTCAGTTGCACCATATGGTTTAGCGGTAAAGTTAAAAATCTTTTACGGAAGACTGAATGTAGTAGCTTGATGTGCTAGCGTCTGTAATACTTGAAACATTAACTAGGTATATGAATTTTATATAAAGACATTGTGTAAAAACTGTAGGTATAAATAGACATTTTAATTATTATCAAGCATTTGCCACCTTAAATCCTCAATAAAAATCAAAATAACATATTAATTTACAAAAAAAAAACACAAAATAAGAGTCATTTTTAATCATGGCCGATCAACAAATAAGTCCGCATGTAGTTTATCGCGCGTCGCTTCACATTTGAAATAAGAACGTCCGCTCACTTCGTTTGAATTTGGAATTCTTTTTAAAAATAATATCGGATACAATATCGCACGGTTTATAAATAGCGTGGAGCCGATATCCAAAAGCTTATTTAACGTAAATTTTAATGCAGCAAATTATGTTACTATAATATAATAATATCGGGACACCTTTTTCACACACGGTCGGTTAGCCCCATGGTAAGCTATTGATTAGCCTGTGTTATGGGTGAGCATAAAGCAATACAACTGATGAACTATGTATACATTACACATATATATTTATAAATACATATAACTTTCAGACCACAGCCATCAATCAATTCATAAAACTAATTACTAAGAAAAACAAAAAATAATTCCTAAATACGACTCCATTACTTAAATAAAAATCTCCAATTTCAAAATTCGGTAGGCCATTAAGTACCGGGACCTCTCATTGGTCCGTTTAAATACGGAACACTTCTTTTTTCAAAGCAAAGACATTAAGTTATGGAGCCAAAGGATTTTATATCGCGCGGCCTTTTTGGACGCATTTACTTAATTGTAGCTGTTTTTTTTTTAGGAGATAACTTTTTTTGGGTTCTGTGGCACCATACAGTATTTGAAACTTAATTTTGTGAATTATTTTTATGGTCTCCGCTTCGATAGCTATCTCTGAATTTGCGTCAACTTAACTTGCTAACGGTAATTAGTAAAAGCTTGAAGGAGTTAAGTGAAAATTCTGAATACTTTTCGAAGTGAAATTTCTGTCATTTTCATGGCGGTTATTAAGTACCGTTTGAGTGCATTCTGCGACCTGCAACATCATCATCATCTCCCGAGCCTTTTCCCAACTATGTTGGGGTCGGCTTCCAGTCTAACCGGATTCAACTCAGTACCAGTGATTTACAAGGAGCGACTGCCTATCTGACCTCCTCAACCCAATTACCCGGGCAACCCGATAATCCTTCACAAGTGTACCGAAACGACTTCTATAGATGTACAAATGTCAGCATATAGAGTTACTATAATCTGTCAAATTTCGTCAGCTACGTCCGGTATGAGTGGAAGCCGACACCATGATGCATCCAGGCCGATTGTCGGCTACGGCGGCCGTTCTCTTTTATGGAGATCAGCCAGCTGCGCAGGACATATTATAGTGCACAAGCATTCGCGCAGACACAGGTGCACTCTCTATTCCCTCACTCTCATAGTCCGATGGGACGGCAATCCGACACGACCGGAGAGAGATCAGGCGCAGGACCGACATTTACGTGCTCTCCGATACACGGGTGAATCAATCACCAACTTCCAGACTCCAGGCTGCTTTATGAAAGTTTCTCATAACCCACAAAGCGATTTCGGCCCGACCCGGGAATCGAACCCGAGACCCCGTACACAGCAGTCGCACCTTGCGACCACTAGACCAACGAAGCCGACACCAATAGTTTGAGAAAAGGCTAGGCAGATTATTATGGTCTAAACTTACCTAACCAAAATTCACAGTCTACCTAGACGAAGGATACGGTAGCTTATCCCTCATTTTCAATCTCACGCTACCTGCTACAGCCTGAAGAAAAACTTGATGATAAACAGAACGGAGATAAAAGTCTTCTGTGAGAGCGATTAGTCTCGGTGCACAGTTTTTATGGAATCCCACGAGTTTTTGAGATAAACTTTGTATTATTTGGTTCCGTAGGTTGTATTTGAACTTTCCGTAGGTCTATAACCCACAAAGAGATTTCAGCCCAACCAAGGAATCAACTAACCTAAGATACTTATGTCTTGCCTTGTAAGTGTGTATTGTTTAAAGGTTCTTCAAACCTAACAGACAGACATGTGTTGCTGGGGAGTTAGTTGCGCCACTTCTTCCCAGCGAGAACATATAGGGAGTGGTGAAGGGTGGGCATTTTGGGGGCTGTGTTTTGTATTTTTAAGTTCGAAAAGTGCTGTTTTGCAGCCAACTTTGAAGAAACGATTTTGAGTTTAAGTTTTGGCTGTCGGGGCTGCGGGTTGTTCGCAAGAGTTACCGCGGCCCTTTCACACAGGGACCTCCAGAAGGAACATAGTAGGTTTTAGTCAGTAAAACCCACTATGTTCCTTCTGGAGGTACCTGTGTGCCAGGGCCGCGGTATCTCTTACGAACAACCCGCAGCAGCGGGAGGGGTCATTTGATGATTTCCCACGAATAAAGGTCACTTATAAGATTTACCTTAGTGAAAACGGCTGACCCAATTTTGGTGAACCATATTTTATCTAAGAATCACAACTAGAAATTCTGCTTTATATAAAAAAAAAACAGCCTTTTTATCTTCCCACTGCTGGGCACGGGCCTCCTCTCTCACGAAGTAGGATTGATCATTAATCACCACGCTCGCTCAATGCGGGTTGGTGATATTAGACTTTATATTCCAGGTTTCCTCGAGATGTTTTCCTTCACCTCTAAACAGTCATTGGTGTCCAAGATATACTTAGAAAGTACAACTTTTAGATATAAAAGTTCCAAAAACCACATTGACTCCTAAATATATTTTTCAAAAAAGCCGCCGAAGAAATGGTTTTTAAATAATATACACGTTCTGTTGACCCCTAATAACATACACGGACAATAAATAAAATCATTATACCGTCTGTCTGTGCAGCTGTGTGCGTGATCTCAGAAACTAAATTATCACATTTGTTAGAACTTCAAAGTTTAGTACAGGGTGATGATAACTATACTAATATTATAAAGGAGAAGAGTTTGTTTGGTTGAACGCGCTAATATCAGGAACTATGGGTCCGATTTGAAAAAATATTCAGTGTTAGATAGCCCATTTATTGAGGAAGGCTATAGGCTTTATGTCGTAGAGAGTTTGTCCATGTATTATTTTTGGGAGAAACCTTAAAGTTTGACAACCAGTCTTACCAAGGGGTATCGGGTTATCCAGGTTGAGGAGGTCAGATAGGCAGTCGCTTTATGTGGTACACTGGTAGGTACTCAGCTGTATCTAGTTAGACTGGAAGCCGACCCCAACATAGGTTGGTAACTAGGCAGATAGATAGTATGCTTGCATCGGAGAGCACGTAAATGTCGGTCCTGCGCCTGATCTCTCTCCGGTCGTGTCGGATTGCCGTCCCATCGGACTATGAGAGTGAGGGAATAGAGAGTGCACCTGTATCTGCGCAAATACCTTGTGCACTATAATATGTCCTGCGCAGCTGGCTGATCTCCTTAGATAGAACGGCCGCCATGGCCGACACTCGGTCTAGACGCCACCATTATTATTCGAATGCTTATTTTTTTGAAAAATGAAAAATGTGGTTTACCTAACTCGTATACCTACAGTACATTTAAAAAGTTCTAACCAAACATTTTTCTTTAACTGAAACAGTTAATTAACCTTTTCCTAGTAGTAACACGTTTTAACTGAACAGTTAAGCGCTAACTGGAATTTCAGTAACTGGAATCTTACTAATGTCACTAATAAAAACAACACCCTGTATATAAAAACAATAATCACCAAAGCACACCGCCCATGCACTCCAATATAATAAAAAAACAATCGCCATCTCTTTCTCGCTTACACTAATAACAGTACCTATCTCCCTCTCACCCAAAATGGTGAAGAAATTAATAAGATGTGTACCAGATTTGCTTGACCCATCGCTTTGATGTTAATGGTTCGTATGAGGGGTCAAATTATGTTGGTGTTTTGCCTATTTTCTAGGCTCTACGCCTTACATATAATTTACTTGGAGTGGGTGAAATAATAATTATCTTTGGGCTCATTTTGACCTTTTTTGGGTTTGAAATTAACTGTAGGGTGTCTATTTTGCTGGTTAATGTCGGGATATAGAGCAACGAGCGACAATTCCACAGGCGCAATGCATTTTTCAAAATAATTCATTCCATAAGCAATATTATTGAGTAAAGACGCTAGCAAATCGCTTGTCGTGGTGGCCTAGCGGTTAAAAAGCAACTTTTCTAAGTTTGTATGTACTTTCTAAGTATATCTTGGACACCAATGACAGTGTTTCGGATGGCACGTTAAACTGTAGGTCCAGGCTGTCATTCAAAATCCTCGACAGTCGTTACGGGTAGTCAGAGGCCAGTAAGTCTGACGCCAGTCTAACCAAGGGGTATTGGGTTGCCCGGGTAACTGGTTTGAGGAGGTCAGATAGGCAGTCGCTCCTTGTAAAACACTGGTACTCAGCTGAATCCGGTTAGACTGGAAGCCGACCCCAACATAGTTGGGAAAAGGCTCGGGAGATGATGATGAAAGACGCTAGCAAATCAAGCTACTTGAAACTGAAAAATATTGTCAACCAACTTTGAACCATATATGTTTATAAGACTGGTTGTCAAGCTTTCTACCTTCTGAAGATAACCATGACTGAAAATATTATGATAATAATATATGTAAGTATTAAAATGCCCTATATATGACTTATGGTCACCATACCTTCAACTTGTCAGCCATATTGGATTTTTTTCCCTCCAAATACTAATGGCGGCGGCAATCTGTAGCCTCGGGATGACTTCATATAATCTATGGTCGGCCCGATGACTCTATATTATCTATTGCTTTTTTAATTTTTTTCTTGGCATGAAATTATTAGGTAATAATTTTTTTGGTGGGAATTTAAATATACGGAGATGAGAATTGTTGTGTTGTTGACAGCGCCATGTTGATTTGTATTCAGAATAGAAATATATTTTATATGTACGGATTCTCTGTTATTCGTTATTGAAGTCGTGGTGGCCTAGTGGTTCAAGAGCCAACCTCTCAAGTGTGAGGACGTGGCGTTCGATTCCAGGTCGGGCAAGTACCAATGCAACTTTTCTAAGTTTGTATGTACTTTCTAAGTATATCTTGGACACCAAAGACTGTGTTTCGGATCGCACGTTAAACTGTAGGTCCCGGCTGTCATTGAACATCCTTGGCAGTCGTTACGGGCAGTCAGAAGCCAGTAAGTCTGACACCAGTCTAACCAAGGGGTATTGGGTTGCCCGGGTAACTGGGTTGAGGAGGTTAGTTAGGTGGTCGCTCCTTGTAAAACACTGGTACTCAGCTGAATCCGGTTAGACTGGAAGCCGACCCCAACATAGTTGGGAAATTTAATTTTTAAAGTTAATTATAAATTAAATTAATAATTTATAATAAATATCAACAATTACTTTAATAATAAGTATTGTGAAGAGTGTGCTAGTGAAATTTTATGATGATGGCGTCCGAGACCGATTGTCGGCTACGGCGGTCGCTCCCTCTAAGGAGATCAACCAGTTGCGCAAGACATATTATAGTGCACAAGCATTCGCGCAGATACAAGTGCACTCTCTATTCCCTCACTCTCATAGTCCGATGGGACGGTAATCCGACACGACCGGAGAGAAATCAGGCGCAGGACCGACATTTACGTCAATTTACGTGCTCTCCGATGCACGGGATAGGTATATTATAATACATATAAACAATTTGCGCAACTACATATTCAACACACAATTGGAAAAGTCGAAATTTCTGCCCACTTCCCTCCAAAAGCACCTTCAAAATCGAAAAAAAAATAATCGCATTAACACACTCTAACAATCGGGCGATTCAAATATTTTGACAGTTTTACACAAAGCACGGAATTTATCGGTTTTCGGTGACTTTTGGCGGCAATGTCTAACGTTATGTGAATAGCCTGGTCTACCTGTGGTTGCCGTCGTATATCACGGAGCAACCCTCGCGGCAACTTTATACCTGGGTGGTCGACGTGACAAAATACTACAAAGAACAATTTTTTTTGTAAATGAAATATATGAGGTTTTTTTCCTCTTGTATTGTTGGTTCTTTTTGTGGGTAATTATTTTGATAAATTAATTGTGCGGCTTTTACTGTGGGCGGTTTGTTTTCGGATAATATTTTGAAATAAGTTTATCTATAATGGCTTCTAGGTCAATTGTCGGTCATGCGTGGCTGTTCTCTCTAAGAAGATCAGCCAGCAGCGCAGGACATGTTATAGTGCACGCACATTCGCGCAGACACAGGTGCACTCTATTCCCTCACACTCATAGTCCGATGGGACGGCAATCCGACGCGACCGGAGAGAGATCAGGCGCAGGACCGACATTTACGTGCTCTCCGATGCACGGGTGTATCAATCAGCAAATTCTAGACTGTTCCTTTGAAAGTTTTTTAAAACAAACAAAGCGATTGCAGCCCATCCCGGGAATCGAACCCGAGACCGTGTGCACAGCAGTCGTGCTATGCGACTCCTAGACCAATGAGCGTAGGAGTCTGGAAGCTGGTGATTGATTCACCTGTGCATCGGAGAGCACAAAGCGATTGCAGCCCATCCCGGGAATCGAACCCGAGACCCTGTGCACAGCAGTCGTGCTATGCGACTCCTAGACCAATGAGCGTAGGAGTCTGGAAGCTGGTGATTGATTCACCCGTGCATAGGAGAGCACGTAAATGTCGGTCCTGTGCCTGATCTCGCTCCGGTCGTGTCGGATTGCCGTCCCATCGGACTATGAGAGTGAGGGAATAGAGAGTGTACCTGTGTCCGCGCAAATGTGCGTGCACTATAATATGTCCTATGCAGCTGGCTGATCTCCTTAGAGAGAACGGTCGCCGGACGCCATCATCATATATATATTATTCAATGCGTGACTAAAGTATTTATCCCGCGACAGATTGGGATGACCACATGACATCTGTCATCCGCAGTGGTCACAAAATTATGGTCACTTGGACCATTATCCGATCATTAAGATAATACTAACGTAGCAGATGAATTTTAGAGATAGGTAAGTTAGTAGGTATATTGGAAGGAAAATATCTAGATACTAATTATAAAGCTGAGGAGTTAGATTGTTTGAATGCGGTAAACTCAGGAATTACTGGACAGATTTAAAAAAATCTTTCAGAGTTGGATAGCTTATTTATAGAGGAAGGTTATAGGCTACTTTTTATCCAGGTGTGCGAAGTAGTTTCTAGTAGTATGCGTGAAAACCGCTGGTGTTAAGATGCCCCCATCTTCCCTTGCATCGTCTATAAATTATTTTACGTATATATAGAAAACTAAAAAAGAAACTAACTAACATATTTGTGGAAAAGATGAAGCATTAAAAATTAGGGAAAATATGCTGTGAAAATATATCTATCTGCGCAAAAGAGCTATTTTTCAGCATAATGGTACTACGGACTTTAGGCTACTAGGCGCCAATTTTCAGCCAACGCTGGCGTCTAGCGGTGATGCAAATAATGTCAGTTTAATTTCATGTTTTGATCTGAAAATTACTGTCATTTTTTTATTGATAATATTCCCGAAATAAGTATACGGCTTGATTTGAAAAATCTGTGACGTCATAGTTTGTGTTTTCATACAAATTGCATAGAGAGTAACCGTTTTTGACAGTTCAATAAAAGTACTGAATTTGACTAGTCGTAAAATGTTTAATAAGTTTGCATATACGGAACCTTGCATCGAAGCCTTAAGCTTGACCACAAAACAATCTTTTTGTGCAAGAAATGACCTAATTTCTTGCGTCCATATGTTGTACTCTTGACCACAACAGAAATTATTGACTTTGCCCACAGTACAGTTGTCCAAACTTATGTTGAATAAACACGAAGTTTTCATAAAAGGACGAAGGAAGTACAAATTATAGGTAGCCGAGTGAATTAAATAAAATAATCATTTGAGTGTTCTTGTTGCGGTCACTTTTTTGAAAGTTGACCAAATATTATTTTTAACTAACCGACATTGTATTTACATACACCAAAATCTAAATTTATTAAAATAAGCATTGTTTGTCTGTGGAAGAGTCAAAAAGTCTACCAACGTCTGCCAATCTATGACCTAAAGAAAACACTATTGAGTTATAATAGATAAAGAAAGTGGACAAACAAGGTTCTAAAATTTTATCACCTTAATGTTAAGATTATATGTTTGTTGCAAAACCAAATATATCAATCACTTTTTCCAAACCGATAACACCAAGTTTTCTTAGTATTTGATTGTTTGATATCATCAAACAGGCTCCAAATTGTCTTTTGTTTCTTTAAATTATGTTTTCGAAATTCAAAAAAGTCTATTGAATGAAATTGTGAATGTGCCAGGTTCAAGGGAAAAAAGGAACTAGGGGGCCCCATTCGAACGCGGGGCCCTGGGCACGTGCCCATAGTGCCCAGTGGGAAAGAGGGGCCTGAACCCATCCAAAGACCGACCTCAAATAGTCTTACCAAAGTACCCTGACAAATAAGTCTCGTGACCAAGTATTAGAAAATTATAATCCTCCTTCTTGCACTGTCGGTTAGGTAATAATATCAGGTAGGTCATATACCTATCGTAGTTTGTTGTGTACCTAAATAATATTTAAAATTAGATAAGGACTCTCTTAAGAACTTAATTAAGTATCTAAGTGTAATCATACGCACTTATGTCAGCAACAATTACTGTAAAACACAGTATTGTATTAAATAACCATACATTTCATGATAATAACTTAGTCCAATTATTACACAAATGGTACATACAGCGCCATCTAGTATCGAATAGTAAATATAACATTACCTTTTATAGCGCCATCTTGTATCCAGTAGCTGTACTAATAAGTCAACATGGAGTTCAAAGTGAAAGAGACTATGACAATTTTATAGATGGCGCAGATATCAATTTCTACTCGAAGTAAAGCGCCATCTATCATTTTACATGCAAACAAGCTTATCCCACGTATTCGATGTTGTTTATAAAGAAAGCTACAGATGGTGCTGGCGCTGTATGCTACAATTTTAAACATCCAAGATTCCACCACCATTTGGTATACTTACCTATACCCTATACCGATAGCGTCACAGCGTATTAAAGATAGAGAAATATATAGATTGCGAGGTGTCTATGAATGTCAATACGAGAAAACCGCGATATTTTGAAAAATACTTTATCATTATTTTAGTATGAACTATAATGAAGTATACGTTATAAAATGAATAATAATGTAGCACTGCATATATGGGTATGTTTAAGTAGGCAGTATATACACCTTAATTTTTTTTATACCTACATTTAGAAAATTATACAGCACGTCAACTTACCTCAATCAAAAAATTTCTTTAATAAATTTGCAACCTAACCACAATAACGAAAAGTTAATATTCGATTGGTAGAATTTTACAGATTCGGGTATGTTGACTTGCTGGCATCTATACATTTAACTGATTTCGCTATATCTCTGTAAATAAAACAAACAAACATGTAACATAAAATATATATTTCTTATTTCCTAAATACACAATTTTTATGATAATATAAGCTATATTAATTCTAAACGCCACGCTGGCGCCATTACCTAGATATTCAAAATTTACACAAATATAACCTACAGTGATACGCAAAAGGAATGATTAAAACACCAATTTTTTATTTAAAAAATTTCAGCTCAATCGGTTGAAGATATCTACTTCAAAATTAAGTTCAAAGAATCCACCGTAACATACATACATTGCAAGTTAAATAAAAGCTTTTAAAATCACTCCATCAATGATAACGTCTGATAAGCTGATATCTTCATACATTAACTAAAGAATATATTTTTTTTCACCTTTTGACCGCCACGTCAAAAAAAAGAAAGACGTGCCCTCAGTGCCAAGCTAAGAACTCATCCATAAATACCTACAATATAGAAGTGAGTTTGAAATTATATCGATTAAAACTGACTTTTAATTTTGAACTTTAAAAGTTTGTCATGTATTCTTGACAGTGGCGTGCTGGGCACTTTTTGGCTTGACATCCATGCGCGCTGGGAAATTTTTGGCGTGTCATCTATACGTGACTGTGGCGGTCAAAAGGTTAAATAAAGCATAATATTTTTATTTAACTACTGGCCGATTTCGTTGCTATAAGATACAGCCAAACCGCTACTTTAGAGTCTACAACATATTTGATCCGTATTATATTATGAAGCAAGCTCAAGTGGTCACCGAATAGGACATATTTACATACATTTACTTAAATTATAAACATTTTTTGTCTACAATCTTGACAATTAAGAATTTTTTTTAGAAAGAGAGCAAGATATTTGTTTTGATTGAATGTTTTTTGATATCAAGAGCTTTTGGTAGCTTTTCTCAACTTGACACTTTTAATCCCTTTATTAAAAAACGTGGTTTTAAAAAGTACTGGAATTTAGTGCTAGGATGATGTTTAATCTTTTGACCTCAAGGTCTGTCATGTAGCCGTGACGGTGGCGTGCTGGGTACTTTTTGGCACGTCATCTTTACGTGACGGTGGTGGTCAAAAGTTGCGAGAGTGTGACAGAGACAGAGTGAAGCTTGCGCTGTATTTAAAATCTAATCGCGCAGCAGTATTTTTGTGAAAACAAATTAAAGTCTTAGCGTGTTACTAGACCTACCGATCGACCGTCAATCGACGTCAGCGATCGTTGGTAGAATGGTTTGGTCGACGCTATCAGTATGGTGGAAACTATCTATCGACGTCGACCATTCATGTCAGCATCGATACATAGCATCTATCGATAGTTGATTGGTTTGGTAACACCCTAAAATTCATTTGTAACTTTCATGGTCAACACATAATAGAGATGCGGACAACTAGTCAAATTCAATACTTTTATAGAACTGTCAAAAACGGTTACTCACTATGCAATTTGTATGAAAATACCACATATGACGTCACAAATTCTTCGCGTCAAGGCGTATATTTATTTCGATTATATTATCAATAAAAAAATAAAAACAGTTTTCGTTTTAAAACGATAAATTAAACTGACATTATTTTAAGATGCTTTACAAAATGAATATGATAAAGTATTTTATTTATGACCTAGTCCGCATCCCAATTATGCCAATTTTAAGTAAGACAGGAAAAGAAATTAAATCTTACATATAATTTTCCTATTACGAGTAGTTTATGAAATATCAAATAATATGATTTTTATATTTATATTAAGATTTTTAACTAACCCGATAATTTTAAGTTAAAATTTCATAAAAATCCGTAATTCAGATACAAAAAAAAATTGATCAACATATTTTTATAAGTTTTTAAATATAACTATATGTAGTTCTATTGTTAAAAATGTTTTTTTTTACAGAAATTTTACTTACTGACCTACTTCTTGTCACCCTTCTTCTTCTTCTTTCTCTTTCTAACCTCACTGTAATCATACTCAACTGTAGTCCCACTCAGATCCTGATACCCATCAGACTTCTGACTTTCATAATTAGGAAAATTAACCCCTTCCGTCTGCTGATAGTGTTCTGAAAAAGTTTCAGAAAACTTCGTACTTAATGTTTCTGAACCAAAGAATTTTGTTGTATAATTTTCTGCAGGCCGTTGGAGATTTTGATATTTCTCGTTGTGCGGGTATATTGTGTTCAGGATATTGGTTGCTATGGCAACCGGCGTGGCGGGGTAGCTCCCCTGCTGCATCGGTCAGAACTTCAGATCCTAGAAAAAAAAATATTATGTCATGGAAAGTTTTTCTGGTATCAATTTTAGTTGTAAGGTAACTTTTTTCTCGCTGTGGGTGCAGCTGGAGGGAGCGTCAAGAGTCTTACTGACTAAAACCTACTATGTTCCTTCTGGAGGGTCCCTGTGTACCAGGGCCACAGCCAGCAGCCCTGCAGCCCAGGCAGGGTTTGGCGAGGACTGTTCCCTAATCCAACGATGTTGAAGTATTTTTTCAATATGTTTTGTAACAATTCGAAAAAACCTTGTGTTTTTACTCTCTCCCTTAACTTTATCCGTGGGTTTAAAAAAATAACTAAAAAGAAAAGATTTTCTTTATTTTTGTACAGACGCCAGCACATCAAGCTACCCGAAACTGTCAAAATATTCCAATCAACTTTGAACCATATGCTTCAGCGATAAGGTTGAAAATCATTTAAGGCAATTTGACAGGTTGTTGTAACTTGATGTGCTGGCGTTAATACACACACGATAACGAAACACAACAGGAAAGAAAGTATTTACAAAGGTTGTAATGTTCTGTAGTGAAGAAAAACATTTATGCTGCGCAAGCGCACTCAACATAACATCCGTATAGTCCTGCAAAGACCTAGAAAAGTTATTTATTTGTAGTTATTATAATAAGGTTATAAGCCTAGAGTATATTTATCTATTAGAAACAATGATATCAGAAATTTATTGTAATTACCTACTAATTGCAAATATTTGTGTCAAACAAACAAACAACCAAGGAATTATTACGCACTGGATATGCCTTCATACACACAGAGACCTCTAGAAGGAACATAGTCAGTAAGAGTCTGGCATTGTCAGAAGATTCTTATGAAAGATAGAACCTCCTTTTTTGAAAGTCGGTTAAAAAAACTACAAATTAAAAATAAATAATCACTATTATTCCTTAACATCAAGAGACCATCTTGAGATCTCTATTATCTAAGATTTTATCTTACACATACCTCTGTGAAGATACGACTTTATCTTAATTCATATACAAATAAGACATGCATATTATCATATCAACATTCTAATTAGACATTTAAATCAGTCCCCGTTCAGATCTGTTCGGAGCTAGACAACATCGCATTTAAAATATCAACATTTTTTATATGGTAATACGTAATTTTAATATCAATATCATCAAGTACCTAAACTTTTTATTATGTTAATTACTGATAATTGTGATTCTATTTAACCGACTTCAAAAAAAGGAGGTTCTCAGTCCGTTCGGTATTGTTTTCTTTCAAATATATATTTTGTATTTTTTTTAATATCGGGACTCATTTTCACACGATCGGTTAGCCTCAAGGTAAGCTATTGATTAGCTTGTGTTATGGGTGCCAACACAACTGATAAACTACATATACTTTACACATGTATATTTATAAATACATATTATAACACCCAGAACACAGTCAACAAGCATTCTCATCACATAGATGCCAACCGTACCGGGAATTGAACCCGGGACCCTCAGCTCGACAGTCTGACGTGGATACCATTATCCTTCAAAGTATATTTTAGACACCACTATCGGTGAGGAAACCTGGACTATAAAGACTGAAATCGCCTCCGCATTGAGCAAGTGTGGTGATTAACGCTCAATCCTTCTCTGTGTGAGAGGCGGCCTGTGCCCAGCAGTGGGACAGTATATCCTTAACCTGTATTTTGTCTATAATAACCTTTCACAACAGGGCGGGTGTTAAAATAATAGGAGCTTAAGAATTGTTATTTAAACATATTTTTATTATTTACAAAAAAATAAACATTTTCTACATATAAACAACAATTGTAAAAAGTTATGTATTTATAAAAAAATAATACTTTCTTAGTATTTATTTAAAAAGGCAGGTATTTCCTGTCAATTTAAAAAAAATATCTCCTGACCGAAGAATGGTATGTGGTAAGTCTGAAATCACCAACCCGCATTGAGCAAGCGTGGTGATTAACGCTCAATCCTTCTCCGTGGGAGAGGAGGCCTGTGCCCAGCAGTGGGACGATAAAAAGGCTGATGATGATGATGAAGTAAGGTCACAGCGGTCAATTTTGTTGAGTGTGTGTGCTATTAGCCAAATAGCCATGTGACTATCCATTTAGCCACTTAGGTATTTCTCATAAGTCTTTTGCGAACTTGAAATCTTCGTATTAAATCACATTTTAGTATTTTTTTGTATGATTTTATATGTATAGAAAAACCTAAATGTATGAATAAAAATTGTGAAGGCCATATTGTCTAAATTGAACCTACTAACGCAGCGACACGGGATAGTCCTGAAACGCGGGGTTTAATAAAAATAAATAACAAAAATAGCAAAACAAAAAAAATAAAAATAAAAAAAGCTCAACCTAAACTCAACTCAAACTCAAACTAAACTCAAACTTAAAATCATTTTATTCAAACTTGGCTGTAAAACAGCACTTTTTGAACGTCAAAAATTACAAAAGATAGCCCCCAAAACGCCCACCCTTTAAAGGTGCAATATAATAGTTAAGTATGAACTTACTTACTGGTTTGATTTAAATAAAAAAATATATATTTGAAATAGGGTAGCATAGGTAATATATTAAAGTATGCATTATTTGTACACTTAGGGCCAGTTTCACAGGTTGCTGATAAGTTCCAGATAGTTTATCTGGCAGATAATTCTGTTCCTGTACCTTCCTGTGAAACTGGCCCTTAAAATATTAAGTAGACAAAAACCTATGGCTATCTTTTTTTGAGTGGAAAATCATCAAATGACCCCTCCCGCTGAGGGTGCAGCTGGAGGGAGTGTCAGACTCTTACTGACTAAAACCTACTATGTTCACTCTGGAGGTCCCTGTGTGCCAGGGCCGCGATAACCCTGGCAGGACCTACAACTACCTGATTTAAAAACCGTGGCTCTCTCACCTTGATAGCCTGCGGGAGGTCGGGGAGCTTCATGTCGCGGAGTTGCTGCGGGAGGTTCATACTCTTGACGGCGGAGACGGCGCGAGCTGGTGCTGCAGAAATACCCGCCTGAAGACACAAATCACACATTATTTGGTTGAAATAAATTAGTTTTGAATCAGACTAATATTATGAACTTTTGATTTAACTATTATACAGGGTGACTGGTAATTAGTGACCGATATTTAAACACGTGATTGTACTCATGATTACAAACAACTTTCCCGAAGAAACTTTTTTGTTTTTTTTTTATCATTATAGAAAAATTACTGACAACGCGGGCGCGGGGCCTCGCCGCTAACAGCTGATCGGGCGACGGCGCTCGTGTAATTTGAATTTTGCTGTAATGATAAAAAAAATAACAAAAAAGTTTTTTTGGGGAAAGTTGTTTGTAATAATGAGTACAATCACGTGTTTAAATATCGGTCACTAATTACCAGTCACCCTATATATATTTGGGAAACGAGACGCAACTGAGAGAAAGAGAGGAAGTGCTATGTGTGAGTGAGAGGCGGAACGACAGAAGGAAAGGCATGGAAGGGAGACAGAGCTCACGGACACTGGACAGTACGGACGGTACGAAATAAAAACTTAAACGTTTTTTGGAAGACGATATTTTATTTGAAGAGCCCCTTATCCCACATGTATTTTATATACTTATCAGTTTATGTACACATTCATGAGATAAGAAGTCAAATAACACAAAGAATATAACTTGTGAGATGACGGCAGATAGAACAGCGTGGGAGACAAAAACATGCTGCGCCGACCGCAAATAAAACTTGGGATAAGGGCAGGAGGATGATGATGATGAAGTCAAATAACAGAATCAACTACAAAATAATGTTTATTTCTTAAGAAATCTCTTCCAGGACGCCGCTATGGGAGAGTTAGGATAAAAAGAGATAATATGGCGTCTTGGCTGATCATCGGCCAGGCTGATTTTCTCAAAGGAGATCAGCCAACTGCGCAGTACATCAATTATATTATAGTGCACGAGGTTTTGCGCAGACACAGGTGCACTCTCTATACCCTAGTCCTCTGGTACGGCAATCCAACATCAGTATGAAAACATAAATTACTACAGTTTTAAAAGGTTTTACAAAAAATATTGACTTTTCAGTATTTAAATGTGTTTATTTTAAAAGAAATAAAAAAGAGGCACTTATGGTAACATTAGGCAATAATTAGATCTGTATTTTAATTCCAATTATATAATAATAATTATGATTATTAATTTAATTCAACTTAATAATAAAAATATTCTATTACAGATACTGCTAATTAACATACCAAATAAAATAAAATAGATTATTTTCATATTTATAGATAAGTGGTTATTAAAAAAATACTGTTTACATATTAAAAATATATTTATAAAACTATTTAATTGCGTAGTTTATATTCAAGACTATTCGCGAGGTTTTAGTAAACTCAATATTTAGTGAACTACAGAGCATTATTTCTTACTATACAGGGTGTAACGGAAAGGGGGTATACATCCGAAGGGGGGTCAATGTACTCGTAAAACTGAATTACTATCACCAAAAAAAAAATGCGAAATTCGATAAAAAAATAATAGCCGTTTGATATAAAATTATATATGAAACGGCTATTATTCTCTATCTCTCTCGTCTATATTTCATATAGACTTTACCGCCTAAATATTGTATTGAGAGTAGCATTTTTTTTTTAAATCTTCCTTTTTTGGCCCATTGTCGGCTACGGCGGCGGCCGTTCTCTTTTATGGAGATCAGTCAGCTGCGCAGGACATATTATAGTGCACAAGCATTCGCGCAGATACAGGTGCACTCTCTATTCCCTCACTCTCATAGTCCGATGGGACGGCAATCCGACACGACCGGAGAGAGATCAGGCGCAGGACCGACATTTTCATGCTCTCCGATGCACGGGTGAATGAATCACCAACTTCCAGAATCCAGGCTCCTTTTGACCTCCCTTCCGGTGTATATTTTCTTTCCGTTACACCCTGTATAAGTTCATTATAATATTTGACAGCTATTTGCGACGTTGCCAACTTTCAAAATACGCGCTCTTAATGACCCATGAAAAAATATCCTTAAAATTAAGGTTCTTTATAATATCTTCTACTAACCTCAGCTTTTTGCATCTTATTCTGTTCCTGAAGTCTGCAGAGTATGTCCGCCATATTGGTCTGGAGGACCATCCCTCCCATCACCAGTTCATCCAAGACTTGGTGGGCAGCGTCCGCGTGGAAGATCAGGTCCAACTCGCAAACGTTCTCAAAGCATTTGTCTAAGGTTTCTACGAATACCTGAAATTAGTGAGCTGGTTATTTTTTTTAGTGTTGCTACATTGAATAAAATGGTAGTGAACCACTGTCATGATAGCCTAGTGGTTAAAGCACCTGCCTTTCGAGTATGAAGGTGCGGGTTCTATTCCAGGTCAGGCAAGTACCAATGTAACTTTTCTAAGTTATACGTACTTTCTAAGTTTATCTTGGACACCAATGACTGATAAAGGTGAAGGAAAACATCTCAAGGAAACCTGGACTATAAAGTCTGAAATCACCAACCCGCATTGAGCAAGCGTGGTGAATAACGCTCAATCCTTCTATGTGAGAGGAGGCCTGTGCCCAGCAGTGGGACGATAAAAAGGCTGTGATGATGATGATGATGACGCACATTCGCGCAGACACAGGTGTACTCTCTACTCCCTCACTCTCATAGTCCGGTAGGACGGCAATCCGACACGACCGGAGTGAGATCAGGCGCAGGACCGACATTTACGTGCTCTCCGATGGAATCTCGCCATAACGAACAGATAGACAGACATCATCATCTCCCGAGCCTTTCCCGAACTATGTTGGGGTCGGCTTCCAGTCTAACCGGATTCAGCTGAGTACCAGTGTTTTGCAGATAGACAGACATATTAATAAATTTTACAGCAGACTAGTTAGAGAGTAAGATTCTTACCTGAATCAGGTCTAATATACCAAGCTCGCTTTCTGAAGAGTCCACACAGAATACAAAATACAACGTCGCGTAGTGTCTGTAGATCAGCTTGTAGTCTGAACCTCCTATTAGGCTGAAATAAATAATGCACCTATTAATGACCGCCACGTCAGAAAAAGAAAGACGTGCCCTCAGCGCCAAGTTAAGAATTCATCCATAAATAGCTATAGTATAGCAGTGAGTTCGGAATTATATCGATTGAAACTGACTATAAATTTTGAATTTGAAAAGTCTGTCATGTAGTTGTAACTGTTGCGTGCTGGGCACTTTTTCGCTTGTCATCTATACGTGACTGTACTGTAGCGGTCAAAGGGTTAAACTGAAAATATTGGAAAATCTCCAAGCCAAGACATAATTATAATGGCGTCCAGACCGATTGCCGGCCACGGAGCGTGTTCCCTTTAAGGAGATCAGCCAGCTGCGCAGCATTTGCGTGCACACAGGTGCGCTCTCTATTCCCTCTATATCATAGTCCTATGGGACAACAATCCGACATGACCGGACAGAGATAAAACCCACAAAGCGGTTTCGGTCCGACCCGGGAATCGAATCCAAGACCCCGTGCAGTCGCGCTATGCGACTACTAGCCCTAGAAGATTTATAAACTACATACAAAATATGAAGCCAACATACCTTCCTCCTTCCAGGAAATTGCACACATTGTCATCTCTCTTGGAGACCAGTTGGAACGTCTCCTTGATAATCTGTTGCTGCATATCTTCATTCTGTAAAAAAAATAAGATATTTTTTTAATGGATCAACTCAAAATACTTATCGGCGCGATTAGCAGTTTTGTATCATTAATAAATAGATACAATAGATATGAAACGAACTATTAAAAATGTTTACATATCAAACGGTAGACAATAACTACCCAGCGCACAAGTCGAGCAGATCATCCCATCTCCATTATCTATGAGACGAGGGTGTTTCTAACTACATCTTGTATCATAATAATGAATATTTTTTCAGGTCATACTATGTATGTAGTAGTAGTAGTACTAGTCATTGGATACATGAATTGGTTTGCCTACACACGGAAGAAGGAGAAATATGAGCAGGAGTAGGGGAGGCGATGATGCTAAATCGGTAGGAACTCGAGCGGCATGAGGACTTATCTTACGCTTTCCAGCTCTTTACTTATCTAGCGGACTACCCTAAACTCGCGCACTTGTATAAAAAGCTCATATTATGGTGGAGGAACTCAGCGGGATGCAAGCATTCTCCCGTATGTTAATCTGACGCGCTTTTTTTTTTCGTGGGAAATCATCAAATGACCCCTCCCGCTGAGGGTGCAGCTGGAGGGAGTGTCAGACTCTTACTGACTAAAACCCACTATGTTCCTTCTGGAGGTCCCTGTGTGCCAGGGCCACGGTATCTCTCACGAACAACCCGCAGCCCAAGCAGACCCTGGCCTTAAAGCGGCCCCTCCCATGTTGCTGACATCTCTTCGAGGAGCGCGTGGAACAGAACGCGCCGCCGACACGGGCCTGTCGTCCCTAGACGTACGGACGATGAGCTACCCACACTCACCGCCCACAAACCCGCGCCTACGGCACAAACCCGCGCCTACGGCACAAACCCGCGCCTACGGCACAAACCCGCGCCTACGGCACAAACCCGCGCCTACGGAGTCTGACGCGCTTGAGTTACTCTCAACATCCCATCTAGGGCCCCCTACCACAAGCCCTACCCTGTGGCTGGTTGGCGCTTCCCACAACCCAAAGACTGGCTATTACTTTGGACAGATAATAAGCATTGACATTCAACTAAACATGAATTTATGATCCGTTTAATATTATATTTTATTTAAATAAAAGATAACTTATCAAGGTAACATTTGCCTGGTTGATATTTAAATATTTTACATAATTTATTTAAATAATTCTGCTTAGCCCGTTTTTTTCATGGTAAAAAATGTGTTACATATTGTTGTAATCTATGGTAAATTATATTTATAATCTTGGTAGCTTGTGTCAATATTGCATGTTTGTGCTTATTGTGAAATCTGCCATGGCGTAACTAGTTAAAATAATTCTAATATTATGTTTATGTTTAATAAATAGTGATAATATTCAAAACCCTATTTTTATTCACCCTTCCACCAATTCTTCAACAAATATAAATTTTTCTTGTGTTAACACATTTGTCTGTATGTCTTAGGTAATTTACTAAGATTATACCAATGTAAATGAGTGGAAAAATCTTATCCGAGCCCTATGTCCCTGATGAGGGATAACAGGATTCCATCATCATCATCATCATACCAATGTATGATTTGTGTAATGTTAATATCTACAGAATCAAAAAGTTGTGGTGACCTAGTGGTTAAAGCACCAGCCTTTCGAGTATGAGGGGTTCGATTCCAGATCAGGCAAGTACCAATGTAACTTTTCTAAGTTATATGTACTTTCTAAGTTTATCTTGGACACCAATGACTATTTAAAGGTGAAGGAAAACATCTCGAGGAAACCTGGACTATAAAGTCTGAAATCACCAACCCCAACCAACGTGATTAACGCTCAGTCCTTCTCCGTGGAAGAGAAGGCCTGTGCCCAGCAGTGGGACAATAAAAAAGGCTGTGATGATGACTGAATCAATATGAGCCTTTTTATCGTCCCAGTGCTGGGTTCAGGGCTTCTCTACCCAGACAAGGATTTTTTTTCGATGTTAAACCCACTGTGGGTGCAGTTTAAGGGAGCATCAGACTCTTACTGACTAAAATCCACTATGTTCCTTCTGGAGGCCCCTGCCCCTGTGTACCAGGGCCGCGGTAACTCTTGCGAACAACAGCAGCCCTCTTACTCAGTACTGGATTAAAAATTAATGCTTTGCATTTTTACAACTATGGGGCTAATTATACTTCTACTGTCAGCACATGGGAACAGCTCAGTGCTCCAAGATAAGAAAGACCAGTTCAGGTCATATATTTACATCCAATAATGATGATGATCTTAATGAATAGACTATGCGTGCAGTACTCCTTACAATAATAGCTAACGAATAAATAAGGAATCGGTTTTAATAACGTAATATTATAAATTGATTTAAATTTACGAGAAAACAGGAAATAGCGTATAAGGCTTAATGTAATTCGACCGAAACGTCGGGAGAAATAGAAGTAGCGTACATGCCTTTATAATTTTTCATCGCGAATAAAAGCCGTGTGTTGTGTATAATTAGTACAAGTCGCGATAGTCTAAAAACATTTAACATATAAGGCAACAAATATATCGAGGAGGAACGTATCGACCCACGAATATGAATAAAAATGCTTGATAAATAACCGGTTTCGACCAAATTTGACGTAACTTATAGGGAGTATAGCTAACACATGACAATGTAGACAAAAATAATAAAAAAAAAAACTTTCACTCACAAAGTATTGGTAGAATTTCGATAACCGCGGCTTCCCATGGTTATTGAATACCAAGATGGCCTTAATCATTGTGTTAGTTAACTAAAAACTTAACTAATGCTTAATATACTTTCATTTATTTAATTGATAAATCTATTGTAATCCAATCATGAACAAAAATTATCGATTCTGTTTGGACAGTGACGTTAACAATTACGTTCGAAAATTGAAACAAAACATGTGTCAACGTCACTAACATTTCACAGATAAAATATACTACCGCGTTCCAGCGCTTTTAAAGTTCACATACTTTCTCTCGAAAACAAATTATCCACATAAGTTTTTATACCTGTATATTTGCTTTTTGTGCACTGAAAAAATAAAAACTTTTGTAGAATAATGTGATTGTGTTAGCTTAAACAAATAACATATGTAATAGTAGATATATTGTGTAATTTACATAGAAATAAATTATAGACTTGGCACAACTTTACACTTGATGAATCCAAAAAAAAATCTTGACAGGGTTAATCTCTTGAAACACTACCGAGATGTGATGAACACACCTTCATAATCAAATGAAATTGAAGATCATGATCGTTACTTTCCTTTCCCGTGTTTTATTTGCAACATATATTTTATTTTACAATTAATGCAATGTGTACAATACTTATTATAGTAGAAACAGTACAGTAGCTTGTCAAACCGAAATCAGGCAACACTTAAAACTCGCGAACGCGTTGTGCTGTCTGCTGTAAACCGCGAGTGTCACAATAAAAAAAATCGCAAAAACTGAATGATTATTGTGTGAAATAAACATTTATTGTTAATTTTCAAGTTCTGTACAGTGTTAAATGTTTGATGGAAGCCTATTTGCGAGCCGCTGATGCTTCAATAAAGAGATACAGGTCAGTGTAACAGAAGATGGACATGGTATATTTTGTTGTCTTTATTTGGGTGTTCGGAGGTTTCTCGCGGTGTCGTATGGCTTATTATGATTCTGTGTATCTTTGAGTCTCATCTTGGCTCTTTTATTGCGGTTGAAACTGATCTGCGTGTGAAAAATAACGGTCTTAATATGATACGGCGCGTCGAGAGGATATTTGGAAAGTGTGCAAGAGGCGGTCGGCTTTACTAAAAACCGATATAAAACTTAATTGTTACGTTGCCGCTATCAATTTGAAAGCCGATAGAAGGTTAGGACGCTGTAAATGTGCGCTTTCGTAAAGTTCAAAAGGTTATACCAGTTAATTTGAATCTAATGAAATTATGGTACTGATTTCTACCACAGAATATTTCAGATATTTTTACCCTGAATACGACCGTAAATAATATTAAAAATTCGAACTTTTTATTCATAGAATTGTCATGCCTACTTACTACACTGTTTTTAAATTTATAAATGAACCGGCTTCTATTAATACTGAAAGTATTTTTTAGATTTTTTAAAACTTGTATTTGACTGTGAATTTATGAATGTAATAATAAATTTTTATATTATTGAAGAATTTACCTGAAGTAGGTTATGTAAATATTGACAAAAACTAACTGCACTTTCTGACCAATATAGCTATAGTAGTGACCAATTTTTAATAACATAATGACTTCCTAACATATCCAGATAACTCAGTGCCCAAGATAAACTTATAGTGCATAAGTATTATAATAAGGAAAGAATTGTATGTATGTTACAAATAAACTCGAAAACTACTGCACTGATGTCAAAAATTACTTTCACTATGACCATTATAGCTACATTATAAGAGAAGAACAGTCCATAATTCATCCAGATATAGGAGAAGTCAGTTAGACTAGTCTCAGTGACTACACCCTGCAAGTAAGGTTTAGAAGTACAGCAACATTAAGATTTAAAGATAAAGACATTTATTTGCCAAAGATATGGTACAGAAGTTGGTAACAATTAATTCAGCTCTAACACACAATACATAAACATATACATACACACAACACAATACATACACACTACAAAGTATGTGTGCTACAATCATGAAGATTATTATCTGACTAGCTTCAGCACCAGCTGTTTCACCTGCTTTGTGAGGAAACTACTTCTCACACTCGGATAAAAAAACTCGGGAAAAGTTGCCTATATGTTATTTTGATGTGTAAGTAATGTTACTGCCAAGTTTCAAGAAAATCTGTTCAGCAGTTTGGGCATGAAGAGGTAACAAACATACACACAGACACACACAATTTCGCCTTTATATGTTAGTGTGATATGATGTAGCAAGTCTAGTATTAATTAAAAGCAATAATTGTATCATCAATCTTGCTTACCCTAATGTAGAAACACATTATATACATACTTACTATAATATTATAAAGAAAAGGTCGCCGGAAGACGCTGGATGCAGGTCGCTTCCAACCGGTGTATGTGGAGATCAAAAGGGGGGGCCTATGTTCAGCAGTGGACGTCCTATGGCTGAGATGATGATAATACTACGTACAATGTTAATATGAGTCTGTAACTAAAATTTATTTTTAAGGCTTATAATTTACTTGCTGACCCTACATACATTGTCCTATTTTTTTCTTTCATTACAATAATCCTCCTGGCAATAACAAACACAACAAAAAAAAACTGAAATTATTGTGCCAACTATATTTTTTCCCTCATAAGAGACATAGGGATCGCAGAAGATCTTTCTACTCTTTTCGATCTTGAGCTGCAAGTACATGGAAAATAAAAATGGCATGTGTAGACAGGCAAAATTGCTGAAAACACATAGTATGCTATGGTATTTATTTATTTAATTGTTGTCAATACAAAGAAAATCTTGGAACCAATAATTTATGGTATTAGACGATACAGTATGTGAAGACAGGCAAAACCGCAGAAAACAACTAGTACGGTACGGTACTTATTTATTTATTGTTTCATTACAAAGAAAATCTTGGAACCAATATTTTATGGCATTAGACAATACAATACAAAACACGTGTAGTAAAATTGTATTTATTTTTAAACGTTATTGTATTGTTCGGAACATCAATATCGTTAAAATCACACAGACAAGTAGTACACATGTTATACAGGGTGTAGCATAAATATTGACTCAATGCTTGCAATCAATATGATTGATTGGTTTTGATTGTTGACAATGTTGTGTTATTTAGAACGGTGGACATGGTTTTAGGGTTGATTTAAACGGTAATGTTTGATCACAGGTCATGGGCCGGTTGGTTATAAAGTTAAGCGTTACTTTACTCGGTTGGTTTGTGGATAGGTGACTAGAAAGTATTCATTTGAAGTATTTTCTTTCATTTTCTGTAATTTTTCAAAATTCCAGACTTACGGTCAGGCAATTACAGATTAAGTACATTACTTTATTTTACGCATATTAATAGAATAAAATGCCTACCGGGGTTGCCAGACATAAAAAAAAATACTTATGTGATAATAAAGTTATGAACAAAACGTCTAGGCGCTATAATTGATTGATTTACGGCCGCAATGTTGCCCGGGTAACTGGGTTGAGGAGGTCAGATAGGCAGTCGCTCCTTGTAAAACACTGGTACTCAGCTGAATCTGGTTAGATTGGAAGCCGACCCCAACATAGTTGGGAAAAAGGCTCGGGAGATGATTACGGCCGAAATTAATAATTAATAACCTATCTATCCGTTGTTTTGCTTCCTAGAGATAGGATAATGTCAAAATTCAGTCTCTAGTAAGCAAAACAACGGATGGATAGGTTATTTATTTCGGCCGTTAGCGGCGAAGTTGCGTCCACGTCCTTAGACGTGCAGTAACAGGTGATTGCGTGGTAAACCTCAGGTTGACCTATAACTGGTTCATTGGCATAACCAAGCGGATCGGAACTGACCTATGTTAATGTTAACTTTAGTACCATGGTACTTTAACGATGTTTAAATGGTAGAAAAATGGCAGTTGGGAGTTGCCATGACAAAAAAAGGTAAAATTTATATAACTGACTCCTCCCCCCGTTTCCGAGAGAACTGCTTCCCGCATCCGGCGTAGTAAAAAAAAAGTTGCCAGAATATGATATATCATCATCTCTCGAACCTTTTCCCAACTATGTTGGGGTCGGCTTCCAGTCTAACCGGATTCAGCTGAGTACCAGTGTTTTACAAGGAGCGCCTCCTCCTTAACCCAGTTATTTGGGCAACCCAATACCTCTTCGTTAGACTGGCGTCAGACTTACTGGCTTCTGACTACCCGTAACGACTGCCAAGGATATTCAATGATAGCCGGGACCTACAGTTTAACGTGCCATCCGAATTCACAGTCATTGGTGTCCAAGATATACTTAGAAAGTACATACAAACATAGAAAAGTTGCATTGGTACTTATCTGTCTTTGGCTGTTGGCTCTTTGACCACTAGGCCACCACGACTATATCACTAGGCAACCACGACTATAATATAAATATGTCTACCAAATTTTATTTAAATCGGTTCACTAGCTTTGACTTGAAAGCGTGACACACAGACAGACAGAGTTATTTTCGCATTTTTAATATCATCATCATCACAGCCTATTCATCGTCCCACTGCTGGTCACAGGCCTCCTCTCCCAAGGAGAAGGATTGAGCGTTAATCACCACGCTTGCTCAATGCGGGTTGGTGATTTCAGACTTTATAGTCCAGGTTTCCTCGAGATGTTTTCCTTCACCTTTAATCAGTCATTGGTGTCCAAGATAAACTTAGAAAGTAAGTTATAACTTAGAAAAGTTACATAGGTACTTGCCTGACTTGGAATCGAACCCGCACCCTCATACTCGAAAGGCTGGTGCTTTAACCACTTGGCCACCACGACTATTTATTATATTAGTAAGAGTAATTGTCCTATAGTCGGTAGCTTTCGACTTTTGACCTGCATTACGACGATCATCGCTTTCCTATACCACTTCGCACGTAGCGAAATACCCTGCTTATACCTATACCCAATGAAATATGATATTATGTACCTCTTTATCTGCAACTTTATACTACATGAGTACCTGCTAGAAAGTCTGTATTAAGTTTTACTTCAATTTGACTAATTTCATTAAATTTTCAACTTTATTGATGAAGCATTATGGTTCAAAATTGATTGGGACAGATTCGGGTAGTTTCACCTTTCACCTAGGACAAACATGCACCTTTACTTAAAAAATTTGATAGTTATTTGTCTATGTCCTCATCAATTGACCCCTCCCGCTGAGGGTGCAGCTGGACGGAGTGTCAGACTCTTACAGACTAAAACCCACTATGTTCCTTCTGGAGGTCTCTGTGTGCCAGGGCCGCGGTAACTCTTGCGAACAACCCGCAGCCCATACAAAATCATTTGTGTATTTCCATGTATGAAAAAAAAACAATGACTAGAATTTCATATATTTTGTTAATTCCCAGAATGGGACCACACATACTAACATACACTGTCAATTATTTCGTTATTAGCTACCTTAGAGGGCCAACAGACCGCCCGAGTTGACACCGGTATCAGCTATCATAATACTCAGCGAATATCAAATGTAAAATAAACCTACACCAGTGTGTAAACATTCTTATAAGTTATGTAAACAAGCCGTGCCCAGCGGGTTTGCTCGCCCTTTTTCTAAGACAGAGAAACGCATCTTTCTAATTAGACTACAGGGCCATGCACAAAAATTATGGGTCATATTAACCACCAGGCTTAGCATGGCGATTCCATATCTATTCTATCAAGAAAAGACAAAGCTCTTTCTGTCAATGTCAACATGTCTTCTGCCTTCGCGAACTGTCAACTCGCATATAATCACTTGTAGACTTATGTCGACCGAAAAAAAGAAAAATTTCTTCAAAAAATGTCAAAAGAAATCTTACGTCAATCCGTCACTTATCAATCATTATGTTCATTCTCCGGTAGACAAAACTTGTTTCTACTGTTGCCATGTTGAGCCTGCAGGAGGCCTATGTGGAATGAAGAAGGGCATAAAATAATAAGATTCAACACTATGCCGTCACATGTAAGCTATCCAACTGGGTCGTCATCATCTCCCGAGCCTTTTCCCAACTATGTTGGGGTCGGCTTCCAGTCTAACCAGATTTAGCTGAGTACCAGTGTTTTACAAGGAGCGACTGACCTCCTCAACTCAGTTACCCGGGCAACCCAATACCCCTTGGTTAGACTGGCGTCAGACTTACTGGCTCTGACTACCCGTAACGACTGCCAAGGATGTTCAATGACTGCCGAGACCTACAGTTTAACGTGCCATCCGAAACACAGCTATCCAACTGGGTGCAGGTGAGAATATTAGAAGCATATCCTAATACTAATAATGTTTTTTTTATGGACTGTAATTTTGGTCTGAAATAAAGTTTTATTATTATTATTATTTTGTATGTCTCTACTAGACCACGGGACTACAGAGTCCCGGATTTTTAGAAGGCGAACGTGGGGCCGAAGCCAACACGCTGAAGCCCTTTTGAGACAACTTTAATATATGTAATGGTGACACAAAACCGACGATTATCCCTGTATACACTATAGAAATGTACCCAAGGACAACCCCCGGTTTGTGCTAAACTATTGCTAAGTATGGAAGAAAATCTACTTGGGTTATTGTGATGGGATGCTAGTGGACTAGGGAAGGGAAAACTATGGGGACTATGACCCCTGCCGATGACAATGTAATAAATACATGTAAAAATGGCAGGAGGAGACTCGCCAGCTCACTTACCGGGCCCCCGGGAACTAGTCGCTAAGTCGCAACAAGGGGGCAACGGGAACGTGAGCGGCTGAAGGGTGAGGTTGCCCCGGCCGGCTTTCTACCCAGATCACGCGCCTTAAAACCGGCATCAAGCCAGGGTCCGGCATCTCTGTGCCCACTCGCCACTTACCCGAGGCATTCACCCTCCGAGCATTGCTCTAGCGACTCCACTCTGGACGGCCAATGAAGGCAAGCCAGAGGCGGGAGACCTGTCCCCCCTCAGGGTTCACTCCGGCGAGCCGGAGATGAGGGACAGTATCCTCTCCCTGGAGCACTCGGTACCCGCGGGGTCGCTACTCCCCGACATCCGCCTCAGATGCCCTGTATTAATCCTAATACTATTATAAAGGCGAAAGTTTGTAAGTATGGATGTATGGATGTATGGATGTATGGATGTATGGATGTTTGTTACTCTTTCACGTAAAAACTACTGAATGGATTTGAAAGAAACTTTACCACAATATAGCTTATACATCAGAATAACATATAGGCTACTTTTTATCCGGGTATGGAAAGTACTTCCCTCAGAAAGCGGGTGAAACCGCTGGCGGAAGCTAGTCCTAATACTATTATAAAGGCGAAAGTTTGTAAGTATGGATGTATGGATGTATAGATGTATGGATGTATGGATGTTTGTTACTCTTTCACGTAAAAACTACTGAATGGATTTGAATGAAACTTTACCACAATATAGCTTATACATCAGAATAACATATAGGCTACTTTTTATCCGGGTATGGAAAGTACTTCCCTCAGAAAGCGGGTGAAACCGCTGGCGGAAGCTAGTACTATTATAAAGGCGAAAATTTGTATGTATGGATGTTTGTTACTCTTTCACGTAAAAACTACTGAATGGATTTGAATGAAACTTTACCACAATATAGCTTATACATCAGAATAACACATAGACTACTTTTTGTCGCGAAACATCCACGCGGGCGGAGCCGCGGGCGGAGCCGCGGGCGACCGCTAGTATATAATAAATTCAAATAATTACCGAGGCCTTGGAACTCAAACATGGCAGATTTTTTAGGTAATTTAAAGTCTGAGAATACCTTCTGCACTTACCAACAGCGGCAGGCCAGCCATTTGAGGAGATCGAAGTTAGAACGAAGTTAATATAGAGGAAAACCCTTATCGATCAAGTAATGACCATGTAAGACCTTGCATATAATATAAAGTAAACAAGCGCGGTCTCCATTTCATTATTTACAATAGGGACGAATCGATATTCGCTCGTGTTTTTAACCTCCAACGCAAATACAGGGGTATTATAAGTTTGACCGCTATCTGTGTCTTTATGTCTTACCCTTAAAGTTATAAATCAATTTTCATGCAGTTTTTTAGTTGAGAGCTAGGTTAACTGTGGTCGTTCCTAGATATGTTTGATTAAAATCGGCTCAGCCGTTCTTCATCGCGCGTTAAAAATGTTAAAATCACTACCACATTACTGCCTAAGGTTGTTCGCAAGACTTACCCCGGTCCCGGCACACAAAGGTGTCCAGAAAGAACATATAGTAATAGAATAATAGTAGAACAATAGTGGATTCAAATGGAAATCATCAAATCGGGACCATTTGATGATTTCCCACTGAAAAAAATGGAAAGTATAAAACGCACGCTTTATTAGCGTAGCGTAGACTCTGAGTTTGGACACAAAATAACGCCGTAAAGAGATAGCGTCGATGGCTATTAACCTTCTTAATACGAGAAGAGGTCTTTAACCAAATAAACCAAAATAGGCCAATGATAATGACGCATTGATTATCATACACAAACGCACATATATATATAACAATAATACATTTGTAACCTTTTAATCGTGTGTCAATTTATACTGATTCGTGGCAATTGGTTGTAGAAGGCGCGCCACTGTTTGTTATTGTTTGTTTACAATTTTGTATGAAGATCATTAATTTAATCTGGTTGTGAGTAAGATGAAGTTACCAAGGAGATCGTCGGTCAATATCTCCTTTCGTAACATACTGCTAGGAGACGATCATACAAGCAGCAATGCAACTTTTCTAAGTTATATGTATTTTCTAAGTCTGTCTTGGACATCAATGACAGATTAAAGATGAAGAGAACATTTCGGAAACCTGGACTTTTAAGTCTAAAATCACCAACCCGCATTGAGCAAGCATGACGATTAATGCTCAATCCTTCTCTGTGTCGGAGAAGGCCTACGCGCAGCAGAGGGTCGATGAAAAGGCTGATGATGGCACAGAATTATATCTAGCTGCCACGCAAATATTCCTCATAATACTCGTAAAGCTTTAATTTTAGCCGAATATCATGGGCTGGAAGATTCCTCGAGACAGTTTTCGCAGCCCTGGAATAAAGCACATGGTCTGGTCTGGTTTTAGTCAGTAAGAGTATGACACTCTCTTCCGCTACCTTTAGTCTATTCCGTTGAAAGAGTCATTGTATCTGCTGGGTCTGCAGGTTGTTCGCAAGAGTTACCGTAGCCCTCGCACGCAGGGACCTCCAGAAGGAACATCATCATCATCATCCTCCTGCCCTTATCCCAAGTTTTATTTGGGGTCGGCGCAGCATGTTTTATTTATGACCTCCAGAAGGAACATAGTGGGTTTTAGTCAGTAAGAGTCTGACACTCCCTCCATCTGCACCCACAGCGGGAGGGGTCATTTGATGATTTCCCACGAAAAAAGGGATCGATGGATAATTATCATATCATAAAAGACGAAATACCCTCATCTAACTCCTATTTGAATATAATACTGCAATTTATCTTTTTTTAATACACTACGGTTGGACACTGGCCATAACTAACAGCACAAACCGACACACTGACCTGCTGACTTCTACATTATTACGTGAGTGCTCTATTTTTCTTTATGCTTTGATAGATGGAGCTATTACACGCACGCAATTCGTTACGTAGATTTTCGTTGAATGTGATCGGTATTAAAAAAAGTCGTAGTGGCCTAGTGGTTAAAGAGCCAACCTCTCAAGTATGAGGGCGTGGGTTCGATTCCAGGTCAGGCAAGTACCAATGCAACTTTTCTATGTTTGTATGTACTTTCGAAGTATATCTTGGACACCATTGACTGTATTTCGGATGGCACGTTGAACTGTAGTTCCCGGCTGCCATTGAACATCCTCGGCAGTCGTTACGGGTAGTCAGAAGCGAATAAGTCTGACGCCAGTCTAACTAAGGGGTATTGGGTTGCCCGGGTAACTGGGTTGAGGAGGTCAGATAGGCAGTAGCTCCCTGTAAAACACTAGTACTCAGCTAAATCCGGTGAGACTGGAAGCCGACCCCAACAAAGTTGGGAAAAAGGCTCGGGAGATGATGATCTGCATTTTTAAATAGAGGAAAAATATCAAGCGAGCCGTTCCCATATCCTTGATTTTCGTTCATCGCTAGTACGCCAAATATCAAGCCTGTTGCTTTTGTTGTATACGTATTGTTTCATGCGGTTTTACTTGCCTCAATCAGCATTTCTAGCAGTCACGTGTTATTGTCTTTAACCTCATTAAAAGCAATTTAAAATTAATTATAGTAGCCTCAGTTGTTTAGCCTGTATGTTCATCGATCAGGCAACCGTTATTTCTTAATATGTAAGGCTAGCTTCCGCAAACGGTTTCACTCGATTCTTGAGGCAACTGTTTTTCGCACTAGGACAGAAAGTACTTATACGTTAATCTGATGTATAGACTATATTACGTCCAAGTTTCATAAAATTCTATTGAGTACGATTTGCGTGAAACTAAATAAGTAAGAAACTACCGCAAATCCATTCTTAAAAATTTTCGCGTTTTACGTTATTAGTAGGATAATTAACACTTAAATACTTCTCTTCATAATCAATCGATTAACAAAGAAATACAACATTAAAACATACATAAGAAGAAAAAAATATATTGATTACTAAAAGTATCTCAAAACTCCCAGCGGGTGGCATGAAGTCTAGTCAGCGTATAAACCGTCAGTGATTCTGTGATCCACGCGCCGAGTCACGTGCGCATACGCAGAAATAGACCAGTTACAAAACGACAACTGGTATTTTTGGCATCTTTTTATTATGAAGCTGGCTGGAAGATTACGAACTGCAGTCTCAATTTTATGAAGTTGTTGGGTGTTTCAGCGAATTTTGAATTGATGAGGCTTTTTTGGGCAAGAAATCTTGTCTTTTGTATTTTGACTGTCCCATTTTTGGGCTTAGGTCCTTTCTCGTACAGGGAAGGCATGAGCATTGATCACCAAGCGTGCTAAAGATGGATTTAATATCTTTTATACCCACGTTTCTCCCCACCCTTTCGAGAATAAGACCCATTTAGATGGAGAGACTTTCTCGCACGTTTCGGAACGAGAAGGTCGCCGTGACTATCGCAAGCAATAATCGCCATAACATAATCGTAACAAAATGTTTACATTCAGGCAACAACTAAAATGTCGCCAGCGAGATTCGTAGATGACATACGAATTTAGCGAAATGACACGCCGCTTGTCGTCCATGTCAACGGGCGATGTGTAGACGGAAGGAAATGTTTTCATTCCTTCAATTATTGTGTCTTCGAGACGAGAAACTCTTCCCGTCTTAATGGGCCTTAACAAAGGGGGCAAAAACAGTTACAGGAACATGAGAGCGTTTTAGTCCTAGGTCCGACACTCCTTTCCTCACCACCCACAGCGGATTGGATGATATTTAAAAAAAATATTTTCTTGTCCACTGCAACTTGTCCTTCCAGATCTTTCCTGACGAATATAAATCTCCAGTTTATTAAAATGTTCCTTTTTGTCCTACTTATGGAGTGCTAAAGACCATGTTACGTAGAATTTATTCCGTTCACGTCAGACTATCCTTGTCGATACACTTGGCATTCGAAGCATATACGACGTGTCATACTTTAGCAATTATTCATTTGTTTAAAAAAATGTCTGAGACATGGTCTAAGGGAGATCATTGACTGTCCTAGCTAAAAATAACAGGTTTATTTATAGTCGCACCTATATAGATTTCGCTCTTTGAGATCTTGCTAAGAATTTTGTAGTGGGTTGTAGAGATTATTCTCAAATAATTTTCAGGATATATGTATGAGCCACAGCCCTAAAAAACGATAGACTCCAAAGACTCCACGACACTCTTTCGCTTCGCTCTAGGTGGGGTATTCACTATATCTCCTAATTACTTATTATTTTATCTCCTAATTACTCAACTGCCTAGCCTTTTAACAAGCTGTGTTGGGGTCGGCTTCCAGTCTTAAACGCAGCTGAGTACCAGTGTTTTAGATGGATCGACTGCCTATCTGACCTTCTCAACCCAGTTACCTGGGCAACCCCTCATCCCTTGGCAAGACAGGTTATCAGAGACTGTCTGGCTTCTGACTACCCGTAACGACTCCCAAAGATGTACAAATGACTAATTTAACGTGCCTTCCGAAACACTGAAGAACTCGTCATGACAAGATGGTCACCAATCTACGGACACGAAGCGTTGCCTAAACCTATGATCGAACGATTCGTGCGGCCGTTACTTAGCCACGAGATACAAGTATAAAACAAAATTATCAGCTGGCCTTGTTACGAACATAGATTAATTTGAGTGCAGAGGCGACAGTGTGGTCCTAACGACGCGACGGCGTAATAACGATGTTCGTGGCGATATCAAGTGACATAATATACTGTTATCAGTTGAAATGATGAACTTAATTTGAGTGTAACATTTTGTTATCTAAATTAGTCTGAAGAGTCTCTGAGTGTACAACCTTGGCTAAATCGTCTAGTCCAGTGCTGGGCAAAAGCTGGTTATATACACTCGTGTATCAGTGATGAGCACGTAAATGTCGGTCCAGCGCCTGATCTCTCTCCGGTCATGTCGGTGCCGTCCTATGTAACTATGGGACTGAGGGAATGGAAAGTGAACCAGTGTCTGCGAAAATGCTTGAGCACATTTGGTAATATGTCCTGCGTAGTTGGCTGATCTCCATAAAGAATAAAGACAATGGTTGTCTGGACGCCATTATGGCTAGAAAACTAGTGACATGAGGTTGGACAGAGATGTATGGTAGAAGACATGCTGCGCCGTCGCCAAGTGAATTGTGATAAGGTCATGAGGATGTTGATGATCTTCTTAATTGAGAGAGACTTATAATTACAAATAAAGCCAGCTTCATCTTTCGGAAACAATGTTATGATCTGTTATGTCAACATCTTTACAGAGCGAATTATGTCTCGTTTGAGAAGCAGTACGTGCATAAGGAAGATATGATCATTTATTTGGAATCCCGGTATAAAGGGGAATTCAAGGCATCCCCTAAAAGCCATGTATTTTTTCTTATTCTTATGTTTTTTTTTTTTGGGAAGCGGAGCAAAGAATTCTTCAGCAATCATTGGAATCTTTTGCAAATATGTTTTTGAAAGATATTATATCATACTCCTGCCTTTATTCCAGTCTACCGTCATCTCACAAGTAACATTTTTGTCATATCGACTTTCACATAATCCATCCATCGTTTCTTTGGTCGTCCCCTTCACACACACATATTTTTTTTGCTTGGACGCGCTAATCGAAGGAAGTATTATCCGATCTATACAATTTTTACAATGTTAGACAAGTCCATATATCTAGGGCTATAAGCTATTTTTTATCCGGATTGGTAAAGTAGTTCCCAGGATATGCAGGTGGAATATCTGATAGAAGAATTTGATTCAAAGCATTCATAGACTCTACCGTACAACGAGTAAAATTTCCTATATATCATTCTGATTCACACAGACACAAGTGCACTAGAAAATGTATCTAAAAATACTTCGAATTACTAGGCGCGCATAAAGACGTTGAAGTTTATATTTATATGCGATACACGTTCCATTGACGAGTAGGTGTGTCATTTTTATATGTGTGTGTCAGTAGGCCAGTAGTGTACGTCATAGTGTACATTTGGAGCAACTAGGGAAGTTCCCAAGTTCGATAAATATATTATGAAGAGTGAATCTATATTTTTTTGAGTTATATGTAAGGCGCAACCGACGAAATTTGACTTTGGGGACGACCAAAGAAACGATGGATGGATTGCGTGAAAGTTGATATGGCTAGAAACAATGTTACTTGTGAGATGACGGCAGATAGAAGAGCGTGGAAGACAAAAATATGCTGCGCCGAACACAAATAAAACTTGGGATAAGGGCAGGAGGATGATGATGATGATGTAAGGCGACACTTAATAAAATGTGAACCAATGCGTGTCAGCGACCAGCCAGGTGCCAAACAAAAAGGAATGCTTGATATGGTACCTGATAAGGAGAGAGCTAGGTCTTAACATAATAACAACGAGGGAATCCTGCTTGTCATAGGTCAAGCTCCCGCTGTGGGTGCAGCTAGAGGGAGAGTGTCAGACTTTTACTGACTAAACCCCACTTTATTCCTTCTAGAGCCCTTAACGAGCCAAGGCCGGGGTAATTTGGGGAACAGTTCCTCAGCACTGGCAGAAAGAAAGAAGGAATCCACATCCGTAAAAGTTAGTTTCACCAATAAAGACAGATATAAGAAGGTAGAATGCAGAAGGTCAATTAGGAGCATTTTTACGCACACAGATAACGACATCGTATATTGGTGAATATTTAGGTTAGTTTCACACACGTATACGAGTTTTATCACGTGGTTTTGCGTGTGTGCGTGAATCGTGCGTAGATTGGGTCGACGTGTGTAGTTTTACGTAATATTACGTCAGAGGGTATGTAAAAATATACAGTTGTGTGCGTGAATTGGTTTCATTGAGAAGCTTGATGTATTTAACGAATTTTGGGTGCCTGGTGTTTAATTTTGGTCGGAACTTATTAGAACTAGGTTTACTTTGAAGGAAAAATACCCATAACCTTCCTCCGTAAACGGATTATCTAACATTGAAGTAATTTTTCTATGTACAAGTTCCTGAAAATAGTGAGCTCAACCAAACGAACTGTTTTGGCTTAATCATATATGAACATAGATTTAAGATTAAGAATACATTACACCATGTATTGTAGAGAGAGAAGTAAACTAATGTTTTTAACAATCTGTTGGTATGATAAAATAAATCCAAATTCAGATATTTTTAATTACACACCAGTTGACAGCGAAACTGCGAAATTCCACGTGGTCTATGACGTCATAAAGACTAGTCTTTCAGTAATTTTGTGATCCTACTCAATTTAACCAAGGTCAGTGTAATAAAATTGCTAAGACATAAAAGTTAAGTTTAAAATACCTTTGCAATTAAGTTTGCCGTAACCCAAAGGTGAACTGCTGACATTTCCCTGTATAATGCTTGTAGAAACTTTTATTGCAACTGATATTTTATCTTAATTTAGGACATAAAACACGGTTGAGTCTCGCTGTGTTGCCATGCGATGGTGTAATTTATATTTCTACTAATTTGGTAGTTTTTTCTAGGCTCGGTAAATTACGGTCACTCTTTTGTCTGTGATAGTGAAGATTTCAAAAAATCAAAACAGCCAAGCGCGATTCGGACTTGCGCTTGTAGGGTGCTTGCTATTGGTACAAATATTTGCATATTTGTACCAATAACGAGCAAAATAGACGTCTCCAATTATTACCCAGTAGTACTTGTTGGTACGATTCCAAGTCAGAAGCCATGAGGTGGACTTGAGAAGACTCGACACTAGGGCTGGTTAGGTGATTAAATCTTCAGCTCACTCGATAAAAATAAGGGTCTGTTTCACCACCTACGAATAAGTTCCGGTTATTTTGTTTGGTAGATAATTTCATACAAATTCTGTTCCATTTTTTTTATTTATTCGGTAGATAGTGGCTATTTGGACATTGTGAAACTGGCCCTTAAACTGATAAATAAGAAGACTGAGAGTAGTTGTTTGAGTTTTCAGTTGCTTTCATCTTTAATACAAAATTCCATTTCAATACATCCACGTATGATACTCAAATGAAGTACATGACCATAACTGGTATGCAGCAAAGCATCCTTACATATCAATATGGCTCGAATCGAACCCGCGACCTCGCGGTCACGGACCAATCAATGCCGCTAGTTGTTATTCAACGAGCTACCACAATTACAACATGTTACGTGTGCACAGTCATGTACGGGGTATTTTATATGTATGTATATGTGTAGAACTAGAGGATTCCGGCCGTTTTTTGAAAATTGAAACAGAAGATCAGAGATTGAAGTTCACACATACACATGGCTATCGAACTTTTATATTATCTCCACTAATAAAGAGGAAAACTTGTCATTTTTGTTTGTTCGTTTGTTTTAATGTCTTTATTTTTATGGTAAAGCGCCTGGGTTTGGCACGGGGTTGCGAATGAAAATGTCTAGGATGAGAAAGTACTGCAAAATATGTAAGCCAAATAATCGCTCCTATTCATAGTGTATTATATTATTGTTACTTAGATGCGATTGATAATTCCCTGAAGAGCGGTATACTCTCCCCTCTTCGCAGTCTGTAGCCCCTACTCTATTAAGTTTGGAGGGTTCTTAAGGCCAAAGCCTGCTGGGGGATAGTTAGAAAGAATAATCCCGTCCCTAATAAACAAAGGGCTCCAGAAGAAACATAAGTTTTAGCAGGCTGACACGCCACATATAGCGGAAAGGGTCATGATTTTTGGTAAATGGTACTTACCAGAAATAAACATAAATTAAACTTGTCTCGATAATCGTCACAATTATAATTTAGAAGCGTATCCCACGCGTACGTGAGCGTAACAATTAGGATCCTAACCCTATGCTTGGATCCTAATTATGGTAACAATAGATTACGATAATTTTTACTCAATAACAACAATAGTTGATAGGTATAATGAGTAGTAATGAGCTAATTAGTTACGTATGATGTACAATAAAACTGTATTAGGCTCGGTCCACACGGAAAATACTCGTGCTTGCGATCTTTCATGAATATAATGTGGATTTTTAAATACAATTGTAGATATATATTAACAGTTGGTCAGAATAGTTCGGTTTGACTGCCCGGGCTGCGGGTTGTTCGCAAGAGTTACCGTGGCCCTGGCACGCAGGGACCTCTAGAAGGAGCATGGAAGGTTTTAGTCAGTAAGAGAGACACTCCCTCCAGCTGCACCCACAGCGGGGTCATTTGGTGATTTCATACGAAAAAAAGTATTTCCCTTTTTGAAAGCTGGTCACATTATTCTATAAGATTGCCCAATAAACATCTATCTGTCTTAATTATTCGCATTTTTAATTATTTATATTTCTATTGTTACAGGTAATGGGTATTACGAAGTCGAGGTCAACGCCCGAAGTTCTTCTATGCGACTTCTTTTAGACTCAGTCTCTTTAAAAGGGAAGCATGTACCACATGGAGTGACTTCCTATCTGACCTCAACCCATTTACTTGAGGAACCCCTTACACAACTTGGTAAGACTGATTGCCAGTCTTGCTGGCTACTGTCTACCCGTAATGCTACGTACGAGAGCGTACGTAGAGATAGAGAGAGAGTAGGTACGTAGCTAAAGGTTTACAAATGTCAGCCGAGACCCACCCATTCATCGTGCTTACCGAAACACGCAAAACACAGTGATAGGTACTGGGCTTGTTAAAGTCATCAAAAAAACTGTCTGGATCTTTACTAGTAAACAATTTCTTCCAATATAGTATAAGAATGATCACTGTTCTAAGAGCAAAACTAACATTACCTACCTAGTTGACGCCATTATTCCTCTAGGTAAAATAACAATTGCAATAAGATTAAAATAAGTTCAATCCAAAGAGTAGTTTGACGTCTCAATCAACTTCACCTAACAAAAAAAGCAAGTACGAAGGCGATAGAGCGTACTAAGCGATGAAGTGATGCTTCTATCCTAAAAAACAATAGCCCAAAAGTTGAACGTACTATCATCCAGGTCAATCAATAGAGTCTAGTTTTAAATTGCACAGTTCTGTGTCTAATCTATAAACATCGATTAAGTAACTTTTATCTAATAAATAAGGCTGTTCGGGTTTTTTTGGTTCTATGCCTTAAGATGGGTGTCGAAGTGAAGCAAATCCTTTTAAATGTGTAAGAATTTACTTTTAGAAAAGTTCGTGGGTTTTCCTATGATGCAAATAATGTGGTTCCTCATTTCTTAGCTGTTTTTATTCTATTTTTAGGTAAGAATTTTATCAAAATTAGCATCACTGTAAATCTGCTTAGTAGGTATTTTCGCTATCCAAAAACTTGAGCACGAAATGAGAAATTATAGTCCTTACATCGCAAGATCATATGTCTAATTACGCTGAGTGTACAAGGGTATTTTACTTCGACTATTGGCAGACTTTCAGACCTTGATTTCAGAAGAAATCTTTGGAGATACTTACCCATTTCCATCTTCCATATAATTTCTTCCTCGTCGTCTTCATCTCGCCTTGTCCAGATCTTACACAGGACTTTGAAGAACCGACTCGTGAATGACGTCATATTTGAACGATTTTTTTATAAAGTACACTTCACACAACCATTCCACTCTTCAATTTGGAGAATCCGTTAGATTTTTAGACTTAGGATAGTTTACAGGAAATTTGAAATAGACTCGGAACTCTTTATAACTAACCTACTTTTATTTCAGTACGCAAATCCAAGAATTGCGCCAAAACCCAACCGATAATTTCCAATCTTTTACGGACACTGATCGTGTCGCCGTTACCACGACGAAGTGACAACTGTCCCCAAAATAACAATGCGTGTCGTTTTCCGCCAAAAGTAAAGATCTCAAACAAAAAACAGTACAATAAAAACACATGAAAATATGAAAGACCTTTTTTATGGCAATCTCGTTTTCAATTAGAATGAGATAAAAAGCTAATCTTCAGTCAACAAAGAGAGGGAACAATTTGCCTAATGGAGCGTTCGGATTTCAAATTGGTGGTGAATAAAAACGCATCCTTCCTGCTTCCGTATTGGTCGGTTCGTTTTTCCCGCGTGTTTTGTGTATAAAATGGTGATTTGTGACGTAGTGTCGTCAGTCTCGGGATAACGGTCATCCCTTGAGGTTGTTTAGTGGTGTTCATATTGGATTGCTTTTACTGATCTGGTGAGTTACCTTTCTCTTTCATTTCGATAAACATGATTTATCAAAAAAAAAAAAAATTGTGGATATATGTACTTTTCCACGATATATGTTTTTTTACAAAAATTTCACGGTTCAATTTTCACAGTGTAAGGGTCAATAAACCGTTATAAATTTGGACAAAACAATTCGTCATAAAAGCCCCCAGGGGTGCTATGGGCTTATAAATATTATAAATCCGTTTTATGTCTAATAATAAAGGAAATTAAACTAATACAAAAATTAGAACGCATAATTTATCTTTCTAATATTATAAACGCGAAAGTTTGGAAGTATGAATGGATGATGGATGTGTGTTTCATGCTAAAACTACTGAAAACGACAGTAACATAGCAGAGCAACATATATACTTGGTTTTGTCCACGTGCGGGAAGTAGTTCCTTCGGGACGGAAACCACTTTCAGAGCAATAGAGTTCCTAATTTATTAACGAGCTTGGTCAAGCCAATATGAAGATTGGAGTATTAACTGCTTTCGCATATATTTTAAGCCGATCCGTCGCTCTAACATTCGTTTACTTACCCAAAAATACTGGGCACAGCAAAAATCAAAATGGTAGTCACAAAAATGGTTATGCTTTGAAAGCTCACCGAATTTGCTATCAACTCTATATTATGTATAATATCATGATAGGCTATCGTTTACTAATAACTAAAATCAATATTACTTTTATGTTTTCGCATGAGGCGTTTGTGGGTTGCTGAATAAATGACCTTCAAAAAATATTTATAGAATCTGGGTTCCTTTTATCGGCAGTTGATTTCCAGTATAGTGAAAATGTCTTCAATTATCAACTACAGACAGACTTATAAAATGGCCAGCTTTCGCCAGCTTTTTCACCCGCGTCCTGGCCTAAAACCTTCCTCTATAAATGGGCTTTCTAACATTGAAAGATTTTTCTATTCGGTCTGATAGTTCCCGGGATTAGCGCATTCAAGCAAATAAACTCTTCAGCTTTGTAATATTAGTGTATTTGAGAAAATGGATGTAGAAAGGGGATGTAATATGCTAACATTGCAAATCCGAGATACTTGTCAATCCTATCATAGTTTGCCGAATTCTCAATTCTGAAAATTGAGGGGTGGACTTTTTTGGCAGTTCTAACAAGGACGACAGGATAAGCCACATAAAGAGGACATTTAGAAAACTTCCTATATTATAGTTTTGATATTCGAAGACATTTCGAGGATATTGTAGTCCTCGTTTAGTCTGACTGCTGAGCACGAGGTCTCTGGTCTCGATTCCTTGGTCAGGCAGAAATTGCTTCGGGTTTTAACAAATTTTCACAAAAGCAGCCCGGAATCCGGAAGTTGGTTATTGATACACCCTTGCATCGGACAACACGTAAGTGCCAATCCTGCACCTGATCTCTCTCATGAGAGAGAGAGTCCACATGTGTCTACGCAAATGCTTGTGCACTATAATATGTGCTGCGCAGTTGGCTGATCTCCTTAATAGAGAATAGCCGTCATGACCGACAATCGGTCTGGTCACCGTTATTATACACAGTTAATCTATCCATTAGAAGTTTCTTTGACGTATAGACTATATTTGAACAGTTTAAGGCAGTTATGTAATTATGAGGTCACCCTCTGACTTTCAAGCCATTGCTAATCTTATCCTACCTTCATTGCCCTCACGGTTTTTAAACCTTGAAGGTAGCTCGAATTTATTTATCTCGCTGACGACCATTTCACTGGCTATGGTAATCATTTCATGTGATATCAATGGTTTTTCTCATTGTTATGTGATAAGATTAACAGTTACTTAGCCTGTATGAAACAGTTTTAGATTTAACTTTGTGTATAGCGGACTTCAATAGGGATGCGGACTAGGTCATAAATAAAATACTTTATCATATTCATTTTGTAAAGCATCTGAAAATAATGTCAGTCTAATTTTTCGTTTTGAATCGAAAACTGTTTTTATTCAGCTTGATGCGAAAAATCTGTGACGTCATATGTGGTAGTTTCATACAAATTGCATAGAGAGGAACCGTTTTTGACAGTTCTAAAAAAGTATTGAATTTGACTAGTTGTCCGCATCCCTATTAGAACGTTTAGCGGTTATTTGTGCTGTGTCGGTGAATATGACAAATTCTAGGTATTTACAAAGATATTCTAGATTTTAGTGGAGTGTTTGAGGCTATCGAGTCATCGTCATCATCTCAGCAGTTAGTCCACTGCTGAAAGCCTTTGAGTAGCGGTTCAATGATTGTTCTACGCTAATAAGATTCAGTTTAAACAGCAATTTCGTAAAAAGGTAATAGTTTAACTGTTTTTAACTGAATGTTACTCATAATTTATGGTAGAAATTAAAAAAAAATGAGCATCGGTTGGGGACAAAGCGGCTGTCGAGTCAACATCTCCTGAAGATTTGAAGCATCGAGTATAGGGTGGATTGTATAAATTTTTTGGGCGTCTTATCTTTTTCTCTCGCTTTCTGCAGGTTTGCATGCATGCATGCATTACTTTTCCTGCATATGCATAATATTGTGTCTAGCGAAATATAAGTATAAGCCTGTATTCCGCAATGTAGCGCCTGATCTATAATTTGTGTTTTAGCCAGCTGCAGTAATCATTACTTTATTTCTCGTCCAAAAATTGATAGTTAAAAATTAATATAACCCAACCAGCATCAGCATACCGCAACTAGCATAGTATACCCTAACCAGCATTGTACCCCAACCAACATAGTACCCCTATTTTTTGAGATATATAGAGAGCTATAATAGCAAGGGCCTGTTTCACCACCTACGAATAAGTTGCAGATAGTCTAATTTGTGGATAATTTCATACAAATTCTGTTCCACATTTGACATTGTGAAACTGGCACTTAATCGTAGAAGTCGTGGTGGCCTAGTGGTTAAAGAGCCAACCTCTCAAGTGTGAGGGCGTGGGTTCGATTCCATCCAGGTCGGGCAAGTACCAATGCAATTTTTCTAAGTTTGTATGTACTTTCTAAGTACCTATATCTTGGACACCAATGACTGTGTTTCGGATGGCACGTTAAACTGTAGGTCCCGGCTGTCATTGAACATCCTTGGCAGTCGTTACGGGTAGTCAGAAGCCAGTAAGTCTGACGCCAGTCTAACCAAGGGGTATTGGGTTGCCCGGGTAACTGGGTTGAGGAGGTCAGATAGGCAGTCGCTCCTTGTAAAACACTGGTACTCAGCCGAAACCGGTTAGACTGGAAGCCGACCCCAACATAGTTGGGAAAAGGCTCGGGAGATGATGAAACTGGCACTAAATCGAATTTAGCCAATAACAAAATTGCTGATGTATAAGGACAAATAACAAAGCAACTTCTGACGAAGTATCACCAATAATAAAGTCAGTAGTCAGCACAGGTCACCTTGATGCGGTCCATCATGTAAGCCAAATGGTCCGATAAATACCATAACGATGAAGCGTGTACTATAACAATGGCTCGTGATACGGTATCGTGTGACAGACCGACAGTTAAATCATTTTATGTGTTTTGTCATATACAACGTGTAACGTTAAATGCGCAAAACCTCAGACACCCCAACTGATTTTTAATGTATGTAATTGACCTATTCCAGAGAAAAAAAATATTGTTCACTTTAACTAATTCATGGTATTTACTGCACGTGCTGTGCTGTTTCAACTTCGCCTAGTGATAACTACTCCAAGCACCCGGATAAAAGCCTTCCTCAATAAATGGGCTATCTAACAATCAAAGAATTTTCAAATTCGGTTCACTGGATCTGAAGATAATGCGAAAGTATCTCTGTCTGTTTGTCGGGTTTTCACGCCAAAACTACTGCACCGATTTCAATGAAATGTGATATACAGATAGGCCAGAGCATGAGAAAGGATAAACTCTACTTTTGATTCATTGAACAGCTTGTATTAGTATAGATGTCCATACTTGCCTAGGTGTCATTATTGGCACGTGTATTTTTTTGTTTGTTAGACAATATTCCATATTTTGCTCGTATAAACATTTGTAATAAGATATCGATAATATTATTGCAATTCGAATGTTTGTTTACTGATTAACAGTATACAGTATTTCTTAGAAATTGTATTGACGTATTTTGTAAAGGTTTTTTTTAATTCGTTCTGAAACCTTGGAAGATTTTTACTCAGAACTTCAGAATGAAATATGTAAAATCTAAAGCCTATCAAAAACCTTCATCCTTGGATGATAACCACATCTTCCTAAGGGCTCCCACACAACAGTTGTATAACGTTATAAAACATTGTGTAACACTATAAAACTATAAATTTTATCGTGTTACACATCGTGTTATAATGTTTTATAACTTTATATAAATTACTGCTGTGTGTGTGTCTGCACCCTAAGAAGATAAAGTTGTCCTTGTTTCAATCTATTATCTATACTATATTTCATCCAAATCAATTTCACACTTATTTTCGCATTAACTAATGATTAATCTCCGAAATTGTGGTAGCCTAGTGGGTAAACCACCAGCCTCTCAAGTATGGTGTGCGTCAGGCAAGTACCAAAACAACTTTTCTAAGTTATATGTACTTTCTAAGTATATCTTAGACACCAATGACTGATTAAAGGTCAAGGAAAACATCTCAAAGAAACCTGGACTGTAAAGTCTAAAATCACCAACCCACATTGAGCAAGCGAGGTGATTAACGCTCAATCCTTCCCGTGTGAGACGAGGCCTTTGCCCAGCCGTGGGACGATAAAAAGGCTGATAATGAATCTCCGAAGAAACAAATTCAACATTAAGTAATTTATTCTTCGTAACGCCTTACGTATAACCTCGTGTAATTTCGCGAAGATTCGGGTCGGTGAACTGGTCGTGAATTTTTTGCACCGCTGAAGGACAGACATACAGACTAGCGTATTTTTTTTCTGTTTGGCTAATGCTTCTTTATATGGTATACGGGTTTTGTATACTCTTTGATAATTTACTTTTAGTGGGCTAGATTATTGTCTGTGGTTTTATTTGTATTTTATGAGAATTAGGACCAGTTTCACGATATCCGAATAGCCACTATCTACCGGAAAAATTCAGTAAATGCAACAGAATTTGTGTGAAATTATCTACCAAATAAACTAACTGGAACTTATTCGTTGGTGGTGAAACAGGCAGCCCTTAGTAAAATATCTTATGATCAGGTGTTAACCTTTTTTTATCGTGTGAAATCATCAAATGACCTCTCTCGCTGTGGGTGCAGCTGGAGGGAGTGTCAGACTCTTACTGACTAAAACCCACTATGTTCCTTCTGGAGGTCCCTGTGTGCCAGGTCCACGGTAACTCTTCCGAACAATCCTGCAACCCCGGATGTTAGTTGTCAACCTATCTCCGTACTCAATTTTTCTGCGCACTCGGTTAAAAAGTATGGGCTTCCTCAATAAATGGGTTATCCAACACTGAAAGTATTTTTCAAATCGGTCCAATAGTTTATGAGATAAGCACATAGAATTGGTAAAGACAAGTATTTCGACCATGTACATATATTTTAACATAACATGCAATTTAGCAGCTAAAACCAAATTATCTGTGAAACATACGAAGTCTTACTTAAATAAAATAATACCAAGCATTGAAATTAAAATAAAACATGGCCTCCGTGAACAAGGCTTGCGCTAGAGCATTTACCTTAAGGCGTCACGTGGCGTGAATATACAACTGTAGATTGGCAAGTAGGCAGCAAACTTGTGCTGCCTCACAGAGGATAATGACAGATGTGAATATGTATGAGTATTATTAAACTGCTCTTAGATTAACTAATAGGTATAAGATATGCGAAAGCCTGTAAGGATCTATTATTTTTTTTAATAATTTATCATGTTAAAACTAGATTGATAGATAAAATACTCTTTATTATGTACACTAATTTAAATAAAAAAGAAAAGGTAACAGTGACGCAATGGGCGGTCTTATCGCTAAAAGCGATCTCTTTCAGACAACCTTTACTAAATTCTACAGTAAAGAAGCTAATATATCATAAATAATTACACAGGCTATTATTATTATTATCAACAACACAACAGCCAATACGACCATTGAAAAGAGCGTAAAACCCTTTTTGAAGGGGTGCTGTTCCCAAGAACTATTGGTAGGATTTGAATAATCATATTTATAATCAATCAATGTAAGAAATGCATTTATAAAAGAAGGCTTCTACACTATGCTTATTTTCCGGGTGTATAAAATAGTTCCCTTAGAACGCAGGCAAACTCGCGTGAGTCATAATTTACCTTTCGTAGAAAACATGCGAATCATAATAATCTATGAGATATTTGCCGCTTCATTGGTGACTAATAAAGTGCAAGAAATTACAGAGAGCGCGCCAAAATATTTCGTACGAGATACACTCACCGAGTTTTGAAATAGAAACATAATTAATTGAAGTTAATTTTAATTGTACGACCTCGAGACTTGAGGTGACAGGATTATTTTTAGATAATGTGCGTGAAGCTGTCAGTGAAATAATATTAGTGATGTATTATTTGGATTGAGAACTACAAACAAAACAGTCCATGATTATTTTACTTACAAAAAAACTCAGAAGCTGTCTAATCTATTTAATTAATGCCTTTGAAAATATAGATATTTTAGTCCAAAACTAGAACACGAAAAAATAACCAAAAAAAGCAATTTACATTAATCATATTCCATGCTGTTAAACACGTGGACGTGGTAGGCAATAAACTTGCGTCACAAAAGGTCATTCAAACAACTGTGGCCTCTTTTTTAAACACGCTTAATCTTTGGCATCGTAACGACATCGTTATAGCGAGCTCTAGCGAACGAACGTAACGGCACGTTATCGCCGATAACTTATCGCGCTGCGCCGTTTGACGCGTTTGCACCGTACCTGCGCGGGCGCACACACATCGCTCTCCGTTCAAAATTCAAACGAATTTAGAATTCTGTGGTTTATTTGAAATTTTGACTGCGTTGTGACGTAAGTATTTTATTGTTTATTTTTTTTAGTTTGTTTTTTTTCTAGATAGTTTTTATGAAATTATGTACAAAAATAATAATATAAAAGTTTCTTACCATGTTTTAAGGAGACGTATGTCATTATTACGACGGTGGTGCTAATTTAAACGTATACATAGATGACGTCATATCGTTAGGTTATTTTACATAATAATAGGTACGATAATATTGTGTGTTTCATAATACAGTTTTTGTTATCATTTTATTCAAGAATTATTCTTGTGTGGATATGTTTTGAAATATATTTGACGTTTCTTTATTTATCGGCTATTCATTGTCTTGTTATAAAGACTTATTTTTAGTTTCTCTTTACTAAGTACTCTTAAGATATATAATTACCGTGATGTTTTCTTTGTTAAATCATACGTCAATGTTACATAGTAACGTCTCGTTGTGACGAGTTTTTATTATTATTATTTGCTTACTGAGGAGCTCGTGGCTAAGTAACAGCCGCACGGGTCGATCGATCATAAGGTTTAGCAACGCTTGGCGCGGTCGGTCCTTGGATGGGTGAACTTGTCATGACGAGTTCCTCCGTGTTTCGGAAAGCTCGTTAAATTGGTGGGTCCCGGCTGTCATTTGTACGTCTTTGGCAGTCGTTACGGGTAGTTAGAGGCCAGAAAGTTTGACAACCAGTCTTACTAAGGAAGGGGTATGTGGTTGTCCAAATAATTGATTTGAAGAGGTTAGATAGGCAGTCTCTCCACGTAAAACACTGGTACTCAGCTGCATCCGGTTAAGACTGGAAGCTGACCCTAACATAGCTTGGGAAAAGGCTAGGCGGATGATAGGCCATTATTTATGGACTATTAACAATATTACTTACGAAAACAAAACATCAGTAAATTAATGATTTCATTATTAAATAATCATTAAAATTCATAAAATAATTATTATATAATAATCATTAAATAATATTATTATTTTAGTCGAGAGGTTACCTACTGATCCATTTTAGGATATTAATTTAAAATTAATGAAGGTTTTTGTAAGCTTAAGAGATGCTAATTAGGTTCAACTAATCCCGGCTGCCGATTATATTAATAAGATTAAGTGATTAGGAACATAAAATTATAAATTTTCTATTTATATTTGAATTTTAAATAATTACTTACTTACGGACTATAAAGTCTGAAATCACCAACCCGCATTGAGCAAGCGTGGTGATTAACGCTCAATCCTTCTCCGTGGGAGAGGAGGCCTGTGCCCAGCAGTGGGACGATAAAAAAAGCTGTGATGATTAATTTCGTTATAAAAACTTTTCAAATAATATGTTGCACATACAATATTATAAAAAGTGGGTTTGAAACAAGCAAAGCTAAAAAGAACATCATGCCTGTAAGTGACTTATTTACACGGAACAAACTATTATGTATATGTATGTATCTGCAACAGAAATTGTGAATAAGTTGTTGGTGTGCCTTATGAATAAATAAAATAAAATAAACATCGTCTCAGTTCTTGGCAGCGGTCCGGGGTTCGATTCTCGGCTGAGATTAGGCGTTTTTTTGTACCACGTCCGACCCTGTGACTTTGAAAGTCAAATTCTTTAGACTCACATCTAGAAGATCATTTTTATTTTAGTTTTGCCGAATAAATAACTAGCTAAGATTTATTTGAAAATGTTTGTAGAGCAGCAAATATTATACAGGGTGTTCCTTCAAGTATGGTTTAAATGGAATAGTTGGATGGACATATTTTAGGTGTCAAAAATTATGCCAAATTTTAATAATTTCGCATAGAGCTCGACGTAGGATTATAACATTTTCTACACGAAAACTTGCTCGGATAGCAAAGAATATTATGAGGTATGAATAATATATTTTAATCAGCACCAAAAAAGACACAAATTGAAAAAGAAATGAATTACTACGATGCAGTACCAAATTGCTCCTATAAAAAAATATTTCGTGTCTTAAGTAATGGTCAAATTTTATATTAAAATTTCGTACAACTTCTAGAACAAATTTTAGTTTTTTTTTCTATATTCTTTCGTCTTATTAAGCATAACCGAACCATACCTACAGATTAAGAACTGTGTTACTGGGGAGTTTGTTCCGTCATTTCTTCTTCCCAGCGATAACACATAGGTAGTGGTGAAGAGCAGGCTTTTCTGGTCGCTGTCTTTTGTAAAATTGACCTTCAAATAGTGCTGATGTTCAGCCTTCTTTGAATAAATGACATTTTATCTTTATCACGGGGCCCTAAAAAATCTGCAGACACAACAGTATTCTCTTTCATGTATATAAATAGTTCTTATTCGTAAAACCATATTAAACTACATTATCTCTCAACTAACATAAAGTGTCATTGTGTTAACACAAGACTGTTTTTGTTGTAAAATTTATGAGTCATTATGTTGTTAATGCATAATATTAAAAATAATATGTATCTCAAAGTTTTATATATTACGTCTCGGTTTCGATTAATAGTTTGGGGATATTGTCTTTTTAATACGTATCTTTGGGCATAATACGTATGTAAATGGGCATGGGATGCGAAGGAATGATGATCATGTTGTGAGGAAGGTTTTGACTAGGATGGGTATAGAGGAAGGGTAAGACTAAAACAACGATGGATGGATTGTGTGAAAGTCGATATGGATAGAAATAATGTTAATTGTGAGATGACGGCAAACACAAGAGTGCGGAAGAAAAAAAAAACATGCTGGGCCGACACCAAATATAAATTTGAATGCAGGATGATGATGAAAGTGGTAGATAGCTTATCAATGACCCGAAAAAATTGTATCATAATGATCTGAAACCCAAAAATAATAACAACTACTGCATTTTGTATGTAAAGGCCCATGAATAGAGATATCTTTGCAAGTGTCCTGAACTTCATTTGTTATCTTCACAATATGCATTTTTTGAAGAGCATAGAATTCTTAGATTTGTCTCAGTGGCAATCCACATCTGTGGCTTGCAACAACTGTTTGTCAAACTATTGATTGATTGACTTGAGTATGTTATCTCCATCATGCAAAAATATATTTGGATAAGTTTTTTTGGGAATTTCGAGTGCTTGCTTAATTTTTTCATGATATTATAATTCTGCCGGACACTATCATATACGTCTATAAACCTAAATATGTAATCTTATCTTGGGACTTATCAATAAAAGTCTGAAATGAGCTTAGTGGATTTAACTCCGTTACGGAAGCTGGTTTAACTCAAGCCATATACTCAAGTTTGGATAAAACGAGATAAAATATCTCCAATAAATTGTGTTTCTCGTACTTTTATGTATAGCTAATTTTGGAGACTAAAATCTAGACACGTGAGTGACGTTTGGACAGTTTCTTATTAACATCAAGAATTTCGCTGAAAGGTGTTTAGACCTGCTTGTTTGTTTGACGGGTTTTTTGCAAGAGTAACAAGACCTGCAGAAGGAACCATGGTGGGTTTCAGTCAGTAAGTCTGACACTCCCTTTACCGACAGCGGGAGGGGTCATTTCTTCTTTTCTTCTCAGCATTTTAGAATTCATTCCTTATAACATTATTTTAGGACAAACTTCATCGACAGTTCATTTATTTTCATATGAAGCTAAAAGTTTCTTGTCCCACCTTTGTGTATTAATCGTTTTAGGAAGCCCTCAACAAAATATTTAAGATAAACGTCTTCTTTTCTTAATCAGTCGTTTATCGTTTTATTTGAAAATTACCCTTAATTTAAACAGACACAGAGTACTATTTTGTTGTTGTCTCTAAAATGATTCGTTACATGAGGATAAAATAAGTGTTCGCTCGTTTCGTGTAACCGCACCCTTACTAATAACGCGAACGTCTAAGTTTTTATTGCAGCATCATTCGCTGTACATATTTATCTTATTTTATTTTTATCATAACGAATAACAGTTCGGGGAATCGTCTGCTACGTAATATTTGTATAGTGCACTGTTTGAGTGAGGCAGCGTTTGTCAAAGTTTTAAATTAATGGCATAATTATAAAAAAATCTAGCAAGCGATATTATATGGAGCATTTTCGTTAAAAATTCTAGACAATTTAAAAGACAATACTATCTCTAAAATTACCACAATAGTATTAGTAAACAGTAGCGTAGGTAGGGGTAGTGCCCCCCATGAGCAGTCACTTCCAAGCGGGTGTTTACTTTTACTGAAACTGATGAACTGAGGACCATCCTCAGAATTGACACTATGGAACACAGCACGACATCTCTTGCCGGTTGTTCCACTCCCCAAGCGCGGCCAAAAATCCCTCCAGCTGCACGAACCGCCCGGGGAGTCTGTGGTCCAGGACACCTGCAATATACGCACCTGGAGCCACCCATACCAGTTACACAACTGGTAGTAGATACCCTCTTAATAAAACATCCGTTTTTCAAGTTCAAAGTTTGAGAACCATTGCCGGCTTGTGCAATATAAATGTGCACTTGATTATTTAAAAAGTGAAAGTATTTTAATGCGATGTTTGCAAAGACCTGTTCATGTGAACTTACGTTCTCTCCGATGAACGGGTGAATCAATCACCAGCTTCCAGACCCTGGGGCTGCTTTTTGAAAATTTCTCAAAACCTACAAAGCTATTTTGGCCCTACCCGGTAATCGAAACCGAGACCCGTGCACAGCAGTCGTGCCATACGACTACTAGACCAACGAGGCAGTCAATATAATTCATTAAGGATATACCGACAGGCCTGTGGCCTGTGGGTGTATTCGAAAGAGTATTCTAGACTAGTTACAGTAATTAACTAAGACCGTGATGTAACCCGCTAATTATAGTATTTATGTATATCGTAGCTAGGTACACCTTATACAGAGGCACTACAATCAGTCTTCCGTAATCGATTTTCAACTTTATCGCTGAAGCATACGGTTCAATGTTAATTTGGAAAATTTGGCAGTGTCGGGTAGCTTGATGTGCTGGCATCCGTATCATTCATACATTCGTATGCACTCAGTAGTGTGGTTATTTTAATATTAAAAACAGACATTCAGATTTTATTTATTTATTATTTATTACCTTGGTTGCTTATTTTGATCTAAGGTGTATAAAAATAAGGCTTGTCCCCGTGCCCTTATGAGACTAGGCTCCACATATTTTCCGCTATCCAGCCTTGTTAGCATAGGGACAATGATTTTAGCCTTCGTTCACAGATTTAGAATATTGTACTACCTTAAAAAAAAAACTTGATATGGCTCGCGACCCTAGGGTATTACGCCCTGGTCCCGAATAAAAGTATGTCTTTCTCTGTCTTATGTACAGACGCTAGCACATCAAGCTACTACAATCTGTCAAATTTCCTTAATAGATTTTCAACTTTATCGCTGAAAAATATAGTTCAAAATTGATTGGGAAGATTTGACAGTTTCGGTTAGTTTGATGTGCTGGCGTCTGTACCATCTTCCTCAAACAAAAGTATATAAACGCTCCTCATTTAGAATCTCCTTTTTCGAACTCGGTTATTCTTTTGACTGCCACGTCAAAAACGAAAGACGTGCCCTCAGCGCCAAGCTAAGAATTCATCCATAAATATCTACAATGTAGTAGTGAGTTCGGAATTATATCGATTGAAACTGCCTTTTAATTTTTTACTTTAAAAATCTGTCATGTAGTCGTGACCTTGGCGTGCTGGGCACTTTTTGGCTTATCATCTAAAAAAGGTTAAAATATAGTCTCTCAACCAAAAATACACTCATCATCTCCCGATCCTTTTCCCAACTATGTAGGGGTCGGCTTCCAATCTAACCGGATTCAGCTGAGTACCAGTGTTTTACAAGGAGCGACTGCCTATCTGACCTTCTCAACTGTTAGACTGGTGTCAGACTTACTGGCTTCTGACTACCCGTAACGACTGTCAAGGATGTTCAATGACAGCCGGGACCTACAGTTTAACGTGCCATCCGAAACACAGTCATTGGTGTCCAAGATATACTTAGAAAGTACATACATACTTAGAAAAGTTGCATTGGTACTTGCCTGACCTGGAATCGAACCCACGCCCTCACACTTGAGAGGTTGGCTCTTTAACCGCTAGGCCACCACGACTACCAAAAATACACTAACGTGCATAAAAAAACTAGCCATCATCACACTTAAAACACAGACGATTCAAGTCAATGATCTCTTAAACATGTTTCGCATGGCGATTACTATGTTCCAAGTATCTTTCCGCCCTAACGAATCCATCACGTTATTCGTTATTTCGTTATACGGCGCTGAATCATGCTGCATCCAAAAATAGCCATGACGTTATCGCGCATATTTCCTGTTGAAACCAAACGCGCGAATGTAAACCTTATGCAGTGGCCTCAAAGTCTCATTTCATTTTGATATCGCATTTCAATGTCAGATCGCGCTAGAGTTTCGCGAACTAAATCATAAATTGAGAACGCTTGAATATGGAATATGTTCTGCGTTTGAAATTTTGAATTGTTCTTTATTTTAATGTGTTTTTTTGCTATATTAGACTCTGTGTGCTGTGTTTTAAGGTTGATATTTGAATGGTGAGTGTTGAGGTGCTCTTGCGCATACATTTGTGTGTGTCGTTCTCATTTCGTTTAGTGTAACGGGCGCTATCCGTTAGCGGCGTTTGCTACTTATAGAGCGTTGATAAAGTATACGTTTATCTGCAAGATAAGGAGTTATCTATTCAATATAGTTATTTTTGTTGCTCCGTTTTGTTTATTGATTTAGATTGCCGACTTGGAAGAGGAGGGTATGTCGTTTTTTTTTCATGTTTATTTTTGACTTGTCTCTACACAACGCAGTGGTATTGATTAGCAATAAATTATTTAAATTATTATTTTAGGTTTAAAAAAATGTGTGCTTGATTTAGGGGTTATGTAGTTCGGATTCTCAAACACGAATATGTGAGATACAACGTGGCATCCATACATACATAGTGTATGCGTATGTACCTACCTAGAGGTATATAAGCTTGGATCAACAATATCTTTTGATAAATAAATTATACGATTACTTAATAATAAAATTGTAAACCACGTCCGTTTGTTCTACATTTCGATAATCACGGTGATAAAGTGGTTTTTTTTTGTAACTTTTAGGACAAATTTTTGTCTGTTTTTGTTTGTGCTAAAGAATGTATTATCTATCTATCTAACTAGGCGAGAGAGTTCGTGTGTAAGCAACAGCCGCACGGGTCGATCGATCATAAGGTTAAGCAACGCTTGATGCGGTCGGTCCCTGGATGGGTGACTATCTTGTCTTGACGAGTTCCTCTGTATTTCGGAAGGGATGTTAAAGTGGTGGTTCCCGGCTGTCATTTGTACATCTTTGGCAGTCGTTACGGGTGAGAAGCCAGAAAGTCTGATAACCAGTCTTACCAAGGGGTATCGGATTGCCCAGGTAACTGGGTTGAGGAGGTCAGACAGGCAGTCGCTCCACGTAAAACACTGGTAGTCAGCTGCATCAGGTTAAGACTGGAAGCCGACCCCAGCATAGCTTGGGAAAAGGCTAGGCAGATGATGATCTATCTAACTTTGAATAATATTTATGTTGAGATTTAATTAATACTGCCTTCTAAAGAGCCCAAGAGTGTATAATGTCTAGAAAAATATTTGCCAAGCTCAATGCTTTTTATATTCGTAAATGCAATGATTACTTAACTATTAATACTAAAATCAACGCGAGATTACAGTTCGTTGAACCCGCCCCATAATTGGGTCACCGTACGCGAAAATCGTACAACACAGTAAACATACAGTTATCGATATTTTTCTATCGATATCAAATCGATTAATATGTTAGGAGTGTGAATTATTACTTGACAACACGATATTAGGCGCTCAAGTTAAAAAAAATACGTCAAAGATCAATTTCAAACTCAAAATTATTTATTCAAAATTGAATGCAAAACAGGACTTTTTGAATGTCAAAAATTACAAAAGACAGCCCCCAAAATGCCCACCCTACACCACTTCCTATGTGTTCTCACTAGGAAGAATAAGTGGTGCAAAAGAACTCCCCAGCAAAACATCGCGTTTTTCTGTTAATTTTGTATTTCTTTAGCTTCTTCAGCTAGTCAAATACATATAATTTCTCATTATTTAAATATCTGATTTTATTCTAAATTTGTTCATGATTTGCTTAGTAAAAGCGGTATTATCTTTTGATATACAACCGTTCGTCACATGTTTACCTAATCAAAGTAGTTGACAAACAGAATAACGCGTACAAGTACATCTAGGACGAACAAACAGACAGAAAGTGTAACATTTATCAATAGTTTCACCTTGTTTTGAATCCGTTACAGATAACACGTTATTTATGATAACGGTTATTGTATCGAAATGTTTAATTTAGAACTTAAGGGTGAAACTACGATTGGAGCTGTAAGTTCAAATATTAAATATTGGTTTTTTGACGTTTTACGAAGTTCAAGTAAATTTTGATGTCTTAGTTAAATTTCGTTTTTTTTAAATTACTTGATTCATACATGTATTAACTTTCCCCCGTGGTTCCACCTGAGGCTCGAGGGAACTATTTCCTGCACACGGGATAAAAAGTAGCCTATGTCCTATCGCAGGATCTAGACTACGTGTGTATCAAATATTATTTAAATCGGTTGGCGTGAAAGCCTGACAGATAGACAGAGTTACTTTCGCATTTATTATATTAGTAGGGATTTGTAATTTACCACCTTTGTATTTGCATGCTAATTTTAAGGTAAAATGTACTTTGATACAATTACAATCTTATTTTTATTGTCCTATATTCTAAGCAAATAAAGGCCTATTCTATAATTTTTCTCCAAAACAGTAAACAACATTCATTCAGACTAAATTTTACAAAATATAAGATTGAAATCTATTAGATAGGATAAGATTAAAAAAAATTAACTCGTGCCTAAATAATATTTCAAAAAATAGTATTTCAAAACACATCACACAAAATCATGTCACAGTAATCAATTTAATTTCATAACAACTGTCAAAATACATGTTTTTTTTTCTTTATCTTGGGGACACACCTCGAGTGCTCATAACAAACCTGTCGATTTATAATCGTTTATCGATTTAGTACAATTATATCGATAATTTTTTTTTATCAATTTTATTCGTTTCCTTCCGATGTTTTTTGCAATATTTTTTTTTGGACACAGGAAGTTTACTTTGTATGTTTTTATTTGTTGGAGCGTGTGACAGCGAGGCTTTTCAGCCTGTCGTAACTTTTTTTTTAAATTTAGTAAACAGCCTTTTTATCTCTTTTCTTTTGATTTGTTTAAATTGTTTTTTTTAAGAACTATTGATGATTGCTGAATTCTTCACGCTTTAGTGATGTAGGCTTTGCTGTTAAAAAATAATTTAAGTACAGTTCCTTGTTAATTATTGTGATTGTGTGATTTTGTTGGTAGTCAGTCGTCCATGAAGTTATTGCTTAGGTTCGATTTTGTTTTTGTGTATTTTTTTTTTCTTTTTTTTGAACACTGATAAATGATGGATGAGAAACTTTAATATAGACTGGGTTTTATAGATTTTTTATTTCTATATTTTTTACTTATAACTTAGCTATAAGTACAGACGCCAGCACATCAAGCTACCCGAAATTGTCAATTTTTTCCAATATTTTTTTAACCAGATGCTTGAGGGATTAAGTTGAAAATCTTTTAAAGAAATTTGTCAGACTGTAGTAGCTTGATGTGCTGGCATCAGTACGTTATAGTTTTAATGAAGATTAAAATCAATAAACAAAAAAAAATGAACTCTTAAATCAATGCTTGCTTTCGCGTATACAAAGTCGCGGTTGCAAATAATTTTCACTAAAGTTTAACATTCCTACACACAAATAGACATACAGAACTCAGTTCAACTCGGAGATATCGCCCAGTATTCAGATAGTTCAAACAGTCAAGGTCTGCCAATAGTGAAAACATTGATGTACGAAAAAATGGATCTTCAATAACCCGATTATAATTTGTACAAACGTCAGCACATCAACCTACTACAATATGACAAATTTCCTTAATAGATTTTTAACTTTATCCCTCTAGCAGCGTTCTCCAAAGTGATTGGGAAAATTTGTCAGTTTCGGGTAGCTTGATGTGCTGGCGTCTGTACTTTTAAATAAGTTATGAGTACAATATGACAAATTCCCTTAATAGATTTTCAACTGTATTGCTGAAACATATGGTTCAAAGTTGATTGGGAATTTGACAGTTTCGGGTAGCTTGATGTGTTGGTTTCTGTACCTACTTTGCAGACGTAATAACTGGGACTTAAAAAAATACCAGGTATTATTGTTCGGAAGAGTTATCTTGGCCCTGGTAGCTTCATGTGCTGGCGTCTATACATCTTTGACAGTCGTTACGGGTACGTCGAAGCGAGATAATCTGACAAACCAGCTTCAAAAAGGGTAGCGTATTGTTTGGGTAACTGGGTTGGGCAGATCAGATAAGCAGTCGCTCCATGTGGCACACAGCCGACCAACATAGGTGGGAAAAGGCTAGGCAGATGATGTTAGCTACATAAAACTTAACACATCATCATCATCACAGCCTTTTTATCGTCCCACAGCTGGGCACAGGCCTCCTCTCCCACAGAGAAGGATTGTGTGTTAATCACCACGCTTGCTCAATGCGGGTTGGTGATTTCAGACTTTGTGGTCCAGGTTTCCTCGAGATGTTTTTCTTCACCTTTAATCAGTCATTATTGTCCAAGATAAACTTAGAAAAGTTACATTGGTACTTGCCTGACCTGCAATCGAACCTGCATCCTCATACTCGAGAGGCTGGTGCTTTAACCACTAGGCCACCACGACTTTAACACACAACATAGAAAAGTGGTACTAGAAACGCAATCGATAGGTTTTACTTATGTATGAAGTATTTTGGGACCGACCAAGGCTATTGAAATTAATTTCTAATTCATATTCATACTTAGAAATGTGGACTTGTATGTCTGTTTATGTAAATTGTCCTCACAGCCTTTTTATCGCCCTGGTAGCTTGATGTGCTGGCGTCTGTACATCTTTGACAGTCGTTACATTAAATTATATTAAAAAATGGATCAGAATTTGTATGAAATTATCTACCAGATAAAATATCTGGAACTTATCCGTAATCGGTGAAATTGGCCGTAAGACCACCAGAAGGAACATAGAGGGTTTTAGTCAGTAAGAGTCTGACACACCCTGCAGCTGCACCCTCAGCGGGAAGAGTCATTTGATGATTTCCCAGGAAAAAAAAAGTATCGGTTAGCATATTTAACTTGGAATTCTGTCCAATATGTATAACACTTTCTGTGTTGTGTGGTCATATGTATGTGGAATACTTTCTCGTCCTCGCACGTACGACCTACGAGGTCTAGAAATGGATCGGTGTCCTGTGTGACGATCAGATGGCGTGGTAGTCAGTGAATCTGCCTGCAACGCCGAAGGTCGCGGGTTCAATCCCCCGCAAGTCAAACATTTATCAGTTATCAAGTACTCGTAGTACAAGGTCTGCTTAGTTTGGGACTAGATGACGTTGTGTGAATCTCATCAACCTCATCTCGTTTTGAAAAAAATGTATTGACGTGTTGGTTTCACCTGTTTGCAAATTAAATATCATTTATATCGTGACGTCTCAAGTCTCAAAAATTATACAATATGAAAATAAATATGCATCTTGGGGTCGGCTTCCAGTCTTAACCGGATGCAGCTGAGTACCAGTGTTTTACGTGGAGCGACTGCCTATCTGACCTCCACAACCCTGGGCAACCTTATACCCCTTTAGTAAGACTGGTTGTCACACTTTCTGGCTTCTGACTACCCGTAACGACTGTCAAAGATGTACAAACCACAGCCGGGACCCACCAATTTAACGTGCCTTCCGAAACGCGGAGGAACTCGTCATGAAAAGATGGTCAACATCCATAACAATATAAAATTAAATATATGTAAAATTATTATTAAATCTTTTACTAGTTATTTAAAAAAAAAAAACTTGTTTGTCATAAGATTAATTTGGATTAATACACCTAGACATAATAATTTTACCTAAAGATATTCGATTTTACAGAGTTTTTTTATACTAAACGCTGTCGACACTGTATCGAATTGATTCGGTATCAAACTCGTGGCGATTATTGATATGCTCCTATTAGTACCGGGTGGTTGGTTCTTGTTTTTATTTATTTAAATTATTTTGTGATTGAAAATTTTTTGTTCATCATTTTGTTAGGTAAAAAATGGAATAAATGCTTTAAATACGTCGTGACGACCGAAGAGAGATCAGGCGCGGGACCGACATTCCCGTGCTTTACTACTAGAACAACGAGGCAGCTGATAATTATTAATTTACTGGGAAGATTGTTACGCCACTTCTTCTTCCCAGCGAGAATACATAGGAAGTGGTGAAGGGCCGTTTGGGGGCTGTCTTTTGTTTTGACGTTCGAAAAGTGCTGATTTATCTGCCTAATTTTCACAATCTCCAAATAGGCACTATTTACCGAATAAATTCAAAAATGTTAGTAGTAGAATTTGTATGAAATTATCTAGGTACCAAATAAACTAACTGGAACTTATTTGTAGGTGATGAAAAAGGCCCTAAATGATTTTTGATTTGATGAAAAAGTCTTTACTGGATTTTCCTCAATTCTAGAACGACTCGCAATCGGCGCAGAATGGTTGTGTTACGCCGTTATTTTTGGCATAACGCCATTAACGTCTGTGTTGTATGCAATACTGCGTCAAGCGTGCATAATACGATAATACCAGAATTATGTAACATTCAATTTTGGAACGCATTTGTTACGCAAGAGCATTTTAGTGCGCTGATATTTTAAAGTCTGTATGTGATGGATCATCTAAGAAACTGCTAGACCGATTTCAAAAATTCTTTCGTTTAATTGTAGCTGGATTATACATGAGAGTTTTTGTTTTATGTATTGAGTATTGTAATATTAGTCACATTATATTTGACACTAGCAGTTTTGACGCGGTTTCTCCCGCGTCCCCGGAGAGCTTCATCTCGTACCCGGATAAAACATAGCCTATGTTCACTAGGGATAGTGTAGTTTACCAACAGTGAAATCATTTTTAATGTGAAAAAAATATATATTTTGTAATATGTATATTTAGACATATGTATATTATGTGGAGTGATGACTTGCGCAAGACGGCTGGCAGGAGCTGGATGCGAGAAGCCGAAAATCGATCTCAGTGGCGTGCACTTGGAGAGGCCTATGTCCAGCAGTGGACTGCGATAGGCTGATGATGATGATGATGATGATGATATTTAGACACTAAAATGCAATTCTCTAAGTACATATATCTAATTAAAATTATTTTTTAAAAGCATTTATTTAACTTGCCGTGTATGTTTGTATAAAATAGCATCTGCAACATCTTGCCTTAATTAAGAAAAACTTAAAAAAAGTCATTTTAAAAAAGGGCTTATCATCAAGTCCCAAGAAGAACAAACTCCCCACAATGAACATCTAGAACAAGGTCTATACATAAAACCGTAAAAACCATCTGATAAATCAATTTTGTTTTTACAACAATTACCTTTAAACTTAAACCGTTAAGCTGATTTTTTTTGTACAACCTAATTAGTGCTTTTTTATATATTTAATGCAAGTATCTGTGAACCTTATGATCAATTAATTAAGCTGCAATAGTTTTTACTTTGTTATGGCTGACTCAACGTTTAATCAATTAATTATTTTATTAATTCCGACCTCATCTCGTTTTTATAAAAAATGTGTTGACGTGTAAAAGTGTTGATTTCAACCTATTTGCAAAATAAATATCATTTATCATTATCATTTATCAATTAATTCAAAATATAACATTAACACGGATTGAGGTACTTACTTATACTAAAGAGGTGTTTTTAGACAAATATCTGGTAAAAAATTAAGGACATATCTCTTTCGTCGAGGAGCTCATGGCTAAGTAATAGCGGCACGGATCGATCGCTCGTAAGGTAACAACGGTTGGCGCTCTCCATCCGTGAATGGGTGACCACCTTATCATGAGTTCCTCCGTATGTATATTATTATGTATCCCGGTTGTCATTTGAACAGCTTTGGCAGTCGTTGCTGGTAGTCAGATGCCAGAAAGTCTGACGATAAATCTAGGGCCCAAGTAATTGGCTTGAGAAGGTCAGAAAGACAGTCGCTCCTTGTAAAACACAAGTACTCAGCTGCATCTGGTTAGAATGGAAGCCGACCCCAAAATAGTATAGGAAAAATGCCTTTCGTTTAGGATGAAATGCCTTTCGTTCTTAGTCGTACTTTATGTCTCTCTTTTAATGGAAGGGATAAGGGATCCCTTTCAAAATGTATTATTTGTAACTAATGTTTTCTCGTATGTTTGTCCGCAGATCAACAGCAGCCAACCACACGCCGCTACACAACAAATGGATTAGCCTTATATTATAATATAAGCCAATCATATTTAGCGTAAGAATAACCATGTCACGGCACATAGTCACCGTTTGTATGTTCTGCCTGCTCTGCGCAGCGCATTCCTGCGGGTCCCACATAGACATACAGAACGATGGAGTTCTGACATACGATGCAAATGTCAATGAAGCAGATCACTTAAATATAGACCTACAAGAACGGAGAACATCTCGGTACAATCAGAAATTACAAAAAATTCGACAAGCAAGGCATAAGAGGGAAGTCAAAGTGGACCCTGATACCTATGTACACCAGATTTTTAGGCTGTACGGTGATGCGGGCAGTATGACGATGAATTTGACGGGGTTCAATAAGATGCTGGTGGAGTTGGACCTTAATGAGCTCGTGAAGGGAGGGCAGAAGAGCGAGAGCACCGGTAGGGGGATGCACCCAGGAGAGCAGGCACAGGATGTTAAAGACGATGTTGTTAATGTAAGTATATACTGTTTCATTCAGGATAATGTTACGGGTATATGTAGATAAACTAGTTTCATGAGGTCAGATATGCAGTATCTCTGTTTAAAGTATTGATACTACAGGTTGGTAGCTGACCACAATGCTTTTTAAAAAATTTAGAAAATTCTAAGTAGATGACAGTGTGAGGAAATTTTGAGAATATAACATGATTTAATTTTTTTTCACCTTCCCATCGTTCATATAGACGTGAAATTAACAGCAAAATTCTCTTGTTTCCAGTGTATGAACAGCTCCGAACTAATCACAACAGTTAACACAAGGTTAAAACCGCCACATGACCACGCACACGAGCACACTGACCACAGTCACGAAGCTGACGAGATCATCACAGAATCCACCCTTCAAACCATGTGCCCTATACTCCTATACCAAAAACTGGCCATCACCTCCATAGAAAGGACAGGATGTGTCAAAGAAACTAGGATAGGCAGAAAAACTGATGTAGCCCCTAAACACGTGCCCAAAGAAATGGCGTACTCCAAAAATATGTACGCAGTGTGGCTCTACTCATCGTTATGTATTTTCGCTATAAGTGCCTGCGGGCTTCTCGGAGTAGCAGTAATTCCTATCATGCATAAGACTTATTATAATCATCTACTACAATTCTTAGTAGCTCTAGCAGTTGGTACGCTATGTGGTGATGCGTTATTACATCTGATGCCTCACGCCATGAGTCCTGACCACGACCACGACAGCCACGGGGAGACAGAACTCGAAATTCGAGAGTCCCACGATGCTGGCATGTGGAAGGGACTCGCAGCTATGTTAGGTGTAGTCTTCTTCTACTTCACCGAAAAGGGTCTAACAGTCGTGGTCGAATGGAGGAAGCGTCGCCAAAAGTTGGAGGAAGATAAACTCCCTTCAAGAGTTCGCGTCCTCAAAGACGAGACTGTAGGAGGCTGTTCAGGGGGTTCCAAAGCGCCAATAACAAACTCCACATCAAATTCTCTCCTCAAGATCTTCAAGCGAGATGAAAAAGGTGATCCTACAACGAAAACTTGCAAGCATAAGTATTCTGAGTACCCGTACTGTTATGATGAGATAGATACGGATACTCATGATGATCATCATTTGAGGGACGGTATACCTTCGAGTCCTAAGCATGGGAAGAAGCACAATAACTCTGTCAGTGTGGTCTCCTCGAATGCCCTCAATGCTGAAGGCAAGGAGGAGCCTACAGCTAAAGACTGGCTGCTGAAGGGTGAGGCTCCGGCGGTCGTCGAGATGAACAACATTAAGCATAAAGAAGATGGTGCCAAGGATCTGAAGGATGGTGATAGTTATACTGTTATATTGAGGTGAGTTGAAATTTTTTAGTGATGTTATGATCAAGCAAGTAAAAATCCCCGCTTATATATAACTTAAGATATATTATGGAATAAGGCTTTACTTTGCGGTAATCCATGGCGTTAAATGTTAGGAAAAATATTTAGTTTTAATTCCGCGAAACAAAAATCCAAGCTTGGATGCAGGATGCTAGACAATCCCTTTATCTTCATGCACACCTTCAGGAAAAGAGAGAAAAAGTTAGCATGCCATGCAACACGCCTCTCCAAGGGTCATCTTCATGAGATGTAGACCTGATCTCCTTGTGAATATATAGGGTGTTACAAAACTAGTGCACCATATTTTTACAGGTCATCTAGTACACACTAACATCATCATGTTAACAACAAAAAAAGTTGAATGATTTAGGGGTCAACGACCGAGCGCCTTCATAGAGAACGGCGATATGCATACAATTTGACGACTGTTATATTAAATTTAATAAAATATGCTGTCGTTTTCATGACTTTTTTTGTTAAAACATGATCCTTAGCATGTACTAGATGACCTGTAAAAATATGGTGCATTAGTTTTGTAATACCTTATATTCTTTTCTTAAAAAGAATGTTCTTGGAGTTTCTAAACCGGTTCTACTCCATGGGACAATGTTTTTGGAACTTTGCACCTAGTGTGAGGTTTCACAAGAGTCTTGACTTTTCAGGGAGCATTCGCGCGCCCACCATGGACATTCTCACGCTCATGGTCACGTGCACGCGCCGCCCTCGTCCATCGCGTCCGTCGCGTGGATGGTCATCATGGGCGATGGACTCCATAACTTCACCGACGGCATGGCTATAGGTAAGTGTTCACATAGTTAATTTCTCGCTTACTACCCCGTTGGTGGTCGTAAGCGCGACTGATGTGCAGGACCAAATCGCTTTGTGGTTTTTAAAAGACAAAGCAGCCCCTTGCTTGGAAGTTGGTGGTACACCCGTGCCTCAGTTCACTGGTTGCTTTCTCGTGCGAATTACAGCGGTCCTGGTATATGAATGGCTCCAGAAGGACCATTGGGTTTTAGTTAATAGAAATCTGACAGTCCCTTCAGCTCCAGCCACAGCATACTGTTGAAGATCCGCAAATTGAAATAAATGATGGCATAACAGTCCGGCGACGCGTTCGCAAAGAGCAGTCAGCTAAATTGGAGGGGAATCGTACATTGACTGAGACTCCCCCCAGCTGCCCCCACGGCGGGATGGTTAACTTGGTGATTTCCCATTAAAAATACGAGTATCTAAAAGTATTAGCGATCAATTTTGATCTCGTACACGATTTGAAACTCCTAACAATTTTAATGCTGTAAGAGACTGTTTTATTTAACAAAGACATCTTGGCTAGTAATAACAGTGTTTCCTATAAAATAAGTATCCATAAACTTAAACATACAACCTTTTTCCAGGCGCCGCGTTCGCTTCGAACATAGCGGGCGGTTTCTCCACAGCCATCGCGGTGTTGTGTCACGAGCTGCCCCATGAGTTGGGTAAGTTGTCCACAGCAATACCAGTATAGAGTCCCTAAAATACAGAAAGACGTGGTGGCCTAGTGGTTACAGAACCAGCCTCTTAAGTATGAGTGCGGGTCCGAGTCCAAGTCAAATAAGTGCCAATCCAACTTTTCTAAGTTATATGCTTTTTTCTAAGTTTATCTTGGACACCAATGACTGATTAAAGGTGAAGGAAAACATCTCGAGGAAACCTGGACTATAAAGTCTGAAATCAGCATCCAAAGATGAAAATCAGCTCACTCCTACTCTGTGTGAGCAGAGGTCTGTGGCCAACAGTGGGACAATGTCATCATCATCATCACCCTTATTATAGTCCCACTGCTGAGCACACCTGGACTCTTCTAACACTGAGAAGGATTGAGCGGATTAAATCACCACGCTTGCTCAATTCGGGTTGGTGATTTCAGAATTGGTCCATGTTTCCTCGATATGTAATCCTTCACCATTAATCAGTCATTGGTGTCCAAGATATACTTAGAAAGTACATATAATTTAGATAAGTTACATTGATACTTGCCGGACCTGGTGCTTTAACCACGAGACCACCACGACTTAGTGGGACGATGTGTTAAAAATATATTCTTCCTCTCCAGGTGACTTCGCAGTCCTCCTAAAAGCCGGTATGTCGGTGAAGAGAGCGGTCTGTTACAACATCCTGTCTTCGGGCTTGTGTCTCCTCGGCATGGTGTGCGGGGTGCTAGCCGGCCACGCGCCGTCCGCCACCCGCTGGCTGTTCGCGGCCGCTGCTGGCATGTTCCTGTATATTGCGCTCGTTGATATGGTAAGTGGGGCTATTTTGTGCAGAATAGGAATGATTTTGTGCATGATAGGGTGGGGAGTCATGACGTGAGTCAATACTTGCTAGAACTTGACTTTAAATTGTACCTTTGGTTGATGTGAGATGTCTATGGGGCATGGGATGCCTAGTGCCAGCTGTGCTCGCTCCTTCGGCCGTCCGCTCATAAAGGATTGAATAGGGAATTGTGGGCATAAAATGGCTAGTTTCTGCAACCTTATAATTGACTGTGCAGTCTAATACTTAATTTTGCAATGTACGGCTGGGCTATTTTGATTTCTTGCGGTATGTTTAGGAGGCCTAGATTTATCAGTAATTTACTGAAATGACGACTGCTTTTAACCTATCATAATACATCATTTGCCTAGCCTTTTCCTAACTAAGTTGTTGTCACCTCCAGTCTAAACCGATTATAGCTGTACCACAAAGCGTGACTGTCTATCTGACCTCCTCGACCCAGTCACCCGATACCCCTTGGATTCATCATAATTATTTTTCTAATGATTTTGATCTCTCTCCCACAGATGCCAGAGTTAAGTACATCGCATAGCAAAGAGGGCACTCTCTGCCAGTGCATACTGCAGCTGATGGGGCTCGCGACCGGTATTGGCATTATGCTGGTCATTGCCCTCTACGAACACGACCTCAAGAACCTATTCGGTTAATGTACAACTGTGCAAAATAGCAACATCCTGTGCAAAATAGAACCATCCTGTGCAAAGTAGCACCAACTTGTGCAAAATAGCACGATCTTGTGCAAAATAGCACGATCCTGTGCAAAATAGCACGATCTTGTGCAAAATAGGACAATTCTGTGCAAAATGTGAATTTTGTGTAATACGTTAAACCCAGTGTTAAGTGCCAATCGGACTTGATTATCAAGTGTTAGTGGCTATAAGCAAAACGGATATGGTCTGTGATCATAGTGTACAGAAAATGACCATAGTGTAAAAAAAGGGAAAAATGAGAATTTTCAAAAATGTAATTGACGTTTAGATCTCGAATATAATTATTAACTTTATGTCAACGTTTTCTGGTGCTATGTATTATCACCTGGTCTTGAGATGTTTCAAAAATACTTGTGAACATGTTTTTAGGATTTTTGTCCTTAGTAAATTGCACCCCTTATTTGTAAAATATAACTGACATCTAAAATGAATTGTGGTCAATGACTTTTTTGTGAAAATGTTCAAAAATTAATTTGAATTTTGATCTTGTTATATTGCTAAAGGCCAGTTTCACCAGTTGCTGATAAGTTCCAGATAGTTTATCTGGTAGATAGTGGCTATCCGTAACCTGTGAAACTGGCCCTAAATATAATATAAAATATGAGGTTGAAATTAAATTTTGAACATGCATTTGGCCCCTTGGATTTGAACGTTTATTTTTAATTATAAATATGTAATAAGTTATGGTGTCTACTTAAAAAAAATATTTCAAGGTACTTATAAATAGTGTAAATAAAATTAAATGAAAAATTAATAAATTGTGATAAAGATATACTTCGAAATTTTCTTAAAAATATTATTTTAAACATATTATACACAACACACAGGTCTTACTCGCTACGAAAAATTATAAAGGCATGTACGCTACCTCTATTTCTCCGAATTTCGGCCGAATTTTTAATAATAATATCCCTCACACATTCACACAACGTCGTCTACTCCCAAACTAAGCAGAGCTCGTACTAAGTATGGGTACTAGACAGCTGATAAACATACTTATATACTTTTCTTTTGTAAATACATACATATTAACATAGAAACACCCAGGCTAAGTCGAACACACATGTTCATGCCCACAAATGTTTGACTTATGCGGGAATCGAACCCGCGACCTATAGCGTGGCAGGCAGGTTCACTAACCACCACGCAATCTGGTCGTCATTACGCCGAAATTGTGTATAATATGGTTACAAGTCGCGAAAGTCTAAAAATATTGTTTTAAACACTCGAATAATGACGCTGGTTATAGAATTTGTAAGTGAACAGTTAAAATAAATTATTATTAAAAAATGCGTTTTTCGACATAAATATAACTTACTAAAATAATGGCATTTAAAGACCAGTTTTTACCTAAGTTTGGTATTAATTTACCAGTTGGTATATATCCCATTTTAGGACATACAAACACACACAGAAGATATGTATATATAAGGTGCAACAAAACTAGTGCACCATATTTTTACAGGTCATCTAGTACATGCTAAGGATCATGTTTACCAGAAAAAAAGTCGAATGACCTAGGGTTTAACGATCGCGTTCATAGAGACCGGCGCTATGCGTAAGAACACAATTCTTGCTTTCAGGACTTATTTTGTGGTAAACATGATCCTTAGCCTTTACTAGATGACCTGTAAAAATATGGTGCACTAGTTTTGTTAGATCTTATATACGTGCGAATGATGCTAAATGATTTTCCCTAAAATACATCCTTAAATATGGTATTAATGGCTAGTTAAAATATCAATGAACTACTTCAAGAAAAGGACAGTACAACTGTGTCACTGTTTTTGTTCGACTTGGCGGGGGCACTGCCATGCCCCCAGATTCCTACACACAATACATCATTTACTATGAATTGAAATCAAATTAGTAAAAAATACCAGTATTTATAACTTTGCAAACGGGAGATTTTCGTCTCTAATAGTTATGCAGAATGCTAAAATTATTTACTACCAACAATATTTTTAAATAATATGTAAATATATATATATAATAAACTGAAACTCGTACTGTATATGTCTTTAATTAACTTTTACAACCACGCTGTATAATAGGAATTCTATAACAGTAAACTTTGAAAAATACAAGTATCCAAGAGTAATCCAAAAATCTATCTTCCTAAGTCAGGATTTTCCTACGTACAGGCGCCAGCAAATCAAGCTACCCGAAACTGTAAAATTTCTCCAATCAACTTTGAACCATATGCTTCAGCGATAAAGTTGAGTATCCATTAAGGAAATTTTACTGTCTGTACTAATAAAAACGTCTTTATTTTCACAAAAAATAAATCTATGAAAAAAGTCTTCATTTAAATATGGCTTCAACTAAAACTTGTAAAGACGCCAGCACATCAGGCTAACCGAAACTGTCAACTATTCCCATTTATCGTCCCACTGCTGGGCACAGGCCTCCTCTGACATGGAGAAGGATTGAGCGTTAATCACCAAGCTTGATGGTGATTTCAGACTTTATAGTCCAGGTTTCCTCGAGATGTTTTCCTTCACCTTTAATCAGTCATTAGTATCCAAGACATACTTAGAATGTACGTATAACTTAGAAAAGTTACATTCACAAGTCTGAAGTCAGCAGTTTGATTGCGCAGTAGATCTTTTAGTAACGCAGTTGTCTACTGCGCATCTAATCCCCCTATCTAATCCTATCACCAGCCTGCCAAGATATATCGACTATAGTACAGACGCCAGCACAACAAGCTACGACAATCTATCAATTTTCCTTACTAAATTTTCAACTTTATCGCTGAAGCATATGGTTCAAAGTTGATTGGGAAAATTTGACAGTCTCTGGTAGCTTGATGTGCTTGCTGTACAACACTAGAATAAATTTTATCACGAAGATAAATCTTTGTATTTTGTTCCTAAACTTGTACTTATGTGTATGAATTATTGTGAATAAGTGTTATCTTAATATCTTCAAAAATACCACCATTGTATCTGATACAAAATAGATACATACGCCAGCAGGTTAACCTACCCCAATCTGTAAAATTTTAACAATCGAATATAAACCTTCCAGTTTTGTGATAAGGTTGAGAATATAATAAAGAAATTTAACAGATCGAAGTAGGTTGATGTGCTGGCGTATGTACGAAAAAATAATATTTGTATTTGTTGTAAATAATTCCATTATTTTTTTTTTGTTGCTTCATTATTTTCTGATGATTTTTTGTATCCGATACAGTATCCGGGCATCGAATTGAGAACTCGACAAAAAATTTAATAAGGTGCGTTTTATTTTATGTAAAATATATAAAAAAAACACGTTCTAAAATACATTTCATTTTTAAATAAATTGGTTTAGTTGATTTTTAACACGAATAACTTGCTTTTTTATCTGTAAAATGCTGTGTTGTGATGTCGATTCGATAAATAGAGGTTGCACCACTAGCCCTTATTTATCGATATCGATAATAATCATTGAGGCTAACTTATTTAAAATGTTATGGACCATTCAATATGCGGGATTCCTTTTGAATTATGTGTTCATGGATAACAATATAATTAAAAAAGCTATAATCATATATTTAGACCTAATATTATAACCCAAAAATTGTTCCATGATGTACATATATAGTGTACCTACTAGTACAAACTCAATTCGGTAGTTGACTGGGTCAAAAATAAATTCCTTTATGATAATCATTTGGTAAAGCATCTTAAAATAATGTCACTTTCATTTATCGTTTCAAAGGAAAAACTTTTAATTGATAATTATATTGCAGTTTGGTGTGACAAATCTGTGACGTCATAGTTCTTGTTTTCATACAAATTGCATAGAGAGTAACCGTTTTGGACAGTTCAATAAAAGTATTGAATTTGACTAGTTGTCAAAAAACTAAATTATTCATGAACAAATATTCAAAAGTTGAATAAAACAATACATAATTATAGAAAAGCTGATTGTAATTAAGTTCTTAAGTTATTTTTAAGCGATTTTTGATTTTATTGGTGTTTGCAAATCATGTTTGATGGGAGTGTAAATATTGTCAAAGTGACAGATGTCAGTTTTGACAGATATCAAGGACATGTGTAAAAATGTGATCGCAATGCGAGATATGTGTGATAAAATGAAACTTGGACATACTTTGCTATATATTGTAATAAAATATAATTCAAATTCATAATTTTTGAACGGTTTTTATTTTTATCTGATCCTATATAATACATAATTAACCTTCTGACCGCTACAGTCACGTAAACATGACAGATTTTTAAACTTCAAAATTAATAGTCAGTTCTAATCACAGAGTACTTCTAATCGATAAAACTTCGAACTCACTCCTGTATTTTAGGTATTTATGGATGAATACTTATCTTGGCGCTGAGAGCACGTCTTTTTTTTACGTGGTGGTCAAAAGGTTACTAAAACGCATCAAAAAATTTATCATCGCTTCTCACTACGAGTGAACCCAAAAGGCCGGCAGCATTGCGACGTTGTTTGGGTCACGGGAAGTGTCGACGAGTCTCTTTGAGGTATCCTTGAAAAGGAGGTGTGCACTCGGACCCCACGGCTCGAAAGTTTCAACCCCAAAACGACTCAAGTATGGTTGCCTATTAAGCTACTATACATATTTAACCTTTGGACCGTCACTGTGTCACCGTACGTCATGTATATGACAGTGGTGTGCAAGGCACTTTTTGGCTTGTCATCTATACGTGACGGTGGCGGTCAAAAGGTTCATATTAAAATTTTCAATAATAATGACGTACTTATGCGTTTCGTCTATGGACCTGGGGGTGCACAGTGTGTAAATAAAAGCCATAACTTAAATAAACGTCTATAATGATCATGTTGTAAAAACAGTGTGAATATATCTTGTTGTCAACAATCTTAGCTTAACGTTTACATGAAAATTAAATGCATTTGTCCTCTTTCTTAAATTATAAGGGCCAGTTTTACCACCTACGAGTAAGTTCCAGCTAGTTTATTTACAAATTCTGGTACATTTTTGAATTTATCTGGTAGACAGTGACTGGCTATCGGTAACCAGTGAAACTGGCTCTTAATTTTTTTTTTAAATTACCAGTCCAAAATTTTAATGAATGTTTAATAAATAATATTTTTCATATAAAACATACGCCAAGACCGCTCACACTTCGTATAATAAAAAATCAAACAAGTTATATTGCACATTTATACATAATTTAATTATTTTGTACACAAATCAAGGAGTGACTCGCTTAGGGTCACGGGGGAACATTGAGGTCTTGCGAATGTTGTCCAGGCCGAGATACAGCATGACCACTCGCTCCATACCGATACCACCACCTGGGGAATTGTAAATTAAAATAATATAATATTTCGCACACATTCAAACAACGTCATCTAGTCCCAAACTAAGAGAGTTTCTACTATGGGCACTAGACAACTGATAAACATACTTCTGTACCTTTCATTTGTAAATACATTTATTATACATAGGAACACCCAGACTACGTCAAACACACATGTTCCAGCACAGAAATGTTTCACTTATGCAGGAATCGAACCCGCGGCCTCCGGCGTCTTAGGCAGGTTTACTTACTAATACGCCCTCTGGTCGACTTAAATCAATATTATGATTATATATACTGAAACGACTATAAAGTCTGAAATGAAAAAAAAAAACAACCCACATTGAGCAAGCGTGGTGATTAACGCTCAATCCTTCTCTGTGTGAGAAAAGGCCTGTGCCCAGCAGAACTAGACTAATAACTTTGAAGAGCTCGTGGCCAAGTAAGAGCCACAAAACTGTTTGAGAAACGTTTCAGTATTGCAATAAATTTGTCTGTAGCTGAAAAATTCCAACAGGCACCATACTAATTTGATATTTTAACATAGTTTTATTATTTACCTGCATGAGGTGGACATCCCAGCCTGAATGACTCAATGTAGGCCGCTATCTTTGAGATATCTGAAACATAAAAGAAAAAAAACATTCAGCACAAATTATGTAATAAAATTATTCCCACTAAAAGATTTTTTTTTTAAGTTTTTTTATTGATAATATAATCGAAATGAGTTGCCATACAAAGTGGCAATGTTGCCAGCCTGTTAGGCACACTCCCAGTGGGCAGCGATTATTGACTATACGATTATACTCCATCTCCCAAGCCTTTTCCCAACTATGTTGGGGTCGGCTTCCAGTCTAACCGGTTTCGGCTGAGTACCAGTGTTTTATAAGGAGCGACTGCCTATCTGATCTCCTCAACCCAGTTACCTGGGCAACCCAATACCCCTTTGTTAGACTGGCGTCAGATTTACTGGCTTATGACTACCCGTGACGGCTACCAAGGATGTTCAATGACAGCCGGGACCTACAGTTTAACGTGCCATCCGAAACACAGTCATTGGTGTCCAAGATATACTTAGAAAGTACATACAAACTTAGAAAAGTTGCATTGGTACTTGCCCGACGTGGAATCGAACCCACGCCCTCACACTTGAGAGGTTGGCTCTTTAACCACTAGGCCACCACGACTTTTTACGATTATTGACTAATACTAAGTAGTAAATTTGTGTAACTAAAAATTGGTGGCATAATGTGCAACGTACCGATCCCATGATGCCTGGCTCGCTCGGTGAGGAAGTCGGGGTCGTGTATGCGCTGCGCTCCGCTCAGTATCTCCTCGCCGCGCATGAACATGTCGTACGAGTTCGACACTTTCTGCAATACATAACAAATATTTATTTAAACATATAAATTAATAATATTCATGAAGGAAGAAGAAGAAAACGCTGGATGCAGGTCGCTTGCAACCGGTATGTGTGGACTTTGGAGATCTAAAGGGGAGGCTTATGTTCAGCAATGGACGTCCTATGGCTGAGATGATGATGATATTATTATAAAAAAAATGTTTTTAATACCGATTCCCAACTATCTTGGGGTCGCGTTTCATTCTTAGTATACCTTTATATAATAATTGTACCACGAGTAAAACCTGTTTATTGTGTTGAATATTTAACATACTGGATAAATATAAGGAGCTCGTGGCTTACAGCCGCACGGGTCGATCGATCATAAGGTTAAGCAACGCTTGGCGTGGTCGGACCGTGGATGGGTGACCATCTTGTCATCACGAGTTCTTCCGGGTTTCAGAAGGCACGTTAAACTGATGAGTCCCGGCTGTCATTTGTACATCTTTTCACTTTGGCAGTCGTTATGGGTTGTCAGAAGCTAAAAAGTCTCACAACCAATTTTATTACCAGGTTGACCAGTTCAGTTAACTGTCTGGTTCAGGAGGTCAGCTAGGCAATCACTCCAGGCAAAACACTGGCACTCAGCTGCATCAGGCTAAGACTGGAAGCTACCCAACACAGCTTGGGAAAAGGCTAGGCAGATGTGGTAAAATATGAATGTATTTTGTCAACTGACCGGGTTACTAGGGTCAGGCATGGTGTAGAACGGCCTCACAGCTAACGGGTACTTGTCCAACACGTAGAAATCGGTGTCGTACTTCGCCCGCACCAGGCGGCCGAGGAGTTTCTCGTCAGGAGTCGACAGGTCATCCTCTTCGCCCACCGTCACTCCTGGAATACGAGAAATATATTAACAACTAGCGACTCGCCCCGGCTTCGCTCGGGTGCAATGCTGATACTAAATACACTACAGAAAAATTCAAACTCAAAAATAACAGTACTTCTCCACTATTTAATGGATGTTATTATACATATAAACCTTCCTCTTGAATCACTCTATCTATTAAAAAAAACCGCATCAAAATCCGTTGCGTAGTTTCAAAGATTTAAGCATACAAAGGGGCATAGGGACAGAGAAAGCGACTTTGTTTTATACTATGTAGTGATAACAAAATACTAATGATGTCATCCAGGCCCATTGTTGGCTAATGGCGGCCGTTCTTTTTATGGAGATCAGCCAGCTGCGCAGGACATATTATAGTGCACGCACATTTGCGCAGACACAGGTGCACTCTCTATTCCCTCACTCTCATAGTCCGATGGGACGGACATCCGACACGACCGGAGAGAGATCAGGCGCAGGACCGACATTTACGTGCTCTCCGATGCACGGGTGTATCAATCACCAGCTTCCAGATTCCGGGCTGCTTTATGAAAGTTTCTCAAACCCACAAAGCTATTTAAGCCCGACCCGGGAATCGAACCCAAGACCCCGTGCACAGCAGTCGTGCCTAATAGACCAACGAGTTACTAATATAATAAATGTGAAAGTAACTCTGTCTATCTGTCTGTCACGCTTTCACGTCAAAACTAGTGCATCGATTTAAATAATAATAGGTAGACATATAATCAAACAAATACAACCATACCTGCTTCCTTCAACATCTGTATGGCTTGCGGGAACTCCAACACGAGCGGGGGGTCCAGGAACTTGAACGGCTCCACACGATACTGTTGGCCGACAGTCGCTATTTCTGACGCGTACCTTGAAATACGGAATTTCTCCAGATAAAAAAAATAGTTAATTTCCCTACCCAATTTATCACAATCGGCTGAGACAGTTAAGATACCTTAAGATTTTTATCACACCAAGTTTCCAAAGGGGGTCAAATGGGGTTAAAATTTGACCCCCTTCGGAAATTTCAAATTTCAATTTTTGGAAATTGTAACACACAGAGGGACTCACTCGTCAGCGAGGCCACGGAACAGCTGCGTGAGGGTGCCGGCGATGGTGTTCAGCACTTCGTGGTAGTGATGCTTGAACGACATCTCCAAGTCCAGCCCCACAAACTCTGTGAGATGACGGTGGGTGTTCGAGTCCTCGGCACGGAAAACTGCGCCCACGGTGAATACCTGATAAAATGTATATAAATCAGTGAGCTTGGTAAATAAAAAATATATAAAATAATCAAGTAAACACGTAATTAATTAATTAGATTTATAAATCCGATTCCAAAATCCACGTGCGTACAATTAGCGTACGATTGCTGTGATTAGGAAATTATAAAGTAAGACTCAGGGTTTTTTTTTCGTAGGAAATCATCAAATGACCCCTCCCGCCGAGGGTGGGGCTGGAGGGTGTGTCAGACTCTTACTGACTAAAACCCACTATGTTCCTTCCGGAGGTCCCTGTTTATCAGGGCCACGGTATCTCTTACGCACAACCCGCACCCCAGGCAAACTTCTATAGAAGGGGCCCCTATAGGGTCTGCCTGGGGTGCTCAGGGTAAAAGGGGTAGGATACAAAATATGAAGTATGGATCAGATTTCAAGCAGACCCGGATAAAAATTCAGGTTCAATCTCAACAGTTCCAACCCTTATTATTATTTAAAAAAAATCACAACAGGGAGTGAAAAATAACATAAAAGGCGAAGAAAAATATTAAATAATTATCACCTTATCAAAATCTGCAGCTATAGCCATTTGCTTATAGAGCTGTGGGCTCTGAGCGAGGTAGGCGGACGACTTGAAGTAGGACACGGTGAACACGTTCGCGCCGCCCTCCGACGCGGCTGAGATTATCTTAGGCGTGTGGATTTCGACGAAACCTAGGGGGAAATTAACAGTTATGTCATTAATGGCAAGAATTTTCGGCTATGGCGGCTGTTTTTGTATTAGATTGGCCCGCTGCGCAAGACATATTATAGTGCATGCACATTTGCGCAGACACAGGTGCACTCTCTATTCCCTCACTCTTATAGTCCGATAGGACGGACATCCGACACGACCGGAGAGAGATCATACATAGGACCGATAGCTTAACGTGTGATCCGAGCCAATGATAGGATTTGGTCAAATGATAACAAATTTTATAAAGGTATATTACAATATGTTACATATTTTGAATATTTCTTTATGTCGTTTCTAAATGATTAATTCTTCAACTCAGTCCAACGCAATAGGGGGTCATTCGCAACCAAATGACCCCCAATAACCCCATCTCACATTTGTAAATAAGTAATTTTTCTTTGTAAACATTGGCTATAAGGTATTTTGTAAAATCTATTTATAGATTTCAAAACAATAAAAATATAATGATCATTTTATAAAAAATTGTACCTTGCTTAGTCAGTATATCTCTGAAGAGGCGACACACTCCTGCTTCTATCCTAAATATGGCCTGGTTGGCGGGAGTGCGCAGGTCCAGCACTCTGTTGTCTAGTCTCGTGTCTTGGTTCACGCGGATACGGAGGGCCTCTGGGTCCTGGTAGAGAATATATTATTATGTCTCGGTTGTAGCGAGTTTTTTTTTATAATATTCTTTACACAACGTCATCTAGTCTCAAACTAAGCAGAGCTTGTACTATGGGTACTAGACAACTGATAGACGTACTTATGTACTTTTTCTTTTGTAAATACATACATATTACACATAGGAACATCCAGACTAAGTCAAACACACATGTTCATGCACACAAATGTTTGACTTATGCGGGAATCGAACCCGCGACATGCAGGATTTAAAAAAATACTGTTCAAATTATGCTCGACTTGAAATATGTTGTATCAAGATCTAGCACAGACCGAAACTCGGTCCAACATATTGCACTAGACAAAAAATCGGTCCAATATTATGCACTGAGACAAAAACTCAGTCTACATTTATACATCTCATACCAAAACTCGGTCCAAAATATAACACAAGGCAGAAACTCGATCCCAACAAAATGCACTTAGACTAAAACTCGGACTACATTTATACATCCCAGACCGAAACTCGGTCCAACGACTAAATTAATTAAGAAAACTCACGTCATTTTTCTCGGGCCTAGCCGCATCCTCTATCTGCAGTGGAAGCTGTGGCTTCGCAGCGGATACGATCCAGATCTCCGTGGCTACCAGCTCCACGTCACTGATTGTGCACGACTCGATAGGCGATGCAGTTTTCACCACGGTCGCACACACGTCGATTATAGACTCTTTAGTGATGCTGAGATGAACAAAATAATAATTAAGATAAATAAAATAATGGCTCAATAACTCAACCTAAAGAATCATTTACCTACTTAAATACCCCCACTCTCCCACGAAATATATAAAAAAGCCAGCAAATAAAAAAGGGCAACTAGTGATATTACGCAAACAGGGCTATGCAACATAAAACTTTATGAGGGGTCGTAAAGACCCGCGCGATCCGCGGTGATATCAACAGGTAAGCATTTTAGGGTTATTGCAACTTTTGATAGCCACAGTCACGTATAGATGACAATATAAAAAGTGTCACAACTGCATGACACGACTTTTATAGTTCAAAATTAATAGTCAGTTTCAATCGATATAATTCCGAACTCACTTCTATATTGTTGGTATTTATGGATGAATTCTTAGCTTGGCGCTGAGGGAATGTCTCTCTTTTTTGACGTGGCGGCCAAAAGGTTAATTATAAGATTAAGCAACGCTTGTCGCGGATAAGTAACAATCTTGTCATGAAAAGTTCCTCCGTGTTTCGGAAGGCACGTTAAATTGGTGGGCCCCGGCTGTCATTTGTACATCTTTGGCAGTTGTTAAAAGTAGTCAGAAGCCAGAAAGTCTGACAACCAGTCTCACCAAGTGTGTATCAGGTAACTGGGTTGAGGAGGTCAGATAGGCAGTCGCTCCACGTAAGACACTAGGACTCAGCTGCATGCGTTTAAGACTGGAAGCTGACCCCAACATAGCTTGGGAAAAGGCTAGGCAGATGGTGATACAAAAAAAGTGTATATTCCACTCACTTGCCAGTAAACTTGACCATCTGTTTGCTGACTGCTCGCTCCTCGTTGACGCTGATCAGCAGCTGCACAGTGCTGCTAGTTTGTCTCAGCACTGCGAAGCACTGCTTGCCTTTAGCTCGGGATGTTTGGAGACGAGCTGCAATGAAAACTTGGTGATCAGCTCTAAACTCTTCTAAATATGGTTAACAAATGCTAGCTTTTGCTAGCGGTTTATGTAATAGGGTATTTGCCTGTGTTTGATTTTGTATAAATTTTTTAACAAAACATGCCCAAGGAACATTTTTCTGAAAACAGCGTCAAAATTGGGTGATAAATGGAGCAGCAATCAACATTTTTCATATTCGTATGATGAAGAGTGGGATCATAGTGGGGACATCTTGCTAACTCTTTTGTATATGCGTGATCGAATAGCGTTGACGTCACAAGCCTGTATGTGCATCCTTTTTCTGTTAATTATCTGTTTGACTTTCTACTGGTTTTGAAAGGTTTATAAATTACTTATTTTTCAACGGATTCAAAAATCATTTCTGTTTTTGGTTTTGTAAAATGTTTCTTTTGATATGAATAATCAAAAAAAAAAATAGACAAATACCCTATTGTCTTTAGTCTGTTCTATTCAAATTATATTTCAATATTTTATAGCGCGACTGCTGCGCACGGGGTTCAATGTGAGTGGTGGAATAGAGTGCACCTGTGTCTGCGCGAATGCTTGTGCACTATAATATGTCCTGCGCAGCTGGCTGATCTCCTTAGAGAGAACGGCTACTGTAGCTGACAATCGGTCTGACCGCCATCATTTATTTATAACCACCCCTTACCTCTGACCCAGACATTCTGGCCGTTCAGCTTGACATTCAAATCCTTAACATCAGTGTAGAGTCTGTCGCGGTGCTCCCCAGTCGACTGGATCAGCTTGAGTACCCCGTAGCGGCCTGCTGAGGTGTCTGTCTCCGGGGCTTCTGCCTGGGGCTGGTTGGAGGCCGCCTGAAGAATATTGAAAAGATAATTTTAAACGCGGGCTAATTTATCTTGTGTTTGTGTTAAATGCAGCTAAAAACAAATTTTTTTTTCATCAACGTAAGTGGCTTCTGCTTAATGATTAAGTGGCGAAACTGCCTCGTTGGTCTAGCGGTCGCAAGGCGCGACTGCTGTGCACGGGGTCTCGGGTTCGAATCCCGGGACGGGCCGAAACCGTTTTGTGGGTTTTGAGTAACTTTTATAAAGCAGCCTGGAGTCTGGAAGTTGAAGATTGATTCACCCGTGTATCGGAGAGCACGTAAATGTCGGTCCTGCGCCTGATCTCTCTCCGTCTGACCTCTCGGATTGCCGTCCCATCGGACAATGAGAGTGAGGGAATAGAGAGTGCACCTGTGTCTGCGCGAATGCTTGTGCACTATAATATGTCCTGCTGCAGCAGCTGGCTGATCTCCTTAAAAGAGAATGGTCGCCGTAGCCGACAATCGGCCTGGATGTCATCATCAATGAAAATTATCAATCGACGTCGAACATTCAATTTAAGCATTGATACGTGGCATTTATCGACTACAGTATTATTGGTTAGCTGGACAGTCGATAAATTGATTGAACACCCTTTTATGTGATTAACGCTCAATCCTTCTCCGTGGGAGAGGAGGCGTGTGCCCAGCAGTGGGACGATAAAAAGGCTGTGATGAAGAATAAAAAAAATCAGGGTACAATGTTAGTACTGAGCTAGAGGCTTTTTGGGCCGGGGCCCTCTTGAGGCGAGGCCTTCTTGGGCCAGGGGCCCATGGCATTTTACCAGCCACCCTATAGTTACGCCACTGTAGTAAATGATTCTTAGAAATAAAAGTCCCTCACTTTATGTTCGGCTTTCTTCTGTTGTTTCTCGGCAGCCTTCGCAGCCTTCTTGGCGGCTTTCTTACTAGCGGCCGCGTCACCCTCCACCACCGGGGGCTGCTCTTCGGATACCACCATTTTTATCTGTTCCACTGTAAAGGAAATATTTGAGAGGATTAATTTTTTTTACAAAATGACTGTGAGATATTTTTAAGAAAAATCGATCCGGTGTGTTCACTACAAAAAATATCACTAATGTGGAATGGTTAACAAGTCATCTCCCGAGCCTTTTCCCAACTATGTTGGTGTCGGCTTCCAGACTAACCGGATTTAGCTGAGTACCAGTGTTTTACAAGGAGCGACTGCCTTTCTGACCTCCTCAAACCAGTTAAATGGGCAAGACGTCGAAGAAAGACGCAGAAGAATACCCCTTGGTTAGACTGGCGTCAGACTTACTGGCTTCTGAATAACCGTAACGGCTGCCAAGGATGTTCAATGATAGCCGGGGCCTACAGTTTAACGTGTCATCCGAAACACAGTCATTGGTGTCCAAGATACACTTATATATATATATACTTAGAAAGTACATACAAACTTAGAAAACTTGCATTGGTACTTGCATGACCTGGAATCGAACCCACGCCCTCATACTTGAGAGGTTGGCTCTTTATCCACAACCACCTAGAACGGTTAACAAGTGAGCAGTACAAATGTCCAGCATGATATGATCTTCGGTATGCTAGAATAACTGCATCTAAAGCTTTTGAAGTTGCTTGGTCGCACCATGCACAGATGCATATTAATTGCTTAATGGGTGCTTTGATGTTGTGGTGGCCTAGTGGTTAAAGCACCAGCCTTTGGAGTATGGGGGTGTGGGTTCAATTCTAGGGCTGTTTTAGAAGAAAATATTTTTTTTTCACACTTGGCTAAGTATGAAAAAAAATTTTTTTTGGAACTCCATCGACAATCTCTTACTAGCAGTTGAAAAGGGTTGAAATAGAAAGATTCTTGGTCTATGACTATGATTGAGTAGAAGAAAAAACTAAAACCATTTAAAAATCCAATTTAAATACCTATTATCTAGAAACCATGACTAATCATGTTTGCAACAGTATAGTACATATTAATTGGTCAGGCAAGTACCAATGCTACTTATCTAAGTTACATATATGTACATACTTTTTAAGTATATCTTTGATACCAATGACTGAATAATGGTGAATGAAAACATCTCGAGGAATCCTGGACTATACATGATATTTATTTTGCAAATAGGTTGAAATCAACACTTTTACACAACAACACAATTCTTATAAAAATCGAGATGAAGTCGGCATTTCCTAACTGACTACCTTGAGAAGAAACGCCGAAACTAACTCAAGGGTCTTAGTCTCTTTTAGAGTCCAGACATAAAAAGAAACTACATACTAAAGTATGGATGAGCAATGTAGGCTTGAAAAAATAAATATAATTTATTGCTCAATCCTTCTCTCTGTGTGAGGGGCAAGAGGGGAGGATTTTTTTTGTACAAAACAAGATGTAGAGATGTAGCGACCAACAACATGATGGAATGCCAAGAACCTGGTACAGATCTGAATAGAGTGAAGTGGAAGGAACAATAATAAGAAAACCTGACCCTATCAGCATGATAGAAATTAAAAAGGACCAAAACTGCAAATTGTTTTATTTTGATAAAAATCCAATATAAACATCTTTAATTAAAGATTTAGCATCCACATTGCAGTCAAGTACTGATAATTGCATCATCTATGTACAGACAGCCAGCACATCAAGCTACTACAATCTGTCAAATTTCCTGAACAGATTTTCAACTTAATTCCTGGAGCATACATACATATATGTATAGTTCAAAATTGAAAGTAAAAAAATCGGGTAGCTTGATATGCTGGCGTCTGTACTATGAATTTACCTCACTCTATATGACATCATACATTTTAACCAGAATTACATAAATTACAACAGTTACTTGCATAGATATATATTTTTTTATCACAAAACCGCAACGAGACGGAATCAAAAGGTTATCTTTATAAACCTTACCTTTTTATACGATATTAAATGTATTAAAACTTTTTACGAAAAACTCTTTGGTAGTAGAAATACCGGTTTATACACTGACTGGAAACACTGAATTAAAGAAAGTAAATAAAGACAATAAAGAACAATATATTCGCAAAACAAACATACAACTCGACACGTATCTCGCGACAAGGATAAACAAATAAAATAATAGTTTTAAAATTGCAATGTTTTCACTCAAACTTGCATCATGCGTTTTAAAAAATGTTGACACAAAACATAGCCAACTCACCTAAAACTGCTTGAAGATAATAATTAACTTATATAAGTTATAATTCACGTAAAATAAGTTAGTAACTTATATAAAAAAACGTGTTATTTACCTAAAAATAGTGAGAATTAAGGTTATGTCAAATACGGTCACAACTGTCAGTCAAACAATGCCAATGAGTAGGGAATAAGGATGACCACGAAAAAAGTATCGATACTTTGTGGTATCGAGTACATTTAATTTTTCTTTTTGATAATTATACCTGCCTATACTACACTTTAGTACGCGATACCTATAATCAATAAGGTTTGTTTTAATAATGGATAAATGAATGACAAGGAGGAATGGAAAATTTCATTTATACGTCAAGAACCTTAAAAAAGTAATAAACTTATTGTATTGCACTATTCTCAAAATCTGGTAGCACATTATTTTGTTTGTCAATTTAATCCCGAATTACAAATTGGTCATGATGGCTACACTACTGTGCTGGCCTGTAAAATGATACTATAACTACGGTACTCCAACTGTCTCCAACAGCTTAGAGTAATTTATGCTCTTGGTTATGAAGTCTTTGGCTAAAACGACTATCGGCACTGTGAATGCGGACTCCACAGGCCAAATGCCGACCACGTCGTGAGCTAAATCTAGATACTTAGGTTGTTTCTCTTATTCAGCTTTCACGGGGTTCTCGTCATATGGCACGGTGATGTCAACAATCACCACACGGCACTTGCTAATCTATATTTAACCCCTATAAGATGTTTTTTAATTAAGCGACCTTTAAATAAAAACCGGCCAAGTGCGAGTCGGACTCGCGCACGAAGGGTTCCGTACCATTATTTATAAAACGGAGAAAAAATCATGTTTGTTGTATGGGAGAATATTAATTTAATTTTAATAAAATTACTTATTTTTAAAGTAAGTAATACATTCCATATTATGTGAATATTTCAAGCATCTACCTGTTGCCGTTATCGATATCGAGCAAAAATGAACAAAAAAATCACGTTTGTTGTATGGGAGCCCCCCAAAATATTTATTTTATTCCAGTTTTCCATATTTGTTGTTATAGCGGCAACAGAAATACATCTGTGAAAATTTCAACTCTCTAACTAACACGGTTCATGAGATACAGCCTGGTGACAGACGGACGGACGGACGGACGGATGGACGGACGGACGGACGGACAGAGGAGCGAAAACAATAGGGTTCCGTTTTACCCTTGGGGTACGGAACCCTAAAAAAGGAGCTTCACAGTTTTTTTAGTTCTCAAATCAACGAGAAAGAAGAATAAACACAAACGAGCAGCTCACTCTGCCGTCAAACTAAAGATGCCATTAAAAAACAAATAAAGAAGAAGAAGTTGTAAGAAGCCAGACTTTGCGTCACGTTGGCATACGTCAATAATAACCATAAAAATTAACTGAGCTTTCAAAAACATTCGCATAAACAACTGTGTAATGTATAAATTTGTCGTTCAAAATGTCCATTTACATAACTGGCCCTAACTTAGCGATCATTGGGGCAGGCATATATAGATATATAATAAATAATAATTGGATAAAATGCCAGTATTCACTGCGAACATACCTGGAACCCTCAAAGTTGGTGACAGAATCGAAATCGGGGGTAAAATTAAAGAGAACGCTCGCAAGTAAGATGTGGTTTATGTTATATTTTTAGTTGGTATTGAGTGGTGATCTTGTGCCTTCGATAACTCCCAAGATCCTTAATAGGACTAACAGATTAGTCTAGGTCGAGGGAGTTGACTGGATGCGGGTGAGACTGGTCTTCGTCAGTCTTTGAGCTAGTGCTTGCGTAGCTGCAAATACCTGTTGATATGATTATGGTGCACTAACGTCTGGGGGCTCTTTCCAGTGACGATAATTCATGGCAGTACACGAGAGTAGTGTATACCATCAATTAAAAATCGTGAACCATAACAATTTACCGGAACCCTACTTCCTTCCGGGGCTGCGGATGTTCGCGAGAGTTACCGTGGCCCTGGCACTCAGAGTCCTCCAGAAGGAACATAGTGGGTTTTAGTCAGTAAGAGTCTGACACTGCCTCCAGCTGCACCCTTAGCAGGAGAAGTCATTTGATGTCTCCCCACGAAAAAAAGCCCTACTTAAGAAACGCGAGTTGTCAGTTAATGCCAGTTAACGAACAAGGGTGTCCCACCTTAGACCCTCTTGTTACGAATTTACTGTAAAGCTATTTGGTAGACTAGACCCTTCGTTAACGAGATCTTGACACGAGCCTACAGAATTTAGAGTTAAATAACCCTGCCCAAATACCTCCATTTACCCCCAGAATGTCGGTGAACCTATGCGCTCAGGAGGGGGAGGAACCACGCGACGTGGTGCTACACTTCGACGTGAGGTTCCACCGGGACAACATCATCTCCTTGTCGCGGAAGAACGGCATCTGGATCGGCAGCGGCAACTACGATACCAACTATAATATGTTTGTGCCAGGTTTGTGAATCACCCTCTTCATGTTACAACACTTGTTATGAAAACATGGCCTATATTTTCCCAAGCTGTATTGGGGTCGGCTTCCAGTCTTAATGGGATGCAGCTGAGTACCAGTGTTTTACGTGGAGCAACTGCCTATGTGACATCCTCAACCCAGTGACCTAGGCAAACCCTTGATAAGACTGGTTATCAGACTTTCTTGCTTCTGACTACTTGTTACGACTGCCAATGATGTACAAATGACAGTCTGGACCCATCAATTAAACGTGCCTTCCGAGAAAGGGAGGATAGGAAAGGAGATATAGAGTTATGTATGTAAGTACATCCTTTAAGTCTTCTAGATTAATTTCCCTTTTTCTCAGGAACCATATTCCGTATAATATTCGAGATAAAGGACACAGACGTGATCACGATCTACTGTCAGGGCAAGTTCCATTCCAACTTCCTGCCCAAGATCCCGCTCACCATGGCTCGGTTCATAGTCGCGTGGGCGGACGTCGAGAGGATCACTCATTGTTACTTCCATTTCTCGAATAAGGTTGGTTTTATATTGTGTACTATGACGTCATCATTTTTTTTTGTTGTTGAAATAAACATTAAAATATGTGGCAAGACTGGAGATCAATGCCATCCTCAAGTGTAAGAGTGTCTGATAGCAGGCACTAAAGAATTCGCTAATAATTCTGTATTTAAAAATTAGGAAAAAGAAACAAAATAGCGTCAACTTTTAGTTTCTTTTTTTTATACGCACTTAATAGGTAGTGCATACGCTTACGCGCATGTAGCTATACCATTCGGGCAATTCCCCCTGCTGCTTTTACACGATGAAGTTTGACACGATGTATATCTAGTTAAAAAAACTGAATGTTTACTCTCCAGGCAATTGGTGGCGATGAGGCGGTTGGTAGTGGTCCAGGCGCCTACCAACCACAGTCCCCACGACCCACCATGATTGCTGGCGATATCAAACGATGGTGAGACACTTACGTATGCTTGATAAATCAAATAAGGCTTTTTAAAGGATCTGGGAGATACCTACCTCTGTTTCGTTCTTCTTAGTTACTATTTTCGCTGTCATTGCTACCTTTTTTTATGTTGCTTATCATTTCCATGTCTTTAGGATAGGAATCTGCGTGATTAATAGCCTTTTGTTACCACGTATTATGATAGGTATAAATCGTATTTGCTTTTAGATACTAATTTGTAAAGGTAATTCCAGCCAAAGGGTACACAAAAAGTCCGCTCCCGGATCCCCTCAGCTGCACTCCTCGAACGAAAGCTCAGATGAAGACCAAAAGCCGAGGACGAAAGCCGACGGCCGAGCCGACAGGTACTTCTACGACACGCTCATGTGCCAACAGCCGGAACACCCCAAATTCGGCTCTCCTGAATCTATGAAACGGAGGGACCCAAGTTTAGCTAGAAGTAAAATAGAATATAGGAAGTATAGGGAAATATCGGATACAGAGAAGGACAGCGAAGACTATTCCGAAGACATGCCATCGAAACATATGGACTCTTCGTTAGTTGAATCTGACGACGTGCTGCAGGAGCTGGGCCTAAAAAAACGCACGAGGCGAGGCAAGTTCGCGCCATTCGCACAAGTCGTAAATTTTATGGGGAAGACGACCAGGAGAAATTAGTGCTGTGCTACGGTAATCGACTATACTTCAACTGGTAGTTTAGTCGAGTTTATTTTTCGTTAATTTTTTTTTTGTAGATTTGTTTGTATTTGTAATAGTGATGTCCTTTTTGGAATAATGGTTAGCGGTAAACGTGTTTGAAAGTTTGGTTCTTTTTTTTATCTTATTACTATTATTTGTTACAAGGATGTAGTATATTATGATTGTCGTCTTTATGGATTAATGAAACATCAAGGTTAACATGTAATATTATAAATAACCGGTTCGGTTAAAAAATAATATTTTGTAACAGTGTTTTAAATAAAAGTTTGGAAATATTATCAATATTTTTTTTTATTTCGATTAATATTTACACTCGATACAAAAATAGAATGAGGTTAAATGATATTTGTATAAATAACTAAATCAACTATAATTGCTAACTGTATGTACAAGTATTCGTATTGAACGAATGAAAAAATGAGATTAGTCGATTAAATCGACTCGCATTGTGTATTATAATTTAGTAACGAAACATTATTTATAAAACAATACCTTTGTCTAAAATTGCAGTCATTTAAAATTAAACCTACTAATTTACATTTATTATTTACATTTCGATAATATTTTCGTTCAAAAATCCTTACTACTAGGTCGTGTTAAATCGGTATTTCTGTGCAGTATTTAATAAGTGAACTTAAAAAAGAATAATTCACATACCGAGTTGCCTACTTAAAAACTAAATTGGTATAGACGCCAGCACATCAAGCTACTACAACCTGTCAAAATTTCCTTAATAGATTTTCAGCTTTATCGCTGAAGCATATGGTTTAAAGTTAATTGGGAGAATTTGACATTTTCGGGTAGCTTGATGTGTTGGCATCTGTACAAAGTTGTCAGTTATGAGCAAAATGAAAATATTACGAGCTTTACTACAAAAAAGTTAGACACACGTTAGACACGATTCGTGTCAAATGTCTGTCTAACTTTTTTGTAGTAAGGCCCTACATGTTTAAATTGATTTTAAAGAATTCCACTACATAGGATCACACCTTTACAAAAAAGTTGAGTAAACAGTTGGCAACATTTAAATTTTAATTTATTTATTAGCTAGCGAAGAACTAGGTATTTGCTAATGACATAATTGTTATTTACAACAGAATTGTTCTATGTTGACATAAGGTTTACACAAATTATTATTCATGTAGACTCCTGCATATCTGTCAAATTTCCTTAATAGATTTTCAACTTTATCGCTGAAGCATATAGTTCAAAGTTGATTGGGAGAATTCGCGTAGCTTGTCCTCCTGAATTTTTCAAAATACCTACATTTGGTTACAAATGGTAGAATTTGACTATAAGTTTTTTTTTTAAAGTATTCTGTCAGTTGACTTTTAGTTTTAATCATGGCGTCAGTTTTGCCTACAATAATTATTTTGAATTACAATTGAAAAATGTATTGCGTTTGTACAAATAAGTATGAACCCTTACGGTAATCACAGGTTGCTGATAAGTTCCAGATAGTTCATCTGGCAGATAATTTCATACAAATTCTGTTTCATTTTTGAATTTATCTGGTAGATAGTGGCTATCCGTAACATGTGAAACTGGCCCTTAATATTTTAAAACTTCAAACAAAAATGTAGCGATGAATTTCGTTGTATTGTCAAAATAAGGCTTATTTTGATAGTAGCTGTTTCCCGCGTATACTTTTTTCCGCACCCGGATAAAAAGTAGTCTAGAATAGAATAGAAGCCTATCCTATATTCTATATCTTAAATACATTTTTGTTCGGGGCTTAGGTTCTAAACCGTGTCTACCAAATTTTATTTAAATCGGTTCAGTAGTTTAGGCGTGAAAGACCGACAGACAGACAGAGTTACTTTCGCATTTGTTATAGAATTTTCCACACACAGACTCAAACTTTTAAAATGACCCTTCCCGCTGTGGGTGCAGCTGGAGGGAGTGTCAGACTCTTACTGACTAAAACCCACTATGTTTCTTCTGGAGGTCTCTGTGTGCCAGGGCCGCGGTAACTCTTGCGAACAACCCTCAGCCTAGCATGACCCCCTTCGGACGAATTCGCAGATGATATCAGCTTGTACCTCATTGACACCGATGTTAATCAGTTGTGTCTTGGATATTAAGAACAGGGTTTCTCCATCGATCTCATTGTCCTTGAGATTTGCTGCCGTGTCAGACCAGTTGAAGGCCAGAAGGTGGTTTGATAGATCTTCAGCCTGTGTGGGTTTAAAGAACAAAACATGTTAAGAGTCTATTTTTGAGAAACGAAGATGAAGGCACATAATATACACAATACACTTATTAGAGATGAAAAATTATACGCTACCTCTATTTCATCGCTTATAAGACCCGTGTGTTGTGTTAATTATGTGTACAAGTCGCGAAAGTCTAAAATCATCAAGGCACGTTCAATTGGTGGGTCTTGGCTGTCACTTAAACATCTTTGGCAGTCGTTACGCTTAGTCAAAAGTCGGACAAACAGTTTTACCAATGGGTAACAAGTGTTACCAGTTGCAGAGTCGATCCTTGTAAAATACTGCATTAGGTTAGACTGGAAGCCGACCTCAATATATATGTATAGATCGTCATTTGTTGTCATAATATATATTATATAATATATATATATATTATGTTGGACATAATATAATATATATTATGTTGGACAGTACGCGCTAGAAACAACCGATCTGATTTAAGAAATTTAATGTAAGATAACCCATTTGTACACTTTTCTCCGGGTTCGCAAAGAAGTTGGGAAACTGCGGAAAACGGCAATGATAAGGCTAGAACATTATGTTAGTTGTGAAATGAGTATGGGAGAGAAAGACAATGCTGCGCTGACTAAAAAAGGGGAAGAGAATAGATGAATAGCCTCCTAAAAATATGAATGTGCGAGATCTATTTTTGATTTCATGTAAGATCAATTGGTCATGGAGAAAATCATTATGAAGATAAAATAGAACCTTCACGATGAAAGGCTAATTTTCTTCTGAGAATTTTTCTTAAGTAAAACCGAAGTATAAAATAGTAAAAGAACAACAAGGTCTTACCGTCCAAGATTTGACGGTGCGTTTCTTTAATCCTGCGAATGGATTGGTGTTCCCACTGTCTTCTAGAAGCTTCTGTTCTCTTATTCCGTTCGTTGATGGTGCACCATCTTCTCGAGAGTGTTCATGTGGAGTTTCTTTTTTAGTTTTACTGATCTGTAAATTTTTATTTATATTACGACAATGATAAATATATAATTCCAAGTCGGGCAAGTACCAATGCAACTTTTCTAAGTTTGTATGTATTTTCTAATTTTAATTTGCTGATAAGTTCGAAATAGTTTATCTGGCATATAATTTCATACAAATTGTGTTCCATTTTTAAATTTATCTAGTAGATAGTGGCTATCCGTAACCCTGTGAAACCGGCCCTCAGTCTTTTAGATTAGTAAAACATATTAGACACATATTTCGTTGTTTTCACAAAACATTTAAAAAATACTGTATATATACATATGTATAATACATTGAAGCTTCGAAGGTCTGTGACGTCACGTTTATGTAAATTTATTGCCTAAAGGTGATGTAACACAGAATTTCAACAAGTTGTATCCTTGTCTTTATTAATTTGTGGACGAAACGAAAAATTACGTGTCCAATATTTTAGGCTGAATTAATAGGCCTTCTACACGATACAAACCAACCTCCGACAGACCTTGGTCCAGTAGGTGGGAAAATTTACCTTGTAAAAGTTAGTTGGCCGACCAGATGTGGGCGGAGTCAAACGACTTTGGACGACCTTGGTCGGGAGCACATCCATCGCGACAGTGTCCGTGGTCGGCTCCAACCGTGTGGAACGCTATCGGCCGACGGGAGACGCGACCAACGTCACCTCTATCGGTTTGGATTGTGTAGAACGCGTTAAAAAGACAGATTTATTACTTTTTTTTTGTTAGTAATGCCTTGGTTGTTAGTTAGTTAGGAATATTTTTAAATACTTACCGGAAAAGGATAATTCGATTCTTGTATAATGTATCCTTCTAAAACATGTGTTAGAATATACTGAGGCTCTTGTTTCAAAGACACTTTCTTCTTTGCCGTATTTCTTCTAGGTATTTCTTTAGGTACTTTGAAACTATTAAATGGTTTCCTGTCCTCGTCATTTTTGGTGTCATCAAGTTTATTTTCTTTTATATTGGTTATATGATATACTTCAGCTGAAATTGTATTATTTTCAGTAGAGATATTCTGTGTTAATTTGTGTTTTGAATTGTTATTTAACTCTTTCTCATTTTCGCTGTATTCTTCTAAGATCTCTTGTTTCTCAATGCTTATATGTTCCAAATCATCTCTACATTTAATGACGTTTAAGTTTTTCTTATCATTTCTTTGGAGATTTCCGTCAATATCACAAAATTCTTTATTAGTTTCATTATCATCTTCAATAACATCCAATTTATCAACACCTTTTGTATCTATTCCTGTCTTTTCATGGTTATCAAAGAATCTTAACTCTTCTTCAAGATTTTTCACCTTGCCTTCTGTTTCAGCCACTTCTTCTTGAATGAAATCAGAATGTCTTTTATCCCTATCAATTAATGCCTTTGTACTCTTATTGATAGTGCTATCATTTGCGATATTTTGATTCAGTATTTTTGTATTACTATTAAAACGAAACTGATGTCTCAATATTCTTTTTTGTATTGGTTTGCACTTGCATTTTCGAGGTAATTGTCTTTTACTTTTTAAAACAGTGTTGTATTTCCTTCGATATTCATTATTAGCTGTTAGATTCCATAATTGGAATACCGCTGAGCTTACTAGGTGTGTCCTATCACAAAATCGATTATGACGATATCGATATCGATAGTAAGACTTTTGTGGAACTAAACTATTGCAGCAAATTATACCTCTATCACTGAACTGTCTAAAATACTGATTATAAAACGACCGATTTGTGTCATATCTATGATTGGAGGATTTTAAAGATATATTGATGACATTTGATTTTATCGCATTGTCATAGTCTACTATATCCTGTTCCTCCCACAATTTTGACGATCAGCTCCGAACGAATGCACAAATGGTGTCGGCATTTTCTTCTGATACTCCTATGCTAACTAGTTGCGTCTTCGAGACTAGGAATAGAGACTCTCCGTCTATTTCATGGTCTTGGAACACTGATACTGTTTCCTCCCATTCGTATTTTAGGAGGTGATTTGATAGATCCTCGACCTGCAGAATTAGAGAGAAGAAATTATATTAGATGTCTTGCATAGAATATAATATACTAAAACTAGGTTCTGCCAGCGGTTTCGGGTGCACAGAGCAGTTCTCATGGGACACCGGTAAAACTGCTGGCGAAAGGTATAAAGATTTAAGAAACGATATCTGAGCGAGATTATGAGATAAAAAAGAAATATATGGATTCCTGTGCGTCAATTTTGAAAACTGTCAAATTTTCCCAATTAACTATGAGCCATATGCTTCGGCGATAAAGTTGAAAATCTATTAAGGAAATTTGACAGAGTTAGTAGAGTAATTTGTAGTGCTGGCGTCTATACACTTAAATTCCCAAAATTAAATAAAAAAGACATAGGATCAGAATTTCATAAATCATGGCTAAGGGTTTTTGTATGATGATGTGAAATACGATTTTAAGGGCCGGTTTCACAGGTTGCTGATAAGTTCCACAGGTACAAATTCTGTTCCATTTTTGAATTTATCTGGTAGATAGTGGCTATCCGTAACCTGTGAAACCGGCCCTAAATAATGCTATGAATTATCAATAATGTTGCTTACCGTCCAAGATTTAACAGTACTGTGAACCAAATCACTGAACGGATTCTTCTTCAAATTATCCTCTTTCTCTTCTTCTTCCTCTTTCTTTTTCTCACAGTGGAGAAGTAAGTAATGAAAAGGTAGTAACTGTACATCTACTCCTGTATTCTTCATTTCTTCTTTCATACATTCTTTCAGCGCGTCTGTAGCTTCCGTTTCTGGTTTGGAATTCGCTTGTAGAGTTTTTTCTATGAGAGGTTTTCTGATCTGTAATAAATTGTACATTAGATAATAGTCATCATCATCATCATCAGAGGCCTTCAACATCTACGAAAGATGATTAAAACGGCAGCCATGTCAGGTTATTTGATTTTGTCACTTGCGCTAATGGCTAATAAGGCATATACAAGAACGACAAAGCCAGACAAAATAGTACTTTACTATTAATGGCCTCCAGAAGGAACAAAAGTGGTTTTTAGTCGCTAAAAGTATGACACTCCTTCCTTCCTTCCCTGATTTCCCACGCAAAATAGACCACATATTCTTAGAATCACAAGCAAGTCGGAAAAGGGCTATTTCTAATTAATATTCTATATGTAATAGAGTTTTTATACTTACAGGGAACGCGAAATTAGATTCCTGAATAACATATCCGTCGACTACATGAGTTAATATATCTTGTTTCGTAATAATTTTCTCAGTCGCTTCTAATTTTTCATCCTTAACTTCAGCTTTTTGCTCTACGACATCCATTTTTTCGTCTTGTGTCACTTCTTCCTTGATTTCAGTTTTAACTTGTTCTGTAATTTGAACCTTATCGTCTTTCACTTCTGGTTGTTTTTCCTGTGTTTTTATTGGTTTTTCTACTACTATTTCTGACGTTGCTGGTTGTTTAACAGCTATTGGCTGCTTTTCAGTCTCTGCAGGAGCTTTTGTTACTTTTTCAGTCGGCGTTTCAGTCATTACAGTATCTTTAGCAGTCTTTACCTCAGCACCTACCTTTTCTGGCGGTCTAACCGTATTGTCAGTCGTTATTTGAACACTTTCCGGTGGTTTAACATCTATAACTTGGGGTGGTAAGCTATCACTAATTTTATCCTGTAATAATCTGCCACGAGCTTGTGTAAACACAGTATTTCTAATTAATTTATCACTTTCACTTGGTGCTACAGGAGTGATCATTGTTCTTGATTCTGTTACATTAGGTGTAGGAGTTATATCTTTTTGATCTTTACTTTCTACAACGACCATGGGAGTTGTAGGAATAATTGGCACAGATGGACTAGGTATATTTACAATAGGTTTGTGAACCGGACTTGTGTTTGTACCCATTTCATTGCATATCTTAGTGATAATTATACCCTGTTGAAGGTTTTTGTAAATTGGTTTCGACGCGGGAGGTACAGCCATCTTATTTTGTATTTCATCAGGCGATTCGCTCTTCCTTTTCCGACTTATACTAGGGTTATTAAGAAAAGTTGTGTTCGCTGCTATGTTTGTGACAATTTGATGGCTGTTTACTTTCTCCTGATTATACTGTGTGGGAGGAGTTTGAACTGGTATGTGTTGTGGTTGTATAGGAACGTTTTGTGGTAACATTTTTGGTACATTAGCGTTGTTTTCTACTCTACGTCTAGGCTGTATGGGTCTACAGTTGTAATTTTGAGCGAAGTTCCTAACATTTGGCACGGGAGAAGCAACGTTACTGTTCATCACTTTATTAGGTTCTTGAGGAGGCTTGTTCACGTTCACATTCTGAATATTTTGTTGAGGAGGTTGTTTCATAACATTTTGTACGTTTATCACATTATTTCCCATCATTTGAGGTCTCACAGCGTTCACATTTTGACTGAGTCGCGGTCCAATATTCTGCACGAATTGCTGACCAGTATTTGCCTGCTGTATTTGTATGTTCTGCATATTGGCCATCGTTTGCATGTTCTGTATTTGATTCAGGGACATTACTGGCCTAGCTATGTTCATTTGTTGTCCCATTTGCGGTCTGACGTTCATGAATACCTGTCTCTGAACTTCGACAGCTTGGTTGTTAGTATTTTGGACTTGTCTCGCTACATTCATTTGATTCTGCATCATGTTCTGCGTGTTTGTCTGCATCTGTCCTGTGTTAGGATTCTGATTTATGTTTCTATCATTCGTTTGTATGTTCTGTTGCACGTTTTGCACCATGTTTGGCACAATGTTGGCCAATTGCATGGATGGTCTCATCTCTTGATGGTTCTGCGCCAACATGTGTTGTTGGAGCTGGAAGTTGGCGAAGTTCTGTTGGAGGAACATTTGGTTCGGGTCCATCTGATGTTGGACTTGCTGCACCATATTGTTGGGCAGTTGCTGGACGTACACCACGGGGTTGGGGGCAGGCCGGTTCTGCATCCATGGTGGTGGGTTTTGAGGGTTTATGAAGAATGTCTGGTTTGGCTGGATCTGGTCTCCTGAAACAGATTTAGTACTATCACTTACTGTTCATTTAAATATATTTCTTCACATCCATCTCATAAATATAACGAAAACTTAACTGACAATGAGATGACATTACCTAAAATCTACAATTTACCAAATCTACAAAATGAGAGAAACATAGCAGTCTAAACTGTATCTTATCCCTTATTGATCAAAGCTCAAAATACTTTAGCAATCCAAAAACCAGAGCCACAATGCTCAGCCACTTACCAGGCTGCACCAACACCTGCGTCTCGTAGACAAATCTTACTGGACAGAGAACCATCTGTTGTTGAACTGCCTGCTGACCCCTGCAGACAGAAATATCATCATATCCTCTGTGGAGAGTTCTTGAAGCTCTAGGAAGAAGCGCCAACCTCCAAGATCCAGTTGAGGTCACAAAGGTGTCTTGAACAATTGGAGGTGGAAGACTGCTCATATCTGCCTTGTCTTTTACCAAATCATGTCAAGGTCGGCTTCCAGTCTTACCCGTATGCTGGTTAGTGCCAGTGTTTTACATGGAGTGACTGCCTATCTGGTCTTCTTAACCCAGTTACCTGGGTAATACGACGCCCTTTGGTAAGACTGGTTGTCAGGCTTTCTGGCTTCTGACTAGTCGTAACGACTGCCAAAGATGTACAAATGACAGCCGGGGCCCACCAATTTAACGTGCGTACCGAAACACGGAGGAACTCGTCATGACAAGGTGGTCATCCACAGACTAACTGCGTCAAGCGTTGCTTAACCTTATGATCGATCGAGCCGTGCGGATGTTACTTAGCCACGAGCTCCTCATATTTGGTCAATGGGTCTGACTCTCGTTTGAATTATAAAGGTTTACGGAGGAACTCTAGTCTAGGCAGGTAATTACTTGTTTTTGATCACTTACCCGATGGATTCTGGCTGGTTCAAGGGTTGCTGCATCTGTTAACCAAAAAAAAATGTGATATAAGTATTTTTATCTATAAGTCGTGGTTGCCTAGTGGTTAAGGCACCAGCCTCTCAAGTATGAGTGTGCGAGTTCGATTCCAGGTCAGGCAAGTAGATACCAATGTGATTTCTCAAATTTATGTTCTTTCTACACGCACATCACGTTACAAAAATCTCTCAAATTTTCTTAATGGATTTTCATCCTTATCGCTGAAGCATAAAGTTCAAAGTTGCTTGGGAAAATTTGACAGTTTCGGGTAGCCTGATGTGCTGGCGTCTGTACTTATATCTTGAACACCAATGACTGAGTAAAGATGAAGGAAAACATTTTCGATAAAAAGTATAGTTCTCGTCAAACTTATTGGCGGCTCACAACTTATTTTCGAGCACGTGCGCATGAGGTCCCCTTTGCGCCCGTTGATACCCTAAAAATTGTATCTGCGCACCCATTCACGCGATGTTCCGTCATCATTAACTTTGGCACGAACTGTGGATTGCTAAAATTATTAATGCTATTGACTTTCACATTAATAATCTCTAGAATACAACAAACTTCTCTTTGCAAAAATTTTCAGTAATTTGCAAAAATAATCATGACTAAAGTTGCAAAAAAAAAAACAGTCAATATAATGTTTTTTCTTAAGAAAACTGTTTCAGATCATTGTCGTATTCTTTTGTCAGCACGAAATCTAAAGAAAGTACCTTCGCCTTCTTCGCGGTACATTAAAATGCCGACCTTTTTCTAGGACGAGGCATTTTTTTTTTCTTCCAAAAACCGAAATCCTTCAATTTAGGGCCAGTTTCATATATTACGGATAGCCACTATCTATCAGATAAATTAAAAAATGGAACAGAATTTATATGAAATTATCTGCCAGATAAACTATCTGGACCTTATCAGCAATCTGTGAAATTGGCCCTTACAATTTTAAATTATCATCACTCTTGTATAAACGCCAGCACATCAAGCTACCCGAAACTGTTTTTTTTTCCAATCAACTTTGAACTAAGTAAGTACATGCTCCAGCGATAAAGTTGTAAATATATTAAAAGGGAATTTGACAATTGTAGTAGCTTGATGTGCTGGCGTCTGTATTTGCCTGACCTGGAATCGAACCCACACACTCATTGAGAAATCATCAAATGACCCCGCTGTGGGTACAGCTGGAGGGGGTGTCAGATTCTTAAGGTCAATTTAGACGCTTCATGTCTTCACATGGAGCTTCACGTCTTGAAAATACGATAATTGAAGGAATATTTAAATATTCACTCTTCTCGCCCGTCGACATGGGCGACAAGCGGCGTGTCATTTCGCTAAATTTGTATATGTCATATACGAATCTCGCTGGCGACATTTTAGTTATTGCCTGAATGTAAACATTTTGTTTCGATTATGTTATGGCGATTATTGATTGCGATAGTCGCGGAGACTCTCTCTGTCACACTGATTGTAAAGTGTCAAGTGCGAGTCGAATTCGCGCACGAAGGGTTCCGTACTATCCATCAATAAAACGACTATTATCTAAAAAATCACGTTTTTTATATAAGTCCCCTAAAACATTTATTTTAGTTGTCAGTATATGTTCTTAATAGTCTAACTATCACAGTTCATGAGATAAGGCGTGGTAACAGACGAACGGACAGCGAGGTCTAAGTAATAGGGTCCAATTTTTTTTTACTCCTTTGGACACGGCACCCCCAAAAAAACATTATTATTACTGTTATATTATTAAATTCAGTAATACTCGTAAATAATAATCGAAAAAAATATACAAGTAGGGGCGAGTGGGCAAAATGACACATGCTTTTTTTTAAAAACTTGTTTATGTATGTTTTTTTTATTGATACTATTAATTAACTGAGATGAAACGTTTGCCCCACTCGCCCCTAATTGTATTTTTTATGTATATCATAATATACAAAAATCAATAAAATCGAAACCATAAGCATTGCCTACAAGTAATGTAAAATATCGCGTGCAAATTGCAACCATACGGTTTCCGGACGGATACATATAGAATAGAGCGAACCCTTCCATTATCAGTAATTACTAATACTCCGTTATGCGTCTCAAATGATGGTGATTTTCGTTCCCTCGAGGACGCTCGCCTTTCAAGGGGGATGCTAGTTTTTGACAGACAATAGCAAAGATTATAAGTTGGTACACCTTTTACCAAATAATTATAGTTAATACTTAACTTACATGGTTTATATTTAATATTTAAAGTGTAATTTATTTATGTATTAAAAATTGTTGTTAATATTTTTTTTTTGCATTTTTTTACGTATTCAATGTTTTTGAATATGTAAATCTAATATGAGTTCTTTAGATACTTGAAATAACTTCGCGTCTCAGGTCTTATAAATATACAAAGCAGGATAATATCATGGATATTTTTTTAAGAAAGTAACAAGATCCCGGTTCCATCTCCGTCCTGATTGAACTGTTTCGAGCACACGGATTGCAGAAAATCGGCCTGTTTAACTGTTTTCCTCTTCAAAATTTCATCTCAATCAATTCAGTAGTATCACCGTAAAAGAGTAACAAACATACAAAGAAACTCAACATTTTTTTAGCTATCAACCTTTGTCATTAATACATTGGATTTAGTAAGTATGATAGTACATCAAGCCACCCGAAACTGTCAAATTTTCCCAATCAAATTTCAACCATATGCTACAGCGATAAAGTTGAAAATCTATTCCAATAATCAATTAATTAAATCATAAATTATAACCCCTTCGGTGAGATACCCCTTGGAGATCGAAGGGTTAAAAAAATTGACAGATTATAGTAGCTTGAGCATACCAGCACATCATCCTACCTCAATCTGTCAAAATCTTCAATGGATTTTCAACCTTATCACAACACTGTAAGATTAATATTCGATTGGTAAAATTTGACAGATTCTGGTAGCTTGATGAGCTGGCGTCTGTACATCATTTATAGTTCAGTCATGTAGCTACGAGCCCTTTCCTGCCAACATTTTTTTATAGGGGGGTGTCCTCATGGACTATCCTCCGCCTGGGCAGAGGCGGAGGGGTGTGCCGGACTCTTACCGGCTAAAACCACCCCGGTGTCTCCTCGCACGTGCACGCGAGGCTACGAGAATCCAGATTCTTCCGCAGCCCCTACCAGATAAATTAACCCTTGATACATATAGTTGTTTGAAATATAAAAGGCAGGTGCCAAGGGATGATCATTTTTTTATCGATATAAAAAACTGTATCGTTGTGAATTTGTGATTCAACGCCGTACCTTTGACTAGAGCTTCGGCACAGCTCGCGGGCAAAATTTTAAGTGAGGGTGCTTATTTTTTTTTATATATATATCGTTGCCGAAAATCGATCTCAGTGGCGTGCACTTGGAGAGGCTTATGTCCAGCAGTGGACTGCGATAGGCTGATGATGATGATGATGATGATGATATATCGTTGGTATCATGATCTGATTTTAATTGGTATCGCTGTTACTTACTAAGGAGAGACGTTTTAAAATTGTCACGCGTTATGTTACTGTAGTGATGTGTGTTAATAGTTTTATCGATATTTTTTTTGATAGCTAAACGTTGTTGGCTTTGTCTTTATTTTTTCTTTTGTGTGTTTATTTGTCGTTATGTTTTTGTGATTAAATAAAGTTGAGGTTTGGCTTCTGTGAGCTGTTTCAATTTGTATTCATTACGCCTAGCCATACTACATTGTGACAAAGTTTTAGATTTAATTATTCTATTCAATATGTAATTTTTGTATCATTAGGCATGTACATTCCTGATTATTTTACTAAAAATATGTGTATTACAAAGAAAAGAAAGGCTATCACGACAACACTTACGTATTTGTATGTTTTTTAATAGAATATTTTTAAGCCTATTAATTTGTATAACTTCACCCTGAAATAAAAAAAAACTCATTTCCTTATCCTTTGTTAGAACAACCAACCCATATCCAATACTATCTAATATCAACTATTTCGTAGAATAAAAATTGTACTAGGATTTATTTAAAAAAAAAAAAAACAACATCTGATAACGTAGTTCGTCCCGGCAATCGAACCTAGGACGTCACGTCCGGCAACCGTGCTTACGACCGCAAGACTGATAAGGTACTGAGATCCAAATCTATACATATAATAAAATCGTAGAAAAGTCAAAACTGTACATTGAATGTTTTTTTTAAAGTTGGGGCGTGATCTAAAATCGATATGGAAGCCAAAAATATAGTTTTTAGAATTTTTGTCTGTTTGTCTGTAAGTATGTCCGGGATAATCTCGAAAAGTACTGCATGGATTTGCTTCAAATTCGGCATGAATATAACTGAGAGGTCGGATCAACATATAGGCTACATATTATCACGCTATCACTACGGGGGGAGGGGGGTGAATGTTTAATCCTAATGCCCACGCGGACGATGTCGCGTGCAACAGCTGATGTGGTATAAAAAGTAAGCTATCTTATAATAAGTGTCATAATTGTTACAATAGTGTTGTTATAAGAACCCAGCACGTTCCGCGGTTTTGACCGCCTTCCCATGGCACTACTTCCCACATCCGGTCAAAAAGTAGCCCCTCTGTCTCCAGGGTATCACCTAACTAAATTTCAAATTTCATAACAATCGCTAAAGCCGTTCCAAAACGACAAACAGTCAAACTCACCTTATCATTTGTTATAGACATTAGTAAAAAAGTAACAAAAACTTATTAAGACGAAGTCATAATCACACAATAAAGTAGTTAACGACATGACGAGCTCGGTCCAGCTATTTCGGAGAAAGGCACACACAAACGGACCCCAACGTGGATAAAAACATCAAAATAAGCTTTCTTACGCCACCATCTTTAGCCCCTCGTAAATCAAACAGAGATATTTCAATGGATCGGCACTATTTGCTTTTATTATTAACATTTTTGACACATTTTCAACCTTATTCCTTGTAAGTAAAGTCGAAATTTGCTTGCCATACCAATATCCCTTCGACGACAAAGGTATTCATGTACCACCAATAGAATATGGACTTTAGTACTTAGTAAATAAGGTTTACTATGTATATAAGGGTGGTGGGTAATAATAATCCCTGCGCAGCGGATGGCGGCAGACATTTTATTTTTTTTATCTTAGATAGTGATGTGGCGAGTGTCGATAGACGTAATTATTATTATTATTTTTGTGTGATTTGAAAATTTAAATTTTATCGACTGTTATTTTCGAAATTTTGGAATTGACATTTAGAGAAAAGAGTTATCGTAGGTTAGAAAGTTGCTATTTATATCTTTTTCTCTTTCTTTTTTTACTCTTTCTATGCGAGGACTGAGGAGAGATATTATTATTATTTTTAAAGAGGCGGTTCTTATGGTCACGATTACCATTTTAGCAGGCTTTCGCTAATAAATACATTACATTACATCTCTCTATCTTATATGGGAATCGAACCTAAAAATTCACTTGTAATGTTTGCCTTTGGCACCACAATTTAGAAAACAGAAAAAAAAACTTAAAAGACCTTGTAATATAATTTAGACGTAAGTATAGCTTTATCATGAATTCATGATATATATATACAACTATTTAAACATTTAAAAATCTAGAAGTTAAGTCGTTCACGGATAAGATTGATCGATCAAGTAAAGAACTCCTCCACATCCAAATTCTATTGGGTTGTCAGATATGAGCTGGTTAGAAACTGATAAAGGCAAACCATTTGCTCCAGACGACTGACAACTCGAATGCTGACCACGATCCTCAGCCATGAGGAGAAGGACCGAACTAAATACTGGTTATATTTTTAGAATAATCGAGCTTTATATCCAGGGGAAGAATGATGGTGGTTTATTTTGATTGCTAAATCAGCTGTTAGCTTGTAGGCTAAGACAAAATTAACATTACAGCTTGTTTACTTAAACAAGCTATAGGTACTGGTCTGTTCATAATTATTAATTGCTGAAAAATTTATTGACTCAGAAAATCGATGGATAGATATCGCTGAGGGTGCAGCTGGAGGGAGTGTCAGACTTTTACTGACTAAAATCCACTTTTGTTCTTTCTGGAGGTCTTTGTGTCAGGGCCACGGTAACGATTGTGAACAACCCGCAGCCCCAAGTGTAATATACTGATTATTTTAAGTATAAAAAATAAAATAGAAAAATTATTAACATAGTCCTAGATACCCACATACTTGTTCAACTAGTCAACCATAATGATATTTGTGAAACAAATGAGCATTACAATCGTGCATAGTAATGTCGTATACAAATAAAATAATATCACACTCCATATAAAAATAACAAAGTTATCGATAACCATAAATAATGACGATAAAATGTGACGACAAAATTACAACACTATCGTAAATGTAGGGCGCCACAGGGGAACAGCGAACACGACGAGTTCTCTATAAATAAGTGGCATCAGCCAGAAAGAGACGCCAACACAACAATAAACAATGCCAGAAAGAGACAGAACACAATATCCAATCAAAATATGCAGTAACAGCATTTTAGTCTTTACTGTGAAGTAATAAGAAACTATGTTATCGATATGTCAGCGCAAATTGTCATTTGAAGCCATCTTACATACTCAAATTATATGTTAGTCACTATATCCACAACAAAATATATGTAAACATACAATAACAAAACGTCAAGAATCATTTTGCAATACAAAAAAAAAACATTTTATAAAAAAAACACAAAATTTCCTAAAACCAAATCGATTAAAAAGTTAACGGAACCCATAATTGAAATCCAATTTCAAATGGCTGTGACGTCACGCTCGAAATTCGTAGTTATTTCAGTGTTACAACACAGTTCTGGTACTAAAATTGGAACTTTTGACGTTTTCCCTCAAAATCTCGACTGAAATACAATTTTATATCAATATCGATACGTAATACGGTGCAAACAACTTACCTTCACAGATCCACAGCAATGGTGTCTTCTTAAACGTCAAAAAACTATAGAAACGTATCAAAACGTCACGATTAAACTCACTCCGGACATCTTTCGAAACGAAATGGCTGCACGAATAACATAAAAGATACAGGCACAGTGTATAGCATGTCTACCACGAAACTCGGAACGATACCACGGAACGACGGCAAAGCGATACTTCCCGTACAAAACCGTATCGATTTTATAAAACCAACGACATTTTGGTACGAGGGTCGCCTAACCAATGATAAAACAGTGAATAACAACGCACGGTATTGGACGGAACGTGTTTCGAAATTCAAACACGTTCCATGACCCCAATATCCTCTCTACGAGACGGGTGAGCTGAACAAATGTACGTGTGTCTCTTTCACACGCACGCGGATTAGGAATATGTTAAAGTGAGATAATAAATGTATTTTTTTTCAGATTTAAACGTGGACTCGACTTAAGAAATTACTTTTGAACACTAATCGATTTATAATCAGCTTTATTTAAAGTGAATAAGGTTGATTATTATGTTATAGGTTTTGTGTGGTGAGGCAGTGATGTCATTTAAGTAGAATGGCCGATGTAATGAATTATTCACACGATTTGGGCCTATTTGTTGGCTTTATAGCTCGTGTTGCATTGTTATAGTTTTATTTATAATATGCAGTAGTGCATCCTTTAAATATATATTCAGTCGTGGCAGCTATGTCTTTTATTTAGTATTTATTATAATATTTTTACTTAAAATCCAATCGTTGATGCTTACCGTCGGAAAGTTTTGGTCAACATTCGCACAGAATGACGAATTCGCATTTGAAATTTTAATTGTATTCGTAAAATTAATTATAAAATCGAAGGTGCGTTTAATTTGTGTTTAATTTAAGGTTAAACTTTTTTTTGTTGGTAGTTGCTTTCTTAAATAATTGATTGAAATAAAAGGCTTGGAATGATTTTGATCGAAACAAGAGTAGTTTTTTTTTACGAAAATACGTTCCAGTTTTCCGATACTCTCGGATTTTCTTTATTGATAGTTCTTTGTGATTAGGCTAAAAATTATATGTTTTTATATGTTTAATATTTAAATTTCCTTCGTTATTTAAAATCTATAAAAAATAATTCGCATTTAATATTTATTTAAGCTGAATATGTTATTTTATGTTTTATATATAAAATCCATTACATTTAAATAAATATTTTGTCGTATTTTTTTTTTATAATAGCCATATTTTGATTTTTGTAAAAAAATATTATAGGCCGAGATGTAGAATAAGCAGTAAAATTTAGTTACTAATCATATTTATAATTTAAAATAAAAAAGTACCTATTTAAAAACAGCAAAAACTTAATTCTTCCATTACAAAAAACAAATGTCAATTTCATCATTAAAAAAAAACTTTATTATTCAAAACGAGTAGGACCTATCCATTTTGACCCTATCTCCCCTATTAATAAACGCACTTACTTGACCTTTTGCCAAACGTAACCGCCCATACAAACTTCAGTGGAGGGGTATACAGCATTTATTGCGAAAAAAAAAAGTTTAAATTACACTATGATGTGTTGAAAAAAACGCGGGAAAGTAGCGATTAGCATTTAATGTTTTTTGTGGTATTCTTAATTAGGTAGGCAAGTTAATAGGTACAGACGCCAGCACGTCAACCTACCTCTATCTGGCAAATTTCTTTAATAGATATTCAACTTTTTTTTTAGATATTTCAGACACATTTTTATTTACAAATAAATTTATTTACAATTTTATTTTCAATTTTCAACCCTATCGCAATATGGTATATGACAACTAGTCAAATTCATTACTTTTATTGAACTGTCAAAAACGGTTAGGTACTTTGTATGCAATTTGTATGAAAATACTAAGTTTTGACGTCACAGATTTTTCACATCAAGCCGTATACTTATTTCGGTTATATTATCAATAAAAAATTGGAAACAATTTTCGGTTTAAAACGATAAATTAAACTGACATTTTAAGATGTTTTACAAAATGAATATGATAAAGTATTTTATTTTTGACCTAGTCATCATCCCTATACATACTGGAAGGTTCACTGGTGAAATTTTACAGATTAGGGTAGTTTGACCTGCTGGTGTCTGTACCAGTTAACTTGCCTACCTTATTCAGATCTCTTTCTACTAGAGGTGCGGAGCATGTATTTTTTTCTGTTGTACAAGTAAGATAGATATGTTTTATAAGTATATATCTTGGACACCATTGACAGTGTTTCGGATGGCACGTTAAACTGTACGTCCCGGCTATCATTGAACATCCTTGGCAGTCGTTACGTGTAGTCAGACGCTAGTAAGTCTGACGCCAGTCTAACCAAGGGGTATTGGGTTGCCCGGGTAACTGGGTTGAAGAGGTCAGATAGGCAGTCGCTCCTTGTAAAACACTGGTACTCAGCTGAATCCGGTTAGACTGGAAGCCGACCCCAACATAGTTGGGAAAAGGCTCGGGAGATGATGATGATGAAGTAAGATCGCCCAAATCCCCCTTATTTACGCCCGTGCTATTTATCTAGACCTGGTTTTTGTCTGCGGTTTCCCCGCTTCCTGAGGGAACTCTTGCCCTCACCAGGATAAAAAGGAGCCCATATGATATTCTGATGTATAGGTAAGCTAAATTACTGACAAGTTTCATTACAATCCATCCAGTAGTTTTTGAGTGAAAGAGGAAAAAACATCCATCCATACCAACTATGGCGTCCGTAATATTGTTTGAATTGACTAACAACAACTCAAAACTGAACTAAATTCAATGGAACGCCGCTTTTATATTCAAATGAAGCTCAATTTTTATCCTACCGACAATTTTTTTAACATTTTCCTAAAGTTAAAAATATATTTGCGTAGTGTAGGGTAATAATATAATTATTCATAACTGATATGATAGGATTCAACATGGCTATATCGTCAGCTTATTGGGTGCGCTACCAGGCGCTACCGTTTGATATAAGGACCAATATGTGGACAACTAGTCAAAATCAATACTTTTATTGAACTATCAAAAACGGTTACTCTCTATGCAGTTTGTATGAAAACACAAACTATGATGTCACAGATTTTTCACATCAAATCGTATACTTATTTCGATTATATTATCAATAAAAAAATGAAAAGAATCTTCAGTTTAAAACGATAAATTAAACTGATGAACGTGGATGAATATAGAGGAAGGGGACGACCAACGAAACGATGGATGGATTGCGTAAAAGTTGATATGGCTAGAAAGAATGTAACTTGTGAGATGACGGCAGATAGAAGAGCGTGGAAGACAAAAACATGCTGCGCCGACCCCAAATAAAACTTGGGATAAGGGCAGGAGGATGATGATGATATTTTATTCTTGACTTTCTGTAGTCATAGGGCCAGTTTCACAATGTCCGAATACCCACTATCTACCGAATAAATTAAAAAATGCAACAGAATTAGTATGAAATTATCTACCAAATAAACTGACTGGAACTTATTCGTAGATATGGTGAAACTGGTCCTGAATATATTCAGAACTATTACGAAACTACGATTTAAATAAAATACGGATAGGTTAGGTCATTATTGAGTGTTTAGCGTAATATTGGTAAACTAAACTTTTGTTTAATAAAACCCTATACACATTTAACCAACTTTGACTTCTAACACGATATTTTGTACAAATATTTTGGACTCAGCCATTTTACCTTCCCACTGCTGGGCACAGGCGTCCTCTCACACAGAGAAGGATTGAGCGTTTGTCACCACGCTTGCTCAATGCGGCGGGTTGGTGATTTCAGGCTTAATACTCCAGGTTTCCTCGAGATGTTTTCCTTCACCCTAAATCAGTCATTGGTGTCCAAGATATACTTAGAAGTACATATAGCTTAGAAAAGTTGCATTGGTACTTGCCTGAACCTGGATTCGAACCCACACACTCATTCTTGAGAGGTTCGATCTTTAACCACTAGGCCACCACAACATCATACATATTTACAACTAATTTACAAAAATGATAGTTAATATATTTATATTAAAAAATCTCAATAAATGGCGTCAAAGCATTTTATATTCATACATAACATAGCTTTCGGCCTCGCGTCTCGCAGTATGTACCACAAAATAAATAAGTAAAATACGCATATCCGTACTCCTAGCCCCTGGCTGGAGGCCTTAAATTCTAGGCATCCGCAGGGTTTGTCCGGTTAAGCAGTAAACAGCCTCCTTAGGCTGAACTGCGAGATGCCTATTCAAAAAACAAAAAAGTTCCTACTCCACGCCACTGCAGGACTGCGGTTTCTCTCTCTCACACAGAGAAGAGAATCAGTGTTAATCACCACGCTTGTTTGTTTATTTACGTAACAGTTTATGTAAACAGTTTATGAGAGAGAAGAAAAATAGATTAATCAGGCACTATCTACTTATTTCTTAAGAAATCTCTTCCGGCAAGCCCGTAATGGAATACACTTTTTCAATATAAAGGGAGGATATTTTGAAAGAGTTACCGCGGCCTTGGCACACAGGGACCTCCAGAACATAGGTAGGTTCATAGTGAGTTTTGATGATGATGGCATCCAGGCCGATTGTCGGCCACGGCGGCCTATCTTTTTTATGGAGATCAGCCAGCTGCGCAGGACATATTATAGTGCACAAGCATTCGCGCAGATACAGGTGCACTCTCTATTCCCTCACTCTCATAGTCCGATGGGACGGCAATCCGACACGACCGGAGAGAGATCAGGCGCAGGACCGACATTTACGTGCTCTCCGATGCGCGGGTGAATCAATCACCTACTTCCAGACTCCAGGCTGCTTTATGAATAGTGGGTCTTAGTAAGAGTCTAACAATCTCTTCAGCTGCATACACAGCGGGAGGAATCATTTGATTGTTTTAAAAAAAGGGGTTTAAATAAAGCTGCGTAAATTAAAATCATAATCATTTATTAAGACCAATAATTACAAATAACAAATTAACAATTAGAATACGAATCAATATTTAAACTTTCAACTTCTTACTTGGTTTCATTTTTGGCGGTTTTATGATAGATCCAATACTTTTTCTTCGCATCATACTTTTCTTCTTTGAAGGTGTTTGCATACCTTTGGCGATTCTCACCTTCTTAGCTTTGTCATCGCTATTTTTCTTTCCTTTCACGATCTTCGCTTCTTTTTCTTTGTCAACCTTTTTTATTGGTTTAGCAGATTTCTTGGATTTCTCCGTATTCTCTTTGGATTTGACAGATTTCAATTTGGCGGGTTTTTCACCAGCGAGCTTTTCCTTGAGTTTTTCTTTAGATTTTTTCTCTTTTTCCGGATTTTTCGGCTTTTCTTTTTTCTCTTTTGAAACTTTTTTGGAATTTGGTTTCTTCTCCTTGACTGGTAGTAGTTTGAAGGATCCGGAAGCGCCAATTCCTTTCGTTTGAACAATTTTGCCTTCCTCAACTGCGGATTTGATGTATTTCTTAATGTGGTAGTTTAATTTCTCTGTATCGACGTTGTATTTTTCATGTACGTACTTCTTGATAGCATAAAGTGACACTCCTTTCCTGCTTTTCAGGTCTGTCAAAGCCTGATTGATCATTATCTTCGTAGTTAATTTCTTTTCTGATTTCGTATTTAGCATTTCTACGGAGGGACTTGGAGGCATTTTCTTGTTCGATTTTTTTGGTAAAGTTGATTGTAATTCGATGTCCGACCCTTCTGAAGACATTTTAGAAGACGTTCCGATGGATAATTGAGATTTAAAAACGTATTTTTTGCTATTAGCGCGAAATAAATAAGAGGTTAAGTGAACGCAATCTTTACCGTAGCGACGAAGTGGTCGTAGTTTGGAGCAATGTAAAAAAATGACGGTATATTGAAAATTCGGTTTGGTTTGCATATAAAAGTGTTGTTCTAATAAATTTTTGTTTAGTTGCGAGTTGGAACTGAGTTTAGTATGCTGCCTTTGTATGATTTTCACATAAATAATAATATAAAAAAATATGGATGCGATTTGCGAACGTGAATTCAAACGTAAACGATTTAATTTAAGTAAGTAAACACTGACGAGCATTTTCTTAGACGCTTTTTCATAAATTGCCAACCTTCTTTAAGCATTAGGTACATACTTAATTGGATGTAAATAAAACACGATTCACGAGCTAATTTTAACGAAATTATTAGTTTCCAAAAATACCTGATTAGTTAATTTGACAAAATACCTTGTTAGGAACTTTGGTGCAAAATTACTTACATGTTATTATAAATAACACTAGTCTGACAAGGTGTTTCATAACTACGCAGTTCAATCAGTCGATAGTAAATTTTCTTCCTGAACTGATTTGGTTAGGTACATTTCAGTGTTAGATAGTCCATTTACCAAAGAAAGATAATCACTGTTTGCCTGTGGTGGTAGCTAAGTAACTGTCGCACGGGTCGATCAACCATAAGGTTAAGCTACGCTTGGCGCGATCGCTCCGTGAAAGGCTGACCATCCATGTCATGACGAGTTCCTCCGTGTTTCGGAAGGCACGTCAAATTGGTGGGTCCCGACTGTCATTTGTACATCTTTGGCTGTCGTTATTGGTAGTTAGAAGCTAGCCAGAAAAAGCCAACCAGTCTTACCAATGGGTTGAGGAGGTCAGATCGGCAGTCGCGACATGTAAAACACTCGTACCTACTCAGCTGCATGTGATTAGTCTGGAAGCCGACCTTATTATATTATATTAAGTAGTTGTATTTTAAAAGTAAATAATAAGACTAACCTATTATACTTACATATGTATTTGTATTTATGAGGTTATACAGACAGCATGAGCTTGTGGTAAACATGAGTTTTCCATAATGAAGTAGTTCTAGTGGTGGACATTGATTACATACATACATTGCAAGTTAAATAAAAGCTTTTAAAAAATAGTACAAAAATAGCAAAATATAAATTTATGAGAAGTCTAGGTAATCTTTTCTGTGGGTTTATACAAGATGCCATTCTACTCGATAAATCACGTGGTCAAAACGTGATTTAAAATGACACTTCCATATATTTTTGTCGTTTATACTAGCGTTTATGATTGTAGAAAGGCACCTTGGCTACTCCCCCTGGGCTGCGGGTTATTCACACAAAAAAACCTCTAGAAGGGACAAAAGAAGGTTTTAGTCAGTAAGAGTCTGACCCTCCCTCAAGCAGCACCTTTTTGGGTGGAGGCATTTGATGTTTTCCCACTGATAAAAAGGTAATCTTTACTATAACGACGATGAAGTTGATAATACTAACTTGATGAGACCTACAAATAGTGGGTGATTTGTAAATTCTGCTCGTGCGCATATAAAAGTGTTGTGGGTATTTTGTAAAATCGGTTTGGTTGGCGTATAAAAGGGGTTTTTGATGCCTCGTTAGTTTAGTAGTACGACTGCTATGCACCGAGTTGCACGGTTTCGATTACTGATAAATGATATTTATTTTGCAAACAGGTTGAATTCAACACTTTTACATGTCGAGACTATTTATAAAAAACTAGATGAGTTACAGTCTCTTTTAGAGTCCAGACATAAAAAGAGTGATTGATACACCAGTGTATCGGAGAGCTCGTAAATGTCTACCTATAGTAGTAACTGACATTAGGCTTCGTGCAGGCCACATTATGTGTCCCCTTTTCAGTACCTACACTTGATAAATAAAATACACACATTGAAAACAGGCTTTTGGTTTAAAATTCCGGCTATGTGTGAATCGGACTCACACATGAAGGTTCCGTACCCATAAAAAGGCCAAAAATTCGTGTCTGTTGTATGGAAACTCCTTTTCATGAGCCAGTTGTTATTTTTAATGTGAATAATATATCCATAGAATATTCTGGGAATATTTCAGGCGTCTGCCTTTTATAGATAAATATCGCGCAAAACCGAGGAAAATCACATTTGTATTATGTCGGGAGCCCCCTAAAATATATATTTTATTATATATAGTCTTTATTGTGTCTTCAGTACCTAAATGTGAAAGTACCTAACTTATCTATTCGTCGTAATTTAAGCCAAAATTAATGGACTAATTAAAATTAAATTATGTACCTACACAGAAAGGTAGTTTAGAGTCTGAGAAAGGACATGGCTCCTTTTTATCCAGGGCACAGCGCATATGCAATAGGTATAAGTATATGGCTTGATGTGAAAAAAATTGTGACGTCATAATTCTAACTTTCATACAAATTGCATAGAATTAGAATAGAGAGTAATCGTTTTTTACAGTTCAATAAAAGTAATGAATTTGACTAGTTGTCAACTGCCGTATTCTCTAAGGACGCCGGCGAAACCGCGTGCTCCAGTGAATAATTAGCTGTGACGTCAGATAGCGTGTTGCTAATGACATTGTAGGAGGCGCTCGACCACTAATTAGTCATAATTAAGTAGTTACCTACGTTATAGGGCCACCTGTTTGTCAGGCATTTCCTGTAGGGCGGCGATACCTAGGTATCTACAAAATTATAGGTAGTAATATTTTTTTTGTGATGATTTTTATGGGTGGAAGCCTAGTCATGTTATTTTATTTACTTAACCCGAATTCAATAAGAACTAATCCTCACACGCGTATAAGTATAGAATAGATTATATATAGTTTTACCTTGATCAATGGGCTATCACAGATAGCCTTAAATATATATATTTTTAATTGATCCTGAGAGTATCAGAAGTTGTGGTGGCCTAGTGGTTAAAGCACCAGCCTTTCGAGTACGAGGGCGCGGGTTTGATTCGGCAAGTGCCAGTGTAACTTTTCTAAGATATATGTACTTTCTAAGTTTATCTTGGACACCAATAACTGATTAAAGGCTAAGGAAAACATCTCGAGGAAACCTGGACTATAAAATCTGAAATCACCAACCCGCGTTGACCAAGAGTGGTGATTAACGCTCAATCATTCTTCGTGGGAGAAGAGGCCTGTGCCCAGCAGTGGGGCGATAAAAAGGCTGATGATGATGATGATTGATCTAGTAGTTCCTGAGATTAGCGGGAAAATAAGCAATTTATTCAGCTTTATAATATTATTTAGTACTCGTATTGATTTGAGGGGTATTGGGTTGCCCAGGTAACTGGGTTGAGGAGGTCAGATAGGCAGTCGCTCCTTGTAAAACACTGGTACTCAGCTAAATCCGGTTAGACTGGACGCCGACCCCAACATAGATGGGAAAAGGCTCGGGAGATGATGATGACTCGTATTGATTTGATTCGCGTCTCTGCGGCTTTCCACTCAATTCTTATATTTAGGTACCTATTTTATTTTATAAAGGTGGTATAATTGATCCCATATTGTTTCTACCTTGGCAGGGCATAGTTTAAACAAGTTGTAGAACTATGCAGCAGCTACTTAATTACTGAATCTTACCTATATACACTAGGTGGACGGACGATCTAGTCAAGGTCGCCGGGAAGCAATGGATGCGGGTTGCTGAAGATCGCGCAAGGTGTCGAGACTTGGGGGAGGCCTTTGTCCAGCAGTGGACGTCTTTCGGCTGAAACGACGACCTATATACCTGAATGCACCCTGCATTCAGCTACCTTTAGCTAACATAGATTTCCATAACGTTACAGAAACAATTTCCATACAACAATTAGTATACCATACTAATAGAAGACTGATTCATGATCTATCAGTCAGCGGAGTGCTTTCCCTTACATCCTTTATTAATTACTTATCATGCAGTTTGTGCGCGATGCTGATGGATGTATAACAAACTACTATAAAATATAGATTTTAAACAAATTTGCACACCGTGTGTAGTTTGATCCAACTTGAAAGATAGAATAGCTTTCATCTTAATTTATAGACGCGATATTATTTTATTGAAAATTATTTATCTATACTTATAACAAGAACCTTAACCACAGCAACGCGTGGCCGGGTCTGCTAGTATAAGTACCTACCTATGTATATTAATTTGAGCTCTTTTACTTTTATCCGGTTACGCGAGGCAGATCTCACGCAGGCGAAACCGCTGGTGAAAGCTAGTTTGATAGATACTCCTTTTTTAGGGTTCCGTACCCAAAAGGTAAAACGGAACCCTATTGTTTTCGCTGCTCTGTCCGTCCGTCTGTCACCAGGCTGTATCTCATGAACCGTAATAGTTAGAGAGTTGTTTTCACAGATGATGTATTTCTGTTGCCGCTATAACAACAAATACTGAAAACTAGAATAAAATATTTTGGGGTGCTCCCATACAACAAACGTGATTTTTTTGTTCATTTTTGCTCGATATCGATAACGGCAACGGGTAGATGCTTGAAATATTCACAGAATATGGAATGTATTACTTAATTCGAAAATAAGTAATTGGATTAAAATTAAATTAATATTTGAGGGGGGCTCCCATTAAACAGACATGATTTTTTGTCCGTTTTATAAATAATGGTACGGAACCCTTCGTGCGCGAGTCCGACTCGCACTTGGCCGGTTTTTTAATTACTAGAGCAACTAGATGCAGTGCGCACTTTGCGTTAAGCTCTTTAAAAACTAGTACCTATAAAAAAGAAAATCTAAGGGCCAGTTTCACAGATTACGGATAGCCACTATCTAACCAGATAAATTCAAAAAGGAACAGAATTCGTATGAAATTATCTGCCAAATATCGAAAACTCCAGCTACAATTCAATGTCTGAAATCCCTGAAACCAGTTTTTGTATCTGAAATGTTGTTGTTCGAGTATTTTATTTTGTAATTTTAATTGTGATTAGCGGCCTTACTGTGATAACAAATTTATTTTATTACTAGCTGTTCCTTGCGGTCCCCGCCGCCCGAGGGAACAATTTCCCGTACCCTGAAAAAAAGTAGTCCTTTTGCAGACTCTTGAACTAGAAGTCTACCAAATTTTATTCAAATCGGTTCAGTATTCTTTGCGTGAAAGCATTACAGATAGACAGACAAACAAACACACACGTTTCTTAATTATTAGCGTTTTGAAGTGTGTTTTGTTATTTTGAAAAAAAAAGTCGTAAAATGTCCCAGAAACTATAGAGAAGGTATTTAAAAAAACAATTTTTGAAATTAAAATTTAGCCTGAGTTTGAATCATCGAGACAGTATTTATTTTCACTAAACCAAAAAAAAAAACAGCCGGTAATATTGAATCAAATACAATTTTATTTTTCCTTATTCATTTATTTCATATAAAAATGCATACAATTTATACACAACAGTATAAAAGGGCTCCAGTCATTCACACATTATGGTTATCATTCACTCTTTTGATTATCATTCATTCGTTATTTGCTTCATTCAATTGAAGGCCTTTTTGATATATAAAGTCTAACAAAATTAGTGCAACATATTTTTACAGGTCATCTAGTACATGCTAAGGATGATGTTTACTACAAAAAAGTCATTAAAACAACAATATATTTTATTAAATTTATTATCACATGACCAATGGGGTCGAAAAGTGCTAGAGTGGAGACCACGAACTAGCAAGCGCAGCGTTAGACGTCCTCCAACGTGATGGACAGACGACCTTATAAAGGTCGCCGGAAGACGCTGGACGCAGGTCGCTTCCAACCGGTATATGTGGAGATCTAAAGGGGAGGCCTATGTTCAGCAGTGGACGTCCTATGGCTGAGATGATGATGATGATCAGTCGCCAAATTGTACGACTCTTTTTTATGTGGTAGACATGATCCTTAGCATGTACTAGATGGCCTGTAAAAATATAGTGCACTAGTATTGTTAGACCTTATATTAATAACAATTATGGTGAGGTTACCAATTGCAGTCAAATTTAAATATAAATTACATTTTTTTAGATTTTATATACATACTTACATGTTATTATTACTATTATCTTAAATAACATGGTTTTTCACCCTATTATTTAGCTAATAATACAAAGAACGAATGAAATTGTTCACTCATTCATTCTTCAACTGTCATGTTATATTGGATGTAAGGAAGTTATGTGAACTCAATTATCTAATCTGGTTAAAAAAAAACATATATAGGTATGTACAGGCGCCAGCACGTCAACCTACCAGAATCTGTCAAATTTTATCAATCAAATATTAACCTTCCGGTATTGCGATAAGATTGAACATTTATCAAAAAATAATTGACAGATTGAGGTAGGTTGTCATGCTGGCGTCTGTACTTATAGACAATTACTAAATACTTATTTCGTCATAATCTGTTTTTAATCAAGGTTTTGTTTTTACTAAAATTCTATTTTAAATGCATGATTTGTATTGTTGGTTTCATTATTTATATTATGATATTATAAATTATAATGTCATTATAATATTGCTCAGAAATATCTAGTTTTATTAACTAACGGCCGAAATGAATAACCTATCTATCCGTTGTTTTGCTTACTAGAGATAGGAATTTGACACAAATTATTTGGGGCTAATGTCAAAATTCAATCTCTAGTAAGCAAAACAACGGATAGATAGATTATTAATTTCGGCCGTAAGAAAGGAAGGATTAGGTAAGGTAGAGAATCATAGCTAGACAAAGAACATAAACAGACAATTGTTTTTTAAGAAAAATAATTTTTATATATTTTATTTTTAATTCGTATATATACAGGGTGTAAGAAACATCCCTACGCAGACTGATAGGATGAGTTCAGTATACTACATTAAGAAGACTGGTTCATGAAATTGTTTCAGGAACGTTATGGAAATCCAATAAAACTGATTTGTTTTAAAACCTCACTAAAGTTTAACAGCTGATTTCGGTTTCGGAAATTGTTTCAGCGGTATTATTAATAAAGGAAATGAAGTTCTGCGTACAAAGAATTTAATTCTACATTAAAACATTAAAAATAAAAAAAAAGCAAAGGACCTCAATGCATCCTATCAGTCTCCGGAGAGCTGTCCCTTACACCCTGTATATGAATTTGAAGCACATGGCTGATGAATCTTAATCTATCCTTCGTTAGAAATTATTTAATTCCTCTTATAGTAGTGTATGCAGCTTACAATCAAGTATCATTGAAGAAAGATTTTACTTTGAAAGAACGGAAAATGAGGCGAATTTTTCTTTAGTATTAGCTGACCTGAGAGACGTTGTCTTGTTTATTTATTTTTTTCATAAAAACCTTCTCCTGACAATAACAAACACAAAACAAAAAACAAGTGAAATCGGTCCAGCCGTTCACGCGTGATAGCGTGACCAAGGGAAATAGGGATTAATTTTTATATGTATGGTTTAACAAAAATAGTGCACCATATTTATACAGGTCATCTAGTACATGCTAAGGATCATGTTTACCACAAAAAAAGTTGAATGACCTAGGGGTCAACGAACGAGCGCCTTCATAGAGACCCGCAATTGCAATTTGGCGAATGTATGATGATAAAACTATTGTTTTCATGAAATTTTTGTGGTAAACATGATCCTTAGCATGTACTAGATGACCTGTAAAAATATGGGGCACTAGTTTTGTTACACCCTGTATATAGATTTTGGTTGCCTCACAGATGTTAGATTTAGCTACGTATTATTAAAGGCTACAGTCTTCTTATTATGTAGTTGTAGTAAGCTTAAAGGTCGCTTAGAGTAACTTAAATGCGAATGGTGACTTAGTTCGCAATTGTCATCGAAGTTGACGTTTATAGCACCGTAGGGGGACATCCATAAAGTACGTCACACGAATTGAATTATTTTTAGTCGCTGATGGTCATATTTGTGAGACCGTCGGTGACGTAACAAATTTGTAATTAAACATCTAAAAAAATTAAATCAGAAAATCATTAGAATTATTTTGGCGCGTGCGTCGTGTCGCTAGAGCGGGGATATGAACTCGTCAACAAAAGAATTCAAATAATATGTTTATATAGATCTAGACGTGTTTTTGTCGTCGATCTACGAGAGACGTAATTTATGGATGACCCCCATAGCTTATGGTTGATTTTGCTAAAATATATATTGTATATGGTTACGCTATCTAAACTTAGAAGTAGATTGTGTTAAGACTATATTTTTCACCAATTTCTGGTTAACACTGCATCTGTAGATATTCTGAAGTATTTAAGGTAATGGTTGCTGGTAACCGGGTTTTCAGCTCTTCAAGTTTTTGGTCAGGAGTAATTACATAATAGTCACTTTTTGAGCACAACAAACCTGCTACCAGGTTGTTTTTTCTGTGTACTTGCTGTTTGACACCACCTTGTATAATGGTTGCTGAATACAAATTTTCTAGAAGATGGTTTCGTCATACTTTAAGTCCACTCTGTAGTATCTATTGCTACCTAAGTGTACTTAACACTGCCGTAATCAATGGTTGCTGAATACAAATTGCATATCTATGGTTGTTTAGAATCGACCTTGCTGCTTGGCGTCGGCTGCGAATTTCCTGACGTGCACTATATAGTCCAGCATCACGGTTGCGAAGGCTGCATCGAGCACAAATTGAGGGATTTTACCTAGAAATTAAAAAAAGACATTGTTATCTGATGATAGCGTCCAAGCCCATTGTCGGCTACGGCGGCCGTTCTCTTTTATGGAGATCAGCCAGCTGCGCAGGACATATTATAGTGCACGCACATTCGCGCAGACACAGGTGCACTCTCTATTCCCTCACTCTCATAGTCCGATGGGACGGCCAACCGACACGATCGGAGAGAGATCACAAGCAGGACTGACAGCAACGTGCGACACGATGCACGGGTGAATCAATAACCAACTTCCAGACTCTGGGCTGCTTTATGAAAGTTTCTCAAAACCCACAAAGCGTTTTCGGCCTGACCCGGGATTCGAACCCGAGCCTGCTGTGCACGGCAGCAGTCGCGCCTTGCGACCACTAGACCAATTTACCATTACTAGCTAGACCCGGCCACGCGTTGCTGTGGTTAAGGTTTTTGTTAAAAATAATAATAGACAAATAATTTGTAATATATGCTGAATGTTGTAAAAATCTCTGCTTGCGCGATGTACAGACGCCAGCACATCAAGCTACAACAATCAGTCAAATATCTTTAATGGATTGTCAACTTCATCGCTGAAGCATTATGTTTCAAAGTTGATTGGTAAATTTTGATAGTTTCTCAGGTAGCTTGATGTGCTGGCGTCTGTACGATTGTGGTATGCTAGTTACGATTTGTGTACATAGATGGCGCTGCTTGTATTGTCGTTATACTAACCTTTAAGATCACAGCACATTAGCCATTGGAAAGTGGTGTGGGTCTCAATCTTGCCACCAGAGGTCTGTACCGTTCGCGGCTTGAGGAACCAACAGCCAACCTTGTTTTGACCTCTGCAAATTAAAGAAAACAATTTGGTTAACATAACAAACATTTTATCTGTCTGTATACAGAAATACAGGAGCTCGTGGCTAAGTAACAGCCGCACGGGTCGATCGATCATAAGGTTAAGCAACGCTTGGCGCGGTAGCTCCGTGGATGGGTGACCATCTTGTCATGACCTCCGTGTTTCGGAAGGCACGTTAAATTGTTGGGTCCCGGCTGCCTTTTGTCCATCTTTGGCAGTCGTTACCTATAAAGTCTGACAACCAGTCTTACCAAGGGGTATCGGGTTGCCCAGGTAATTTGGCAGTAGTAGTAGGTCAGACAGCATTCCTTCCACTTAAAACACTGGTATCTGTGACGTCATAGTTTTCATTTTCATACAAATTCCATAGAGAGTAACCGTTTTTGACAGTTCTATAAAAGTATTGAATTTGACTATGTAATTGTCAGCTACCTTATTACCAGAAAGAAAATTCGCAAAACTCACCTGACGAGGTCTCTATGGGGCGGGTATCCGGGGACATTGACGCTGACCCCACTACTTATATAGCTGTCGGGGTCTGAAGCCACCACCTGACCATCCTTGGATAAGGGCGCTGTGCACCTCAGGATCACAAAGTCTCGGGGTGCGATGATACCCCTGCCTCCACCCGCTGTGACCTGGTAGGAGAGGTCTACACCGGGTCCTACTTCCTGGAAGGGAAGGTGGAAATTTTGAGTACAAAAAAAGTGGAAAATACAAAATTTTGTTATTGACGCCGATGTACTGACTGTTCGCAAGACTTACCGCAGCCTTCAGAAGGAGCATAGTGGGTTTTACAGGGGTCATTTAAAACAGGCGCATCAGAAAAAAAGAAAAAAAAAGGCGTATCAGATGGCCTTATAATGAGGTCAGATAGGCAGTCGCTTCAGCTGCATCAGGTTAGACTGAAAAGGCTAGGGAGATGATGTACAGACTCCAGCACATCAAGCTACTTAGACAAGCTATAGAATTTGTTACATTTCCTTAGGTTTACAACTTTATCGCTGAAGCATACGGTTCAAAGTTAATTGGGAAAAATTTACTTTTTCGGGTAGCTTGATGTGCTTGCGCCTCCTGCCCTTATTACAATTTCATTTGGTGTCGGCGCAGCATGTTTTCTTCTTCCACGCTCTTCTATCTGCCGTCATCTCACAAGTTACATTCTTTCGAGCCATATCAACTTTCACGCAATCCATCCATCGTTTCTTTGGTCGTCCCCTTCCTCTATACTCATCCACATTCATGTTCAAAACCTTCCTCACAACATGATCCTCATTCCTCCGCATAATATGCCCATACCATGATAGCTAGCGTCTGCAATAGCCAAAATTTAAAATTCCTTAAATTGGCACTCACCTTAATGAGCTCACTCTTCAGTATAGTAGGGTTCCATTCTGGCAGTTTGGTCAGATTATCCTTGAACTCCTGGTACAAGAACTGTGGAGGAGCCTCTACTACACCCTGGAAATGAAGACACCCAGTCAAAATCTTAGACAAGGTTGGCATCGGTTGGCAAGGTTGAGATAGTGGGAGAACTATCCCTTATTACCTTTGACCAACAGAGGGATAGTTAAGGCTAGGAAAAAAGTAACTTAGTTTAAACACAACATTGCAGACTTAAATAAAATGTTGAGATAAGATAATTATGTATGCTATCAAGCAGATAATATTTAATTGAATTTCAAAACCTTAGGGCCTTACCACAAAAAATTTAGACAGACATTTGACACGTGGACGTGTTTAAAATAATGTTGTAAACAATTTTTCTTTAAACACGTGTCTAACGTCTGTCTAATTTTTTTGTACTTAGGCCATTAGACTTTGACTTACAACATGGTTTAAAATAATAATAATAATCTAAGCGGCTTAATATTATTAAAAATATACCTTTTCATTGATAATATTATAATTAATCCGTATTTAAATAAAGTTGGATTATATTCTGATAGCGTATATCAATCACGCAAGATAGATTAATTAATAGGCATACCTACTTATCTAATTATAAAACGCTATGTATTTTATCTGTGTTGCTAGCAAGTTTTGCAGGCAACTATAGCAGGCTACCTTTCTCTCGCGGTTTATCCCGCATCCCCTGGGATATTAATCCCGGACCCGGATAAAACATAGCCTATGTTCACCGGGGATAGTGTAGCTTTCCAACAGTGAAGGAATTTTTCAAATCGTACAAGTAGTTTTGGAGCCTATTCAATTCAAACAAACAATCAAATTTTTTCTCACTTTCATAGCCCAATGGGACAGCAATCTGACACGACTGCAGAGAGATCAGGCGCAGGACCGATATTTACGTGCCGGATGCACGGGTGAATCAATCACCAACTTCTAAACTTCAGGCTGCTTTATGAAAGTCTCGAACACGCGACCATTTTTTTTTGTCGCTGGGAAATAATGGGTTAATATCCCCTTCCCGGGGGCGGGAGAGGGGACTCTCCGGTAAAGACGTTCCCGGTATACCTACTAAAAATAACCACGGGCACTCCGACGTCGCCTGAGTGGGGGGGAGGGGGCTGGGAGTCTATACCATCCAGTCCCCCACCGGCCACTGCCCGCCTTATAGCAGGCCCCTAACGTCCGTCCCCCTAACAGGGAGTGGCCTTTATAGTGGCCGGAGTACTAGACCAAAAGGCAGATAGGTCATCATCTCCCGAGCCTTTTCCCAACTATGTTGGGGTCGGCTTCCAATCTAACCGGATTCAGCTGAGTACCAGTGTTTTACAAGGAGCGACTGCCTATCTGACCTCCTCAACCCAGTTACCCGGGCAACCCAATACCCCTTGGTTAGACTGGCGTCAGACTTACTGGCTTCTGACTACCCGTAACGACTGCTAAGGATGTTCAATGACAGCCGGGACCTACAGTTCAACGTGCCATCCGAAACACAGTCGTTGGTGTCCAAGAAAACTTACAAACTTAGAAAAGGTGCATTGGTACTTGCCTGACCTGGAATCGACCCCACACCCTCACACTTGAGAGGTTGGCTCTTTTAACCGCTAGGCCACCACGACTTTTTTTTTTTTTTTTTAAAGGCAGATAGGTAGGTTATACAATACTTACAGTGAACCTATAAACCTTGCCAAACTGTTCAGTCTTCTTGGATTCGACGACATCCCCCTTAGCGCCCTTCTTCTCGACGTTCCAATTGGTCAAGTTGACGATGCGGAATGCATTGTGCATGCTCTCCGCAGCTTGCGCTTTGTACTCATCGATCTGTGGACAAGATTAATTTTATTTAATACAGAAAAATGGCTTTAATGAGGGCAGGGTGATAGAGGGCGAACCAACAGGCTAAGCATGTCAACCGTAGAAATAAGTTTTGTCTACCGGAGAATAGACATAATGACAGATTGATGTAAGATTTCTTTTGACACGTAGCAAAGAAATTTTTCTTTTCTTCGATCGACATAAGTCTACAAGTGATTATATGCGAGCTGACAGGTCGCGCCATGCTCGGGCAGAAGACATGTTGACATTGATAGAAATTGCTTTGTCTTTCTTGATAGAATAGACATAGAATCGCCATGCTAAGTCTGCAGGGGGCTTAGCCAACATGTCTTTCTACAATCGTAAGCGCTAGTAGAAAAGACACACAAATGCATGGAAATGACATTTGGACTCACGTTATACAAGCTCTCGTTAGGGAGCGTTCAAGTAATACGTAACGCAATTTGAGGAGAGGGGGGGGTCTCGTTAAACGTTACGATGCGTTACAGGGGCGGAGGGGGTCTTACATACAACACGTTACGTAACATTGTTTTGTTTTTTTTTTAATAAAAAATTAAGGAATTAAAACTCCAAAATCGGCAACCCTTTTCATTTACATTTTACGGGGAATCCCTTGATTGTATTAGTCTGGTCGTTTTTGAGTGTTAGAAACTTTAGGGTAAAAATGGTCACTTGACTGTTACGTAACGTTTAGAGGGTGGGGAGGGGGGGAAGTACAGAAAAATGTTACGGTGCGTTACAAGGGGAGGAGGGGGGTCAAAAATCTTCAAAAATTGCGTTACATAATACTTGAACGCTCCCTTATACAAATGTCATTTCTATACATTTTTGTCGTTTCTACTAGTGTTTACGACTGTAGAAAGACACCTTGGCTACAGGCCCAGGGTTAGCCAAGATATATTTATTAAAAGTAAACAATGATATATTTAGAAAGGGGCTTTTAGGCGGACGATTGTTCGCAAGAGTTACCGCGGCCCTGGTACACATGGAACTCCAGAAGGAATATAGTGGGTTCCAGCTGCACCCACAGCCAGAAGTGCCATTTGGATGATTTCCCACTCAAAAGAAAAAAGGGATTTTAGGCGAAGGACGAGGCGTTCGGCAACAGCACTCACTGACCGAACAAGACAATATAGGCCACCTCGTCTCCTCACTCTTCTATGCGAGTGTGGTTTTTTCAGCAGCACAGGTCCTAACGACCTTAGTTAATGATGATCGTGAAAGGCTAATCAGGATTTGGTTTATACTAGTCTTTGTATTTACACGTGTTGCGAAGGGTGTGCGTTTTTGGGGACTGTCTTTAGTTTTGACGTTCGAAAAGTACTGATTTATCAGTCTCATTCGAATATCCGAGTTTAAGTTTGTTTTACCGACTTCCAAAAAGAACATTAGGGCGAGATTCCACCAATATTGTTCGCGCATAGAGTACCCGTACGCGTCGGCGCGATTACATCATGTTCGCGCACACATAACGATGCAATCTCCTCTTTACATATAGATTATTTACAATAGTATAAAAACGAGCCATGATAGATACAGAAGGGTAACTAGTGTATTTTCATAATTTCAGCATGAAATTAAACAACCATATTTTTGGCTCTGCATACCAAAATATTGTCTTATCATTCAATAAATAATTCACCCATTTTCAGCCCTATTGAAACTATTATCGTATCCTTCTAATTAATAATTGGAAACCCTTCATAAAAGCACATGAAAAGGATTAGAAAATTAATATCAATATCAAGTTCGACATACGATAAAATTATATAGACTTAATTGATTGCCTTCTATGAGATAACAACCAAATATTGATTACATAAATTATACTTAATTAGATAAATTTGTATACAGATAAACGTTCATAATGCAATGATAATTAATAATTTATTTGGTTGGCTAGTTACTGAGTTGCTACCCAAGGAGATAATGCGAGGAGCCCGTGGACGGGGTACATACGCCAGCACATCAAGCTACTACAATCTATCTCAAAAATCCTTGATAGATTTTCAACTTTATCGCTGAAGCATACGGTTAAAAGTTGATTGGAAAATTTGACAGTTTCGGGTAGCTTATATGTATGTTGGCGTCTATAATAGGGTATTTGCCTGTGTTTGATTTTGTACAAAATTTTTAACAAAACAAGTAAACACACGCACAAGGAACATTTTTCTGAAAACAGCGTCAAAATTGGTTGATAAATGGAGCAGCAATCAACATTTTTTATATTCGTATGATGAAAAGTGGGATCATAGTGGGGACATCTTGCTATCTCTTTTGCACACGCGTGATCAAATAGCGTTGATGTCACAAGCTTGTATGTGTATCCTTTTTCAACAACGTGAACTGGTTTTGAAAGGCTTATAAATTACTTATTTCTCAACGGATTCCAAAAATTTGTTCTGTTTTTGGTTTTGTAAAATATTACTTTTGATATGAATAATTAAAAAAAAAGTGTCGAATACGAAATTCTGGCGTGTAGCGCCTTAAACGCAGTTATAGGTTTTCTGATGATTTTGAGTTAAATATTGAATTTAAAGGATAAAATAAGGAATAGATTGCTTTATACAAGTTGGTGCTACGATGATTTTCAAAATTTTTGTACAGTAACGGTAAAAATATGCAGAAAAAAATATGATTTATAAATTGAACCTTCATCAACTAAAAGCCTTAAGAGCGCGTGCACCGAAAGTTGGCAACGTCGCAAATAGCTGTCAAACATTTACACGTTTTAATTAATTTGGCCATTTTACTATATGAAAGTAAGACATATGCTCAGGGGGCTCCCTAAAACATTGAATAAGAATTGCAATTATTAATATCGTAACACAGAATATTTTTTATTTATTTATTTATTATTTATATATAGTTTTATATGTAAAAAACCTAGTTGGGAACTTTACAAGTAAAACGTTAAAAACATCAAATTTAGTGTTTTAATTACGATTCCTATTCAATGATTTAGTGCACTACAGAGCCATATGTCTTACTTTGATATAGTAAATTGGCCAGATTAATTAAAACGTGTAAATATTTGACAGATATTTGCGACGTTGCCAACTTTCGGTGCACGCACTTTTAATTTAAAATGACACTTACAGTCAACCATTCAGCGTGGAACTCTTCTTCCTCAGCCCTATTGAAGAGGAGTTTCATCCAGTTGGCTACAGAAAAACCAATCTTGTTCAACCTGGTTTCATATTCCTCGTGATCTTTGGCTTTCTCCAATTCCTGTACATGCTTCTCAATTTCTTGGTCTGGCAATGTGGGCGCAGTGGATGGTGAAGCAGCCATATTGTTTCTTTTTGACGTTTCTTTTTTTAAAACACTGATTTTCAACTGTTTATTTTTTTATGCACTTGACTGTTTAGTGAAGATATTTGTTTAGAACACAACCGTTCGCAGCAAAATAATGTGCTTAATAAAATATTAAAAGCGGTCGCTAAGTAGGTATTTTAATAAATATTAATAATTTTAATACGTAATTAGACAAGATTTAGATAAAAAATCAGATAAGTCATTTTATGATATTGTGACGGATATTTGTATATAATTAAAATTGTGTCAAATTTGCCGAAATTAATTAGAATATTGCGTCATTAGCAACTTAAAAAAACATACATGTTTTTATGGCCGGGTGTACAGCTAAAGATTTGATTAATCACATCTATCAGGGTGCAAGGTTAAGCTGCGCGATCCGAGGTCACTAGACGGATGGCTGACCATAATTTATCTACTGTCTGGTGACTCAAATGTGGTGGATCCCAGCTGTGTTTTGAATCTTTGACAGCCGTTACACGTAGTCAGAAGCTAGAAAGTCTGACAACAAGTCTTAAAGGGAATAGGGTTACCCTGGTTACTGGTTGGAGGTTAGGTAGGCCGTCGCTTTATCTGGCACACTGGTACTCATCTACAATCCGTAAGACTGGAAGCCAACCCGAAAAATAATTAGTAAAAGGCTAGGCAGATGATTAAAGATACCGCATGGTTCAAAGGGCTTAAGTACCAAATCTATGTATAATATGTATGTATTTACAAAAAAGAAACGTATATAAGTATGTTTATCAGTTGTCTAGTACACATAGTACAAGTTCTGCTTAGTTTGGGACTAGATGACGTTGTGTGAATGTGTGAGGGATATTACCAATACAGTTGACGGTTGACGCTTACGACCTTTGACACATAATCAAACGTCTATTGTATATAGACACAAGACAAAGACTCTGAGTTTGGTTTAAGATGACTCACTGATAATATTGTATTATATCTATATATGTATATAAAAATGAATTGCTGTTCGTTAGTCTCGCTAAAACTCGAGAACGGCTGAACGGATTAATCTTATCTTGGTCTTGAAATTTTCGTGGAGGTCTACGGAAGGTTTAAAAGGTGAGAAGAGTAGGGTAGAGTAGGGTAGAGTAGTGTAGTGTAGATTAGGGTAGAAGAACGGGAGCGAAGGCGCGCGGGCAAAAGCTAGTATTGTATAAGTATAAGACATCTGTTCAAACAAACTTAAATTATTTTACCTATAGTTTAGCAAAAAATAAGTCATTATTAAGGCGAGATTCCACCAGCGTGCGACACTGTGATGCTCACAAATCTCCAAATAAGCCCACAAGGCCAGAACACAGGGAATCCTAGTGCGGGGTTCAGGGTTCCAGCAAAAACACATAGGAAGTGGTGAAGGGTGGGCGTTTTGGGGGCTATCTTTTGTAATATTTGACGTTCAAAAAGTGCTGTTTTACAGCCAAGTTTGAATAACTGATTTTGAGTTTTTGAGTTTTGAGTTTCATTCCACTTTGTAAAATTATTTGGGACAATAAATGTATTTTTTTTTATTCCCTTGGACACGCTGGCACGCGTGACCTGGCTGGACGGATTTCACTTTTTTTGTTATTGTCAGTAGGTTCTTTTGTGAAAGAAAAAAAAACAAGGCAAGGTATGTCGAGTCAGCAGTAGTGTTTAAATAAAAACATCGCAAAACTGCAACATTTATGCGCGAACACACGCTACTAGTGTAGTCGCGCTGAAGCGTACACATTTATGGTTCGCGACCAACTTTGGTGGAATCTCGCCTTTATGGAATGACTTTTGGTCATAATTACTGCTTTATGCATATTCATAATTAATGTGTAGGTACGTATATGGGTTTGAGTTATAAAAATGCGTCTCATTCAAAGTGCAGATATCCGATGTTGCTAAGCAATTTTTTTTTTATTCTTGTGAAATGATCATAACAGAGACAAAAGAAAAAGCCTTACTAATATTACAAATGCGATGGTAAATATGTCTGTCTGTCGCGCATAAGCTACTGTATTGATTTTAATAAAATTTGGTCGACATTGAGAAAGGCAACTTTTTATCCGGGTCCGGGAAGTAGTTCCAGTTAACATTAAAACTTATCTCTGAGATAACTGCATAACAAGTCATATTTCTTCCTAATGAAAATGCAAATTTCACAGAACATTATTTTCAAAATATACAAAAATGGTGTTCAGAACGATTGTCAGCCTTGAGTATATGTCATTGTGTAAAAAATCTGCAACGTCATAATTCTTATTTTCGTACAAATTTCATACAAGTAGGTAACCATTTTTGACAGTTCAATAAAAGTATTCAATTTGACTAGTTGTCAACTATCGTATTGTGAAAAACAATTGTTTAATTCATGATTTACATACATACATACATACATTTGCCAAAACAGCAATGATAACTCGACACACGTTTCGCTGTTGTCTGTTACACACAACATAATAATATTATAAAACAGTTATACGACTCTATATTTCAATCATTTTCAATTTTTTGATGCTTTATTAACTATACGGATATATTTATACACTTTAAATTATTATCATATTATTAAACCCGCGGAATTATGATTTATTAATACAAAAACTAAACTTTTTATTACTTTAAATTATTATCATTTTATTAAACCCGCGGAATTATGATTTATTAATATAAAAACTATTTTTTTTGTTACTTTAATTTATAATCATTTCATTAAACCCGGGGAATTATGATTTATTTATAGAAACACTATACTGATTTTTTTTTGTGAGACACGTAATAATTATGATTTTAAATGTATTATTATTATTTATTAATAGAAATAAAGCACTATTATTTAACTACTAACGGTTGTGTGTACGTTATTATTCCTTGGAACACAAAGATAGACTACGCGCCATAATCTGTTTGATATGACATGTATGTATGTATTTGTTATCTCTAACGCGATAGTACCCTCGGGTACACAAGTTATTTCATACTTAGATAAGTAACTACATAATATTAGGCGAAACCGTTGGCGCAATGGTCACGATGCCGGACTGCCAAATTGAGGGGTCCAGGTTCGATTCCCGGTACGGTCAACATTTTTTTTATGAGCGTGCTTGTTGAGTGTGGTCTAGATATGTGTTGTGATATTTTTTATGAATATATTTATAGTTTATCAGTTGTGTTAGCACCCATATACCCTTTTGAACTATATTCAGTAAAAAGTACAGTTTTCAATCAGTGAAAAAAAATTCGGAATCACTTTTATGGTTCGGAGATTAGTTCATATACACAAACTAACAATTGCAACTATCATATTCTATATCTATGATTATAGCCCGATCTACCTTTAAACAAATATCATCATCATCAGGCTTTTCGTGGTCTCATTGCTGGGCACAGGCCTCCTCTGGATGGAGCGTTAATCACCACGCTTGCTCAATGCGGGTTGGTGATTTCAGACTTTATAGTCCAGCTTTCTTGTTTTGTTCACCTTTAATCAGTCATTAGTGTCCAAGATATACTTAGAAGGTACATACAAACTTAGAAAAGTTGTATTGATTGCCTGAAGTTATGTAACTTAGAAAAGTTACATCAGTACTTGACTGACCTGGAATCGAACCCGCATTCATACTCGTGAGATTGGTGCTTTAACCACTAGGCCATCACGACTTAAACAAAAACTTTGTATTAAATAGAATTGTGATAGTTAGTTTTTGTTTGATAAAACTTTTCATCGCTGACCCCAATTTCCTGCTCCCCAGTGTAATACAATTAAACGACTATACACGCTTCATTTTAAGGTCAAGAGGTCAACCGATAAAGGCTACTAATATACAAACTAGGTCATACAGGAAAAGACAGATATAAAAATAATTATTCCAATAATTATAAGTCAATGACCTGCATCGAAATTTGCAAAAGGTAGGCTCTTTTTTCGTGGGAAATCATCAAATGATCCTTCCCGCTGTGTGTGCAGCTGGAGGCAGTGTCAGACTCACTATCTACCGAGCCTTTTCCTTTTGCTATGTTGGGGTCGGCTGCCGGTCTAACCGGATTCAGCTGAGTCCCAGTGTTTTACAAGGAGCGACTGCCTATCTGACGTCCTCAACCCAGTTACCCGGGCAAACCAATACCCCTGGTTAGACTGGCGTCAGACAGGCTTCTGACTACCCGTAACGACTGCCAAGGATGTTCAATGACAGCCGGGACCTACAGTTTAACATGCCACCCGAAACACAGTCATTGGTGTCCAAGATATACTTAGAAAGTACATACAAACTTAGAAAAGTTGCATTGGTTGCCTGACCTGGAATCGAACCCACGCACTAATACTTGAGAGGTTGGCTCTTCACTTACTAGGCCACCACGACTTATGAGGGACTCTTACAGTCTAAAACCTACTGTTTCTTTTGATGGTCCTGTGTGCCAGGGCCGCGGAACAACCCGCAGCCCAGGCATACAAGTAGGCCCTTGGGATAACACGGGTAAAAATCCTACTATTATTATAAAGGCGAAAGTTTGTAAGTATGGATGTATGGATGTTTGTTACTCTTTCACGTAAAAACTACTGAATGGATTTGAATGAAACTTTACCACAATATAGCTTATACATCAGAATAACATATAGGCTACTTTTTATCCGGGTATGGAAAGTACTTCCCTCAGAAAGCGGGTGAAACCGCTGGCGGAAGCTAGTTTACTTATACGTCAGATGACAACTAGTTAAATGCTCATCCCACAAAAAAGTCGACTATACCGGTAATCGAACCTGGACCCTCAGCTCAACAGTCGACTGTCACCACAGCTTCGTCAAGAGGGATTAATACTCTCAAAATTATGCGCAATAAGAAGAATGTTATCTAGTTTTTTTTTGTTATCTATTTCGTAAGAACTACTACAAACAAACTTACATTCATAGATAGTAAAGATAGTAGATAACATCAATTCGTGAAAAAAGTCTATGTGTCTATTTATCAGCAAATGATATTATATCTATATATAGTCGTGGTGGCCTAGTGGTTAAAGCACCAGCTTCTCAAGTAGTGCCCGGGTTCGATTCCAGGTCAGTCAAGTACCAATGTACCTTTTCTAAGTTATACGTACTTTCTAAGTATGTCTTGGACACCGATGACTGATTAAAGGTGAAGCAAAACATCTCGAGGAGACCTGGTCTATAAAGTCTGAAATCACCAACCCGCATTGAGCAAGCGTGGTGATTAACGGTCAATCCTTCTCCGTGTGAGAAGAGGCCTGTGCCCAGCAGTGGGACGATAAAAAGGCTGATGATGATGATTATATCTCTAAAAAGTATCTGCCGAGAAATGATCGAATTGCACTACACGGATATAATAAATATGAATAAAATATGAGGAGCTCGTGGCTAAGTAACAGCCACACGGGGCGACCGATCATAAGCGTAAGCAACACTTGGCGCGGTCGGTCCATGGATGGGTGACCATGACCATCTTGTCATGACGAATTCCTCCGTATTTCGGAAGGCACGTTAAATTGATGACCCGGCTGTCATTTGTACATCTTTGGCAGTCGTCACAACCGGTCTTATCAATGGGTATCGGGTTGCCCAGGTAACTGGGCTGACAAGGTCAGATAGGCAGTCGCTTCATGTAAAAACACTGGTACTCAGCTGCATCCGATTAAGACTGGAAGCCGATCCCAACATAGCTTGGGAAGAGGCTACAATAACATATACATACATATTATACACCGTAATTTCAAATCAATGTCATCCTGTATACATAATAATATATACATATATATTCTACACACAATAAACGTCGCATTACACTCGTATTATTTATAGTTTAAGTACTAAACAAAACCTTAGCTCACTATAGCTCCAAATGAAAAAAAGAAACAAAACACTACCGGCCATAAAAACTAGCACAGCTTAATTTATGTAATTTGTTGTATTTTTTTAATAACCACTCAGTTCACGAATGTACCGATAAACGCGATCAACAAAACGATCGATACAATCCAAGTATTACGTACAAATTTGAATATTCACGTGTTTTTAAATTGATTTAAACTTTGTTGTTACGATGACGCGACGTGCTCTGTACGCTGTTGGTACGCGACTATGTCAACACGCGGCTTAGTTCCCGTTATATAAACTGATTGCCGTACACTGGCGTGCTAAGTAAAGGGAACAGCATTGTTCGCTGCAAGTTTCTGAGATGATGACTAGGTCAAAAATAAAATACTTTATCACATTCAATTTGTAAAACATCTTAAAATAATGACAGTTTCATTTATCGTTTTGAACCGAGAATAGTTTACATTTTTTTATTGATAATATAACCGAAATAAGTATACGGCTTGATATGAAAAATCTGTGACGTCAAAACTAAGTATTCTCATACAAATTGCATACAAAGTAACCGTTTTGGCAGTTCAATAAAAGTAATGAATTTGACTAGTTGTCATCCAGTATTCCAAGTCAGTCCAAGTTTACTATATTTAGTGAAGGTCAGGGAAAATCGTAAGTTCATCGACTCTCTGTGTATATTGCTACACTATATTTTTATTTTTACAATCTTCATATTTATGTATACTTATTCGATTTTAGCAAGGTCGCACTATACCCAAAGGCGTATAAAAACCAAAACAGGTGCATTCCTGTCCAACACAATCATCATCAGCCTTTTTATCGTCCCACTGCTGGGCACAGGCCTCCTCTCACATAGAAGGAATGAGCGTTAATCACCACGTGCGCTCGAAGCGGAGGCGATTTCAGACTTTATAGTCCAGGTTTCCTCAAGATGTTTTCCTTCACCTTTACTCAGTCATTGGTGTCCAAGATTTAGTTAGAAAGGATATATAAGGTCTAACATACTAGTGCACCATATTTTTACATGTCATCTAGTACATGCTAAGGATCATATTTGCCACAAAAAAAGTCATAAAAAAAACAACATATTCTATTAAATTTATTATCACAGTCGCCAAATTGTGCGCATAACGCCGGTCTCTATGAAGGCGCTCAGACATTCAACTATTTTTGTGGTAAACATGATCCTTAGCATGTACTAGATGACCTGTAAAAATATGGTGCACTAGTTTTGTAACACCCTAAATATAACTTAGAAAAGCTACATTGCTACTTGTCTAACCTGAGTGGTAAGCCAAGATGCTCTCTACAATCGTAAACGCTAGTAGAAACAACACAAATGTATTGAAATGACATTTGAAATCTATAAATCACGTAGTCATAACATCAAATGTCATAAGGCCAAATGTCATTTCCATACATTTTTGTCCTTTCTACTAGCGTTTACGATTGTGGGAAGACATCTTGGCTAAGCCTGAAATCGAACCCGCACATATTACACACGCATTTGAGAGGCTTATGCTTCAATCATAAATAATCTACGATATAAACATATAATTTTGGTTTTTGACCTGTTTTTAAATATTGTACAATATGTTGTAACATATATGTTAATTAAATTCTGTTTTTATTTCAAACTGATTAGATACTAGATACATTAATTTTGGACATAGCAGGTGTACTCCTTATTAAAACAAAAAAAAAAATAAGAATTGAATGTCAAATATTAAGATAGGTACAGACGTCAGCATATTAAGCTACTACAATCTGACAAATTTCCTTAAAAGATTTTCAACTTTATCGCTCAAGCGTAGGGTTCAAAGTTGATTGGGAAAATTTGACAGTTTCGTTTGGAACAAATATTCTTTTTATTTAGCGATACAAACAAAATGATAGTAGTTGCTTAATAGTCTACCAAGGATATACTTGTCAGTCAAAATATCTTTATCTATACTCGCGACGCTATGGCGCAATGGTTACCACGCCGGACCGCCGACCTGTGGGTCCCGGGTTCGATTCCCGGCACGGTCGACATTTGTGTGATGAGCTTTACTGTAGGCTGTGGTCTGGGTGTTATAATATGTTTTTATAAACATATATGTTTAAAGTATATGTATTTTATAAGTTGTGTTGGCACCCACAACACAAGCTAATCAATAGCTTACCATGGGGCTTACCGACCGTGTGTGAAAAAGGTGTATTATATTTAAATATTATTAAGAAGAGATTTGATTGTTTGTTTGTTTGAATTGAGTAGGCTCCAAAACTACTTGACCGGTTTGAAAAATTCATTCACTGTTGGGAAGCTACACTATCCCCGGTGAACATAGGCTATGTTTTATCCGGGTACGGGAAGAAGTTCCCCAGAGACGCGAGAGAAACCGCGAGACATTGCCAGTTTATAAAATAGAATTAGAAATAAAAAACACAATACAAAAACTGAGCAAAGTCCAAACACACAAATACATATTGATCACGTGTCAAACACAAGATATTAATAAACACATACATGTGTCTGCTACATACAATTTTATCATTGCACGTGTTAATTAAAGTTCAATGCGCTGTATTGTCGATAATTCGTAAAAAAATAAACGGAAAATTAGTTCACGCTTTTTCGGTGCGAAGACAGTAAAATCGTCATAATCATCATCATCATCATCATCATCAGCCTTTTTATCGTCCCACTGCTGGGCACAGGCCTCCTCTCCAACGGAGAAGGATTGAGCGATAATCACCACGCTTGCTCAATGCAGGTTGGTGATTTCAGACTTTATAGTCCAGGTTTCCTCGAGATGTTTTCCTTCACTTTTAATCAGTCCTTGGTGTCCAAAATAATCTTAGAAAGTACGTATAACTTAGAAAAGTTACATTGGTACTTGCCTGACCTGGAATCGAACCCTTTCATACTCGAAAGGCTGGTACTTTAACCACTAGGCCACCACGACTTCCAAAACGACTTAAAATATTATAAATATGAAAGTTTGGTTTCGATACTTGGCAGTTCTAATAATAATGGCGTCCAGACCGATTGCCGACAACGACGGTCGTTCTCTCTGACATATTATAGTGCACAAGCATTTGCGCAGATACAGGTGCACTCTCTATTCCCTCACTCGCATAGTCCGATGGGACGGACATCCGACACCACCGGAGAGAGATCTGTATTTGTATCATCATATTTTTCGGCGTGTATTTATCACCGTGATTGGTGGGTACGCTCTTAAGATCGGGAGGAACGAAGTGGGGAGCCCTTTGCCCAGAATTGGGACAGTCCAGGCTAAAGAAAATGTATCTACATACATATTTATTTCTTTATACTTTGTAAATAAGTACAGACGCCAGCAAATCAAGCTAGCCGACTGACAAATTTTCCCATAAAATGTTGAACTATATGTTTCCGCGATAATATTGAAAATTTAAAAAGGTAGCTTGATGTGCTGGCGTCTGTACGAAAAAAATATGATAATCAAAACTGCAATCGATTTCATTTTATCAAACGCGTGATATTCCGTCGAGCCTAAACAGTTATCTCTTGTCTAATTTGGATTTAGTACGATATAAAAATGCATGTAAGCTGTAGGATTTAGTTAATATCTAGTTACGATATTGAAGATATTAATATTTTATATTTATAAGCGATACTAAATAATTACCTAAACAATAAAATCCTTATGCCAAATCACTAGTAATAATAATAAATTTTATTTTGGTACTAGCAGTAAGCAGTTTCTCGCGTTTTCTCCCGCGTCCCCGGGTACCTTCTTCCCGTACCCAGATAAAACATAGCCTATGTTCACCGGGGATAGTGTAGCTTCCCAACAGTGAAAAAATTTTTCAAATCGGTCAAGTAGTTTTGGAGCCTATTCAAGTCAAACAAACAATCTATATAATCTTTCCTTTTTGTAGTATTAGTATTATGGACCTTCTTTTTACTTTTTTCCTTTCTATGAATATTGAATCATTTCATCGTATATACCCTTTGTTAACTCCGACTGCCTATCTGACCTCCTCAACCCAATTACCCGGGCAACCCAATATAACCCTATTAACCAAGGATGTTCAATGGCAGCCGGGACCTACAGTTTATCCACCCGAAACACAGTCATTGGTCTCCAAGATATGTATACTTAGCAAGTACATATAAAATTGGAAATTAAGGGAGATAAATGATTCTAAATACATATCAAAGATCATTGGCAAGTAAAACAGTGACAGAGGTAGGAAAAGGAATGCCAGACTTTAAATACAAGGTTCGGGATTCAGAAGAGGTCAAGAAAAAAACATGGTGGTTCAATCGCCCACATCCACACATTCGCAAATCTACGATCTGTAGCCGATCAACCATTTTACCTTCCGGCTATGTAACCAAAACAAAAGAAATATACGAACATTTTAAAAAGATCTGACCAAATTAATATGCACGGCAATGTATTTACTGTGCGAGCCGTTTTGACCTTCACCAATGAAATATCGAAGTCATCACTGTAGCCTATCGTACGTCACACACATCTGAGTAATATTGACGTACCTACTCATACCATAGATTTATATTTCATCAGACTTTTACAAGCTATTTCATCATTGCGTTTGTATGGGTAGTTTACTCCATACACCTTTGTCGTGAAGGTTTTATAAGTTTGTAGAGAAAAACGCACTACTAAGTTTCACGAGTTTATTATGAGTCACAGTTAGTAAGCGATAGGCGATTATTTCTCTCTGTTATTGATTATTACACAGTAATATGTTGACTACCATTTAACAAGTAAGTAACGCTATTTTATAACGTAAATATGACGCGCAAAATTGTTTGGTAAACGGTAAAATGTACGGCGATGAGACCGTACAACGTTTTATGGGTAAGATTTCCATATAAATAATCCAAAAAGTAAAAAAAAAAAACTCAAAAAGCTCAAAATCATTTTCAAACTTGGCTGTAAAACAGCACTTTTTGCACGTCAAATATTACAAAAGACAGCCCCCAAAACGCCCACCCTTAACCACTTCCTATGTGTTTTAAATGTTAATAAATTAAGATTGTTTCTGACCGAATTTTCAGTTTCTGGGGGCAAGGCAGTGTCTGAGCCAAGACTCGAACAAATTAGGCACGACCGTTCAATTTTTTCTAGAAGCGATTTGCGGCTGTTTATATATCTTTCTGCTATCTCTATATCTTCGATGTGGACAAAGCTAGGATTTTGAATTTCGGTTTCCAATATTTAACATTCAACTCCTCAAAATTACCATTTTATGTTTTGTATCTTATTGTGCTCATTACCAAGTCACTAATATTATTTATTTATTTTTACACAAAAGTGATTTATTACTACATATTAAGATGAATAAAACTTGGCTTCTGTACGATGTTAATTGGGTACTTGACAACTAGTCAAATTCGATACTTTTATTGAAGTGTCAAAAACGGTTATTTTCTATGCAATTGGCATGAAAGTTAGAATTATGACATCACATTTTTTTCCCATCAAGCCATATACTTATTTTAAATAAATTATCAATAAAAAAATCAATAGATATTCCTTCAAAACGATAAATGAGAGTGACATTATTTTAAGATGATTCGCCAGATCATATCATAAAAGATTTTCAGTCATTGCCAAGCTGTAAAGCCCGTTTATCGAAGGTGGCTTTAAGCTCCTTCTTATCCAGGTGTGCAGAGTAGTACCTACGACACAACCACTAGAAGAAACGAGTACGAAATATGTATTACTATCGGGTAGTTAGGTGCGACACATAATATTAGCTCCATCATCTCCCGAGCCTTTTTCCCAACTATGTTGGGGTCGGCTTCCAGTCTAACCGGATTCGGCTGAGTACCAGTGTTTTACAAGGAGCGACTGCCTGTCTGACCTCCTCAACCCAGTTACCTGGGCAACCCAATATCCCTTGGTTAGACTGGCGTCAGACTTACTGGCTTCTGACTACCCGTAACGACTGCCAAGGATGTTCAATGACAGCCGGGACCTACAGTTTATCGTGCCATCCGAAACACAGTCGTTGGTGTCCAAGATATACTTAGAAGGTACATACAAACTTAGAAAAGTTGCATTGATACCTGCCCGACCTGGAATCGAACCCACGCCCTCACACTTGAGAGGTTGGCTCTTTAACCACTAGGCCACCACGACTCTTATTAGCTCCAATGTATCGAATTTCAGTTAATTAGCTTAGCGCGATATTTAATACACCTCGGGCCCTCGGCTTTGAAGTTAACAATAACACGAAAACTAACATGTTACCTATTATCTTGTTTGTTAATCGTGTTAAATAATGTTAGCGTTGCGCGTTGTTGCATGCATAATACTTAGTAATGTTTTAGCGTTAATATAAGCGAAAATTTCGGAAATTTGTGAACATAAGTCGTGGTGGCCTAGTGGGTAAAGAGCCGACCTCTCAAGTTTGAGTGTGTGGGTTTGTTTCCAGATCAGAGAAGTACCAATGCAACTTTTCTAAGTTTGTATGTACTTTCTAAGCATATCTTGGGCACCAATGACTGTGTTTCGGATGGCACGTTAAACTGTAGGTCCCGGCTGTTATTGAACTTCCTTGGCAGTCGCTACGGGTAGTCAGAAGCCAGTAAATCTGACGCCGGTTTAAGCAAGGGGTATAGGGTTTGTCAACCTTGAGAATCAAACCGACCCTCAGCTCATGTAGTCCGGCATAGTTACCACTGCACCAACGAGATCATCAATATCGAAATACAGTAATACCTCGCTTAACACGAGAGATGCGTACCAGACAAATTCGCGTTAATCGAAATACGCGTATAACGAGGTTAATAGAATAACAAGACAAATGTATGAACATACATATTATATACAAAGTTACTTTAATACATAGCGATAAATAAAACAATGAATTAAAAAATAACCTTAATTTTTAGAGAAATACTGGTCTAAAGTTTTTTGTGTAGCATTTTTCTCACGATCAATTATTTTTTTTCATAAGTAGCTAAACCGTTTTCTATGGACACTTTCAGTTCGAGTAAAGAAATTTGAAAACGGTTTTTCAACAATGTAGGTACTTAAACATTCAGAAAACTACGCATTATTACTGGCTCATACGATCGCGCCACTCGCGCCATTGGACCAATCAGGACATTCGCATAAAGCGAGGTAAATTAACGCGAATTTTAAAAATCGCGTTATAACGAAATCGCGCTAAGCGAGGTCGCGTTAAGCGAGGTATTACTGTACAACTTTTGATGATGATGGCATCCAGGCCGATTGTCGGATACGGCGGCCGTTCTCTTTCATGGAGATCAGCCAGCTGCGCAGGACATATTATAGTGCACGCACATTCGCGCAGACACAGGTGCACTCTCTATTCCCTCACTCTCATAGTCCGATGGGACGGCAATCCGACACGACCGGAGAGAGATCAGGCGCAGGACCGACATTTACGTGCTCTCCGATGCACGGGTGTATCAATCACCAACTTCCAGACTCCGGGCTGCTTTATGAAAGTTTCTCAAAGCGATTTCGGCCCGCCCGGGAATCGAGCTCAGCAGTCGCGCCTTGCGACTACTAGACCAACGATACGGTTAAAAATACGAGAAGGTATTCATTGTCATTGATAAATTAATCTTAATTGACGATCAGCGGTGTCTTTGACTTAATCATGTCTTATAAATGCAGATGACTGAACCATATGGACCACGATTAATTAAAGGAAGGTCGATTACTTTGTTGTAGTTATTTAGAAATGAAATCGAAGAACAATAATGACAAATAAACGAGCATAATCTATACTAATATAATAAACCAGAAGCGTTTGTTTGGTTGCACGCGCTGATTTCAGCTCTATTGGCGATCGGTTTGGATGGTGTAGACCGCTTTTTCATCATCATCAGCCTTTTCATCGTCCCACTGCTGGGCACAGGCCTCCTCTCCCACGGAGAAGGATTAAGCGTTAATCACCACGGTTGCTCAATGCGGGTTGGTTTATGTTTTTGTTCACCATTAATCAGTCATTGGTGTCCAAGACATGCTTAGAAAGTACATATAACTTAGAAAAGTTACATTCGTACTTGCCTCACCTGGAATCGAACTCGCACACTCATGCTTGAGAGGCTGGTGCTTTAACCACTAGGCCACCACGACTTTTTAGTAATTTAGATCGCAAATACAATATAGCCTGCATTTTAGTCATTGGTAAATGGTATGCTTTGATAGTTGACAACTCATCAATACTATACTTAACCTTTTGACCGATACGTCTAAAAAAGAAAGACCTGCCCTCAGCGCCAAGCTAAGAATTCATCCATAAATACCTATAATATAGTGGTGAGTTCGGAATTATATCGACTAAAACAGACTATTAATTTTGAAGTTTTAAAGTCTGTCTGTGTGTTTTTATGCTCACCTGTTCCTGGGTCAATATGACTTGTTCCCCGGGCCTGCGCGGGCGCGGACTGGACTCGGGCGTCTCCACCGGGGAGAACCACTTCACGGTCGACTCCGCGTAGTTGGACTGTCCCGCCGACGTCTGCTGAAGGAGGGGGGTGCGTTCTGATGCACCGTGGTGGACTAGGAGAGGAAGAAAGAAAAATCATCAACTGCCTAGCCTTTTCCTTTACCATGTTGGGTCCCAGTCTTAACCAGATGCAGCTGAGTACCAGTGTGGCACATGCTGCAACTGCTTATCTGACTTCCTCAACCCAGTTACTTGAGCAACTCGATAGATAAGAATGGTTGACAGATTTTCTAGCTTCTGGCTACCCGTAACGACTGCCAAAGATGTACAAATGACAGCCGGGACCCACCAATTTAACGTGCCTTCCGAAACACGGGAGAACTCCTTGTGACAAGACGGTCACCAAGGACCGACTGCGCCAAGCGTGGCTAAACCTTATGATCGATCGACCCGTGCGGCTGTTACTTAGCCACGAGCCCCTCCATCCAATACATACCTATAGATTCTAATATCTGCTTCGCCTGCAACTCTTGAGGTAACACCCTGAAGTCGAGGAACCACGCCTCGCCCCAGGCCAGCGTGAATGACGTCAGAATGAGGAACACTTCGTAAACTGGTTGCACCGCGTTAGGCCACTGTTGGGCAAAAAGCGTGGGCTCAAAAAAACCTTTGGGCTTCAAAAATAGGTATATTATAAAAGCGAGTTTGCATGATCGTAATCAAGTAGGGTTTAATCTGGAATAATTTTATACATAAAGGCATTTTTTATAATATGGCTATAATCTCGTTTAATACTTACGTCAAATACAAAAACTTTAGCTATTAATAATGCACACGTACACCCTGTTGATAGCTGAAACAATTAAATAACATTATTCTTACTTACCAATATGTAAGTAAATATTATGATCGTTATAAATCGTAAATAACAGTCGTGGTAGCCCAATTGTTTTAAGCATCAGCCTATCAAGTACCAGGGTTCGATTCCACTTCCGGACAATCAATGTAGGTAACTTTTTTTTTTTCTTGGACACCAAAAATAAAACTTGGACCCTTTAAAAATCCAATTTAAATACCAATTATCTAGAAACCATGACTAATCATGTGTGTAATGTTTGCAACAGTATAGTACATATCAATTGGTATGTTTCTTCAGGTCAGGCAAGCACCCATGCTACTTTTCTAAGTTTCACAGACGCCAGCACATCAAGCTACCCGAAACTGTCAAATTTTCCCAATCAACTTTGAACCATATGCTTTAGCGGTAAAGTTGAAAATCTATTAAAGAAATTTAACAGATTTTAGTAGCTTGTTGTGCTGAGGTCTGTACTTTTAAGTATATCTTGGACTAAAGATGAAGGAAAACATCTTGAGGAAACTTGAACTGTGAAGTCTGAAATCGTCTCCGCTTCGAGCGCCCGTGGTGATAAACGCTCATTCCTTGTCCGTGTGAGAAGAGGTCGCCGTGGGATATTAAGAGGCTGATGTTGAATAATATTATAAATGCGAAAGTAACTCTGTCTAGTGTCTGTCTGTTCCATTTTCACGCCAAAACTACTTAACCGATTTAAATGAAATTTGGTACGAAGTCTAAAAAAAACAATAATTAACATTTACTCTAATTTGAGTCCTAGTAGTAGGGTCCCGCTTTTTACTAAATGAAAATCATCAAATGACCCCTCCCGCTGTGGGTGCAGCTGGAGAGAGTGTCAGGCTCTTACTGACAAAAACCCACTATGTTCCTTCTGGAGGTCCCTGTGTGCCAGGGCCACGGTAATACGGGTAACACGGGCCCGGCAGGCCTCAGCCCTACTTGGTCTCGTTTGAAAACCTTGGTTTAACGAAACCTAAAAAAATCTATTGTATGAACATGCCTACACGTTAGAAGGTCTGCAGCATCCACAGACTTACAAAATTATAGACAGATACTCACAGCAATAATGCTCCAGTTATTTATATACAATATAGCGTAGAACAGGAGTAGCACGACAAACCGACAGACGGCTACCATCACTATATCGAAGAGAGAAGTCTTTACGTTGTACTGTATGATCTCCGTGTTCATTATCTGTTGTAATGTTTCACCTCGCATCTGAAATTGAAGATATTATAATTATTATCTATATATATATATATATATATATATACTAGCCTCCGCCAGCGGTTACACCCGCGTCCCGTAGGAACAACTCCGCGCACCCGGATAAAAAGTAGCCTATAGCCTTCCTCGTTAAATGGGCTATCTAACACTGAAATAATTTTTCAAATCGGACCAGTAGTTCCTGAGATTAGCGCGTTCAAACAAACAAACTCTTCAGCTTATATTAGTATAGATAAATATTAGTCCATTAGTACATCGCACTTATACATGTACATATAAGGACTGAAAATACTAGTGCACCATATTACTTCAGGTCATCTAGTACATGCTAAGGATCATGTTTACTATAAAAAGTCATGAAAACAACAACATATTTTATTAAATTTATCATCACAGTCGTCAAGTTGTACGTATAACGCCGGTCTCTATAGAGGCGCTCGGTCGTTGACCCCTTGGCAATTCAACTTTTTTTGTGGTAAACATGATCCTTAGCATGTACTAGATGACCTGTAAAACTAGTATTGTTAGACCCTATATAAACGCGTAAGTTTGTGAGTGTGTATGTTTGTTACCTCTTCACACCCTAACCCGATTTTAATGAAACTTGACAGTAATATAGCTTAAACATCAGAATATTACTACTATTTATCCGAGTGCTTGAGGTGGTTGCATTATTAAGCAGAACAGTCTGTTTGTTTGTTTGGTTGAAAGCGCTAATCTCAGCCTGAGCCTTCCTCTATAAATCTGGCTACCTAACACTGAAAGAATGTCATCATAATCATCATCATAGCCTTTTTATCGTCCCACTGCTGGGCACAGGCATGAGAAGGATTGAGCGTTAATCACTACGCTTGCATCAATGCATCAATCGAACCAGTGGTTCCTAGGATTAGCACGTCAACCAAACAAACAAGCCCTTCTGCTTTACAATATCAATACTTAAATATATTAATTTTTAATTGTGCAACTCACCATAACACAAATAAGCCACATGAGGCTGGTGAACAGCAGGTCGAAAGTGACGAACAGACAGAAAAAGCGTCTCACTGTGGACATCTTGCCCTGGGGCCTGTGACCCGCCACCAGGTCATCTGATACCAAATTAAGGGAAGTCGAGTGAGCTGAAAATATAAGCAGAATATTATCCATACCAAATTATATACTAAATGATAATTGATAAATGATGATAAATGATATTTATTTTGCAAATAGGTTGAACTCAACACTTTTACACGTCAACACATTTTTTATAAAAACGAGATGAGATCGGCATTTCCTAACTGACTACCTTGAGAAGAAACGCCGAAACAAACTCAAGGGTCAGTCTCTTTTAAAGTCCAAACATAAAAAGAGATTACATACTAAAGCATGGATGAGCAATGTAGGCTTGTGGCTGAAATGACCTTTTGAGTAAAGTGTCATACAAGTTCGAATGGACCTGTCCAATCAGCTGATAAGCATTTGTCGGTCTTCTAATGGTATATGTATACTAATGGCGTCCAGACAGATTCGCAAGCCATGACGGCTGTTCTCACTAAGGAGATCAGCCAGCTGCGCAAGACATATCATAGTATATGACACAGATGCACTCTCTATTCACTCACTCTCATAGTCCGATGGGATGCTGTGCACGGGTCTCGGGTTCGATTTCCAGGTCGGGCCGCTTTGCGGGTTTTAAGAGACTTTCATAAAGCAGCTCGGAGTCTGGAAGTTGGTCATTGATACACCTGTGCATCGGAGAGTCAGTCCTCTGCCTTATCTTTATCGGTTATGATCGTAACACCAACACAGTACAGCAACTCCGTAGGGCCAAGGTCTGGCTGGGCTGCGGGCTGTTCGTAAGAGTTACCGCGGCCCTGGCACACAGGGACCTCCAGAAGGCACATAGTGGGATTTAGTCAGTAAGAGTCTGACACTCTCTCCAGCTGCACCCATAGCGGGACCATTTGATGATTTTCCACGAAAAAGAAAACCATGAGAGTGAGGGAATATAGAGCACGCTTGGTTCCGCATTGTATACACGATAAACTATAATATTTCCTATGTAGCTCCCTCGAGAACAGCCGCTCTGGCCAAAGAGTCTGGACTCCATTATCCCACAACACAAATTTTTCTTAACGTTTTGACCGCCACGTCAAAAAATAAAGACGTGCCCTCAGCGCCAAGCCAAGAATTGAAAGAAAAAGAAAGAGGGAAAAAACATTTATTGACACAGCATAAGCAAAAATATAAGGAAAAATAAAGTAGGTAGGTAAATGTGCGTGCCAAATAGGTCCAGTTCAGCAGTATGCCAGACAGCTAGTGCCTGACGCTGGTTTTCAACTGGACCTAAGCGGAGTTGCGGTTATCAATCAGTTTGAAGTAATTATAGAATAAGAAAAATAATGAACTATACAGAATTAAATAACATAGAAATGAAATAAATAAATAAAAAGAATGTGAAGAATTCTTCCATATATGTATATGTACTAACAATATATGTAGTACTGAGTTCGGAATTATATCGATTAAAACTGACTACTAATTTCAAACTTTTAAAGTTCGTCATGTAGTCGTGACAGTGGCGTGCTGGGCACTTTTTGGCTTGTCATCTATACGTGACTGTGGCGGTCAAAAGGTTAAAAAGCATTTTTACGAAAAGACTCTCTTAATAAACTAATACTTACTGAGTGTCCTATGATGCGGGCTGATACTGCTTAGGAGTGACTCCGCCGCCTCCCGAATGTGAGGGTTCGCCATTACGACCCCTGGAATCATTAGTTAATGTGTTTACTATAAGTATATTGTTTACTAATGCCTATGTTTAATAATGCGCATAGAACAAACGTCACAATTAGATAATTACGTATTTATTACCAAAATTAGGAGAATTGTAAGTGTATTTTAGAATTTTGGATATTAATTGGTATTCTTTTTAATGATTTAATTTGTTTGTTTTGCAGTTTTCGATTTTTTTGTGGACAAATATACAGAATAATGTTTCGCGATAATTAAGTTTATTTTCTAGCTAGCTGTTTTTTCTAGCGGCTCGATCAAATATATTTATTTTTTGTTTCAATATTTAAACAATCAAAGGAAAAACTTATCAATACTTATTTGAATCATTTCAAAACATTGTTTAATTGAATTAAAACAGCTGCATTCAATGAGCGTCGCTTATCTAGAAACCAATGTGCGTGGTGCTGTTATTCAATAACAATGTAGATAAAAAATATTTACATGAAAACAATAATTTTGATGATTCATTTATTTTAGTATCTAATAAATTTTATTAATTCCATCTACCTTCCGTCTACAGTATCACCAGTATTTTGGAGGGAATTCCTTCCCCCACATTGAAAAAGCGATGTATGTGTTCTTATATAAGCTGAATTAGGGTCGGTTCATATCTGACGTAAAATACGCCGGGCGTATCATCAATCGTACTAACGTATCATCGGTTGAGTGTGAACGGTCAAGTGTTTTTCTATACATTTGTCAGTTCTGGCGTTACGGGACCGATAATACGCGACGCATATTCCGTTAGATATGAACCGACCCTTACTGCCAACTTTCATCAAAATCTATTGAGTAGCTTTAGAGGTAGACAGTATCAAACATACCCACAAACATACATCCTTACAGACTTTTTCTTTGAAAATGTTATGAGGAAGTAGGACCTCATCTTGTTTTTCATAAAAAATGTGTTGACGTGTAAAAGTGTTGATTCCAACCTATTTGCAAAATAAATATCATTTATCATTTAGGATACTAATAATACTTTGTTTATTTCCCTGTTCAATTAAAACTTCCTAGAAAATAAAAAGTATCTTATCATATGGCAACTTCATTATCTCAATGTAGTTTGTTTGTGTGTAGAAAGTAGAAACACAAAGAAAAGTTAAATTATCAATTATTGATGATCAAATTGAGTTGCCCGGGTAACTGGGTTGAGCAGGTCAGATGGGCAGTCGCTCCTTGTAAAACACTGGTACTCAGCTGAATCCGGTTAGAGTGGAAGCCATAAAATTAACTTATATGTAATTCTTTGCATAACATGATAATTTCGACATAGATCATTTAGATCATTTTTATTTTTAATTGGAAATCTTTGCAATAATTATATCCTACTTCATACTTAAATTATTCTATCTTTCACTCTCATCATCATCATCACAGCCTGTTTATCATCCCACTGCTGGGCACAGGCCTCCTCTCCCAAGGAGAAGCGTTGAGCGTTAATCACCACGCTTGCTCAATGCTGGTTGGTGATTTCAGACATTATAGTCCAGATGTCCAAGATAAACTTAGAAAGTACGTATAACTTAGAAAAGTTACATTGGTACTTGCCTGACCTGGAATTGAACCCACACCCTCATACTCGAAAAGCTGGTGCTTGAACCACTAGGCCACCACAACTTTTTATCTTTCACTTCTTTCACTCTAGTCAGTGCCAATTAATTCAAAATCAATTAATTAGCTTAAGAATTACAAATTCATGAATAAATTTATATAAAATAATGACCAAGTACTTACCATTTCACTAATTAAAATAACAGACAGTTCCATTTTATATTATGAATTATTATAAAGTAGATGAAACATTATTATGAGGACAGATAGATTGTAATTAATGTTACTCTATGCAATCTTTTTGCTCGTAATAACACAGATAAAATAATTGGAACACGATCATATACCTATAAAACATCATATTGTGTTGACTACTCATGTATACAGTCAGATACATTGATTTAATTAAGTTATAACATAAAACATGTCGTAAATAAAACATGGTCACAACAGAATTGCGAAAGAAAAAATATATTTTAATTACGACCTCCAAATGTTTTCTATTTTTCTACGAAAGACCTCAAAAGATGTATTATTTTGATTGAATCTATACTTTTTTTTCAATTCTGAACTAAACCATGTTTTGTTTTCTTCAATATAGTGAAACAAAGCTATGGTATCACTCTTATTCGTCCAAATTAAAAAAGGTAATACAACAAAGACTTACTTGTTTTGTACTATCAACAACACTTTGTAAACTTATATTACGAAATGCATAACTCGCTGGGCGTTGACATAAATGCAGCTGTCAGGTTAATTATTGTAATCTAAGCTACATCTCGTTTTATAGTTATACCAATTAGAAATTGTTGTTATCAAACAGTTCAATTGTTATCAAATTTAACACAAAAGCTGTACAGTTAATCTCAGTCGAGGGGTGAACAATTGTGAACGCGTTCCCGGTTCGTGGACAGCAGGATAGCTTATTGACTTATCGAAGTAGTTAGAAGAAGATAGCAATATAATCATGCTCATATAAACAATATTCCGAAACCTGATCTTTTGATGTTGACGCATAGTTTGACAATGACTTGTGACGCTCCTTTTTGCAGAATACCTATTTGTTCCATGGACTTAATATTATGGTTTGTTCATATTCATATTCTTTATTGCATTCCATAACAGAATTGCGAACTTGCGAATTGTTTACTTTAATATAACATTATAATTAACTTGAATTTTTAATTAATTAAGCGGACAAAATACTGTTCATTCTGAAACATTCTAATTATTGATTAAACACACTTTTCAATTTGAAATAATAAAATATCGGTCCGTAATCTGGAACACAAAAAGAGTAAAAACGGCGTAAACAGAACTACCGAATTGAAATTTTACTACATTTTCAGGGAAATCCCATCATAAGGTAAATCGTTATTATAATTTTCCTACTCTAATACGTAATAAACACGCTTTACTTGTTCATTCACAAAAATAAACAGGAATCAAATCAGATACTCAATCGTGGAAATTATCCCAGCGTGAAAGTAGGTATGTAAAACTAATTAATAATACTTGAGATTAAATCCATTGTTACTTGATGCAGAGGCAGAGGTAGACCAAGGGAGAGATCGATTGCCTGAAAGACGTGAATAAGAAAAGGAGTAGGTATATTTAAGTATGATGGCTGTAAAGACGAATGGAAGCGGAAAAAATAATCTATATACATATAATAAAATCATAGAATAGTCAAAACTGTATATTGAATATTTTTAAAAAATAATAATAAGGGCGTGATCTAAAATCGATATCGAAAATATAGTTTTGTAAGTTTTGTCTGTATGTATGTCCGGGATAATCTCAAAAAGTCCCAGTCTGTCTGATTGGGTGATAAAGGTTTTTTCAAGGGGGTTTGTAAAGTATAACATGAAACATAAAATATTCATCCAATATTCATTTATTAAAATTTTACAACAACCACATAATAAAATACGGATAATTTAAATTTGGACCTGCTTTGGTTTCTTAACTAATTCATAATAAAACATCATAGAGATAATATGTTGTAGATCAATTCCATAGACACACGTAGATATTACCAATTTAATTAGAATAAAACTTGATCCAGCTTATAAGTATATAATATTAAGTACGTATACATCAAGACCTAAGCTGAAAACTTATTTAATTAAATAATATTATTCCAGAACATTAATTTAGGTTCATAATGCAAAAAGTCTAATATAACGCCTACAATTTTAATCATAGCAATAATACTCCGCAAAGCATAATTTTGTTATTATACTAAAGGAATGTTCTACTTGTTACTGGCATCTTGTTATAAAATATAATTTATACCATGTCAAGGTATGTTTAAAAAATCAGTTTTACAATAATATTACACAGTTCAAATCCACGGAACTGATGGTTAGAATCTTTCATTTAAATTCTGGTACAGTGATGGAAATACAGGTATACGAAAAAACATGGTATTAAGCTGTTTCTAGCTGTTTCAATCTCATTCAGATCGAAATATTTTACAAATATCGATAAGTAGCTTACAACTGACTTCATTATACCATGCATAAACCAGTGATAGGAAAAATAAGACCCGCGAGCCAACTCCGACCCGCTAAGGGTCTATCGACATGAATAGAATATGGCCCGCTATTACTACGTTTAGAAAATACGGAGCTTTAAGAGATGTTTCATCGTCACACGCTTACCGTGGCCTTTTTTGTGTGAAATCATCAAATGACACCTCCCGCTGAGGGTGCAGCTAGAGGGAGTGTCAGACTGTTACTGACAAAAGCCCATTATGCTCCTTCTAGAGGTCCCTGTGTGCCAGGGCCACGATAATTCTTACGAACAACCCGCAGCCCAGGCAGACCATGACAGGGCCTTCGTATGAGACTGAAATTAATTAATATTTAAGGCAAAACGTAATTAGTAACATTTCTGTGATGTTTTTAAATTATGATTAAAAGTTGTAACAAAAAAGGCATTTTTTTCTATAATTCTGGCCCTCTTTTGAAATTCCTTAATCTTTATGGTCTCCTATTAAAAAAGTTTACCTTCCACTGGTCTAAACAAATCTGCAGTTTTACCGCGAACGTGTGAAGAATAGACAAACAATATCCCCTTAATCAATTTAAGGATAATAAAACTTAAAATCTCAATACCATCTTGTAGTTCCCACTCTATTATCAGGCGGGTCTTTGACACAGCAGTAAGAAGCTAGAACTCCTATGGTAGCTAAGAATAAAGACAGTAGGCTGACGCCACAGACTGCGCCAGAAGTAATGTCGTTCAACGGCGTCCCTGGTTTTGGCTCCAAACACAGGAGGATGAGCAGCCCGAACGCGCTGAGCAGCGAAAATGATGAGAGGACTATGTAACCTGTGAATTAAGAAGAAATATCGTAAGTATAAATAACGAAATACTATTTACTTCCACTGCCAGTCTAACAGGATGTATCTGAGAGTGTTATACATGAAGCGACTGCCTATCTGGCCTCCTAAGCTCAGTTACCTGACCAACCTGATTTTAAGATCGGTTGTCAGACTTTCTGGGTACCAGCAGCAACTGCCAAAGAGGTTGGAATGACCGCCGAACCCACTAATTTAACATGCCTTAGAAAAGCGTTAGGATAATATGGTCACACATCCACGGACAGATAGCGCGAATCGTTGCTTATCTTTATTAATCCTTGCGATTGTTGCTTAGCCAGCCCACGAGCTCTTCAATAATAACAAAAATAACATGGAGACTTAAAGATTTGGTAACTTATTGGTATTTCTAGTCCATTCTATTCAATGCCAACGTTCTAATGACATACGTGATTAGAACTACAATTTACAACCCCTGTCTTTCCTTTACGGCAACAAGTAAAACATTAAAAAGAATTGCAAACCTTTTCTTTCCTTTATGGCAACAAGAAATGCATAAAAAAGAATAAGATAAAAGTTATTGGCCATAAAACATCCCGCGTAGTTATCTTCTTGCTACTTAACCGCAAAAAGCCAACAGATCTACAAAACAAATGGTTTTGAGGCGTTCGTTAAAAAACTCCCTTCTATTTTTATGAAAACATGCGGGTAGAACAAACCTACCTAATATTACATTTAGTTATTTAATTAGAAGCAATGTAGGAACTTATTACGTTGGTCTAGTAATCGGCGTGACTGATGAGCAGAGGATATAGCTTTGTGGGTTTTAAAATACATTTACAAAAGCAGCCCATAGTATAAAAGTTGGTGATTGCAACACCCATCTTGATCTCTTGATTGAAGGAATAAAGGGCGCACTTGTGTCTGCGCAAATGCTGGTGCATATGCCTTGTGCAGCTGACTCATTTCCTTAGAGACAACAGCCGCCATGGTCTGGATGCCACTAGTTATTATTATTACTATTTATAAAACGATACCTGAAATATTGTAGGTATACCAAATCTGCTCCAATAGATACTCACCAGATATGTAATTCCTGTTAGGCAGCAGCTGTTGTCTCTTTGTCCTGAATCCAAGAAGTCCTAGCAGAAAGCAGGTGAATCCCGCGAGCACGCCGAAGTCTAAGTAATAGCGCCTGCCAATCTGGAATAGCAAAATGTTGCAAGTTCAGTACTTTGCTTGTTCAACACCATGTTAAACTCTAAAAGAAGCTTACATATAAGCCTAAATCAGACATTCCACAGAATTTCTCGAAAATGGTAAAGTTAAATTTGCAGGCCTGTAAAACAGTTACTTCAAGTTGATAATTTCTTTTAAAGTTGTTATTGCAGTTACTGTAAAGTTTGTGCGTGAATATTTGTTCTTTTTTCACATCCAAATGGCTTATATGTATGTATATAAGATGATAAATATTTTGATGAAACTTGACCATAATAAAGCTTACATCGAAATTACATTATAGGCTACTTTAACCTTAAAAAAATTCAATATAAATATAGCGAATACGAAAAAGGCTGGCTTTTACTTCGCTTATAATTTTTTATGTAATTTTTTTTAGCATGTGCTTACTTTTTTGCTTTTGCAATTTTGTAAGTATAAATTACCATTAAAATATAGCTAAAAACAAGATACCAACATTTTAATTGAAATATTTATTTAAACTCACCGCATACATCATATAGAAACTCAAGCCAGCTGTCAGGCCTCCACACATTGTCAACATTATAGCGGCTATCAGCAGAGATGCAGTTGCACCCGACAGTGTTTTGAGGCTTGAAAATGATTTGTAGGTTTCTTCTGAGTAAACTGATGGTGGGGACGCTACCCTATAATGTGAGAAAGGAGATGTTATTATGAATATATAAGACATTATATATATATATATATACGTAAGTATCAGACATGGAGTAACAGAAAACAGGAAATAAATGTCACATTATCATCATCTAATTTACTCAATTCTTGTTTTAAGGTGTTCGAAAATCTGGCAACGTCGCAAATAGCTTTCAGATATTTACATTTTTTAATTAATTTCTCAATTTTATTTTATGAAATCATAAAATAATGCTCTATAGTGCACTAGTACAGTTAATAGAGAATGCAATTATTAATGTCGTAACACCGAATATATAGTTTTATATGTAAAAAACGTATTTGGAAACTTTCCAAGTGCCTTTTTTACAAGTAAAACATTTAAAACATCAAATTAAGTGTTTTAATTGCAATTCCTATTCAATGTTTTAGTAAATTGGCCAAATTAATTAAAACGTGTAAATATTTGACAGCTATTTGCGACGTTGCCAACACCACGTTTCTATGTTTTTTGTTAATTTGTGGATAACTTTGTGGGCTGCTGTTACTTCCATTCTGTTTATAATGCCTGTGTACACTATTTATAATGTAGCTGTTTGTTGTCTCTACCCGATAAAATAAAATAACAAAGCTTGACTAATTTAGAATTAACCTTTATAAATATTGTCATCTATTATGTGAATTAACCGTAATTTAAGACATTCAGTAGCTTTAGAATAAATTAAAAAGAATGTCAATTGACTAATTCTAAAATATACACAAATATGCATGTAGTGGATATTTTTTGCCACACTCACCCTAACAATGATTTAATTTCAAATGTTACGCGGCTTTTTATATTAACGAAACAATGTTTTCCTTTTTTGAAAATTAATAATAAACGTCCAAGAAGGTTAAATAAAGAAATATTTATGTTTAAACGCCTTACAAAAAACAACTAGTTATTAATTAGTATTGCAACATTTGCTAAGAAGTTTTGAAAAACATACTTTCTGTTAAAATTTTTGACTGTAGAAACTAAAACAGTAAACTTTGCAGTTATTTTTTGTTATTATATACTGACTAATTCAATAAGGAGACGTCTAAATGTATGCCAAAGTTAAATATCATTATCAGTAAATATCTTGGAACTAATAAGATCAAGGGCGAAGGGACAGATTTATGGAAGAAAAAATACATTTCACACGTGCAAAACAGCTGTCGGGTAGCAGTTATAAATTAATTTTCGACTTTACTATCACTAAAAGATACAAAATTCTTAGAAGTCTGACAAAATTAAATAGATATTTGAAGACACGATAAATGAAGGTACTGAATTATATTTCGCTTCTTCTATTTTTACTATACAAATACGATGTTTAACTAAGGACGAAAAAGTATGTTATTTATCTAGCTTCGTAAAGAGCAGATAAAAACCGCACAAAACAGCGAATAACTACATATTTTTTGAACAAAACGAAAGTCCTTAGCGTCACTTAGTTTGTTCACGATAAAATCAAAAAACGTACCGATGTTTATGATTATTTCATTAGTTATAGTGATTTATTACGAAAATTAGGCTACTACATAATAAATTGGTCAAAAGAAAGCATTGCCATCCAAAATGGCAATGCGGCCAGCCTTTTGGGCACGATCCCCGCTGACAGCGGTGCGGATGAATTGTTTGATGCGTTGTTTTAATTTGTCCTTTTTTTGGTATTTTTTGGAAGTTTGTAAATACATTTAAATATTTCAATATGTAACAAATAAACTAAATTCTCCATTTCTTGATAAAAAAAAAACAGTTAATTCATCTAAAAATGTATGTGTATAGTATAGCTTGATGTGTGTGTAGCCGTCTACTTACCTCGGTATAATAACAGCAGTATTTTTATCCTTCCTTTGACTTTCTCTTCTCCTTTCGTAATCCCTTCTCTCTCTACTCATCTCTCTCTCCAAATCAAAACTCCTGTCCCTACTCTTATCTCTAAAACTAGTCACGAATACATCATGCCTGTCAAATGCTGGCAAGTTTTCTGGCAATTTCTCTGCTAATCCGTAGTTTAATTTCTGTTGAGCTTTTGGAGATATCGGCGAAGTAGGAGCGCTGGTTCTAGAAGTCAGATTCGCACATGATTTAGACGGCGTCACCCCTTGGGTGGGAGTACTAGAAACGAACTTCCTTGGTGTCTCAGAGTATTTGTTGTCTATAGATTTATTCGGTGTGATTCGTACTGAAGGCTGGCTTGCGTAGCTTTTTAATTTTCTCGGCGTAGATAGTAGTTCATGTAGTTTTTGCGTGGCAATCAAATTCTTTTTTGACATGACCGGAGATGTGAATGTTACGTTACATTTCCTAGGTTCATCATCTTCAGTAGGTATTATAGCGTATCTCAATGTTCTTCCGTTAACAGTTTTGACAATTTCCGTTGGTATCTCTTTCAGTTCGTTTTCATCTGGCCCGTCAACATTGTATTCTTGGATTTCATCAGGTTCTGCTTGTACTATCCTCTTTTTAGTCGGTGAATAATCGACTATGTCGTCAAAATCTTGAATGACTTCATATCTATGTTTTATCCTGCTGTCTTCTAGACCATCGTCACTGTCGGCCTGTCTGTCAAACCTGGACCGTCTCTGCTGCTTCAGTTGTGCCATCTCCAAGTCCTCACTCCTTGTTCTACATCTAACTGATCTTGTAGGCTTATAGACTAGAGAAGACTGTCTCTGAAAACTCCTGTTTTGGAATTTGGGAGGTTTTGGCGGCAATTCGGGGGGTTCCTCTCTGTATCTTGGAGCCCCTGCCGGCGACATACGTAATGGATTATCGGAAATATCCGTCCTCATTATTCTGTTGCCTATCTCGACCTTTCTTGGCGAGTTCGCGCCTAAAGGCGGCATCCTTTGCCTTTCGGGCGACACGATCTTTGTCATACATGTTTTTTGCGCGAACACAACTTCGCTTTGTGAGCAAAATGCTGGATTGGAATAGTATTTGTACACGATTTTTGGTGAATCCATTTTTTTAAGCGTAATAATTCCCCAGTTTGTTAGTGCATGGTTCCTGTATCTTCAGAAGGGTGGGCTCTAAGCGTAACCGTTCCTCTTCACTGCTTTCTTGAACTTTAAACACTAAGTTTTCTTATGTTAATAAATTCACTTATTGAATACACTTTAATTACGTTAAATTAGTTATTTTAAAATTTAATTTTTATGATATTAAAGCAAAGTTACAAAAGTGATTTTTATCCAATTTTTTTTAACCATTTAACTTGGTATTTTTTTAATTTTAGTTCACTTTAAAACACTTCACACTCAAACACTCTAAAACTAAACTAAAAATATTAAAAATAAATCTATTATTAATCTACTGATAACACACGTTCATCCAGTTCAACGTATAACCGTCAACTGTAAAATAATTCCTTTTTCAAAAAAACACCGGGGTCGGAAACGGCGCTCGCGCACCCCTGTGCAAACGGGCACGCGCTGCTCGAATTCCAATTTCATAAAACATCACGCATTCAAATTACAACCCTAACGAGTTCGCTATAAAGTTGACAATCTCTTGTCCGTTACTTTAAATCGAATGACATGACAATAGAAGCTCGGTTTATTGGTAATTGAGTCTTATTGCTAAGGAAATAGAGTACGATATTGAAAAGCCAGTTCGTCTTTGAAATAAACTGGTATTACCTTGTGCAATTATTGAATGAACTTAAAGGTCTTTGACAGGGGGTCGTATAGTGTGGGCTCCAATTATTTGAATAAAGTTATGTGTAATAATAAAGCATCTTCGTGTATTTCTAGACCAAAATCCGTCCTAAAAACATGAAGAATTTTATAAAATCTCATAAATATAGAGAGAGTTTCTCTCACGTTTCGATACGAGAATTAAGCAAGCAATAATCGCCATAACATAATCGTAACAAAATGTTTACATTCGGGTTGCGAGTTGGTGATTTCAGACTTCATAGTCCAGGTTTCCTCGAGATGTTTTCCTTCACCTTTAATCAGTCATTGGTGACCAAGATATACTTAGAAAGTACATATAACTTTAGAAAAGTTGCATTGGTACTTGCCTGCCTGGAATCGAACCCGCACACTCATACTTGAGAGGCTGGTGCTTTAAGCACTAGGCCACACGTTGTGTGGATGTGTGTGAAATATAAAATGTTATAATAAGCCAAAATCGACTGGCTAGTAGCCAGACTAAATGTAGACACTGGCTACATTCAGAAGTAGTCTGATGGCTTACCTCTCTGTTTACTGACTTTCTCTGTAATAATAATAATATTGATTACACAGGCAGGGGTAGCACGCGCCAAGTTGAGTGTAACGGTCGATGGCAGCTGCGCACAGGCAGCTGTGAGGTGGGGCGCGCAACATTTGGTGAAGATTCTGTATGAATTGAACAACATTATATGCTGAATTTAGTACACCTTGTTAAAAAACTTGTCTTTAAATATCGTCATGTGCCTAAGCTTTTCCCAAGTTATGTTCCAGACGTAATCGATACTGGATGCAGCTGAGTACCAGTGAGCCGTGAAGCGACTGTGTATCTCTGACAAACTTAATGGTACTACAAATCTCAATGGTTCTGCTATTTACAAAGTTAATTAATGGTCCAATACTTATAGCACAAAAGCCGACAAATTTAGAATGAAAGCGTGACTATATAATATAGTATTATTTTTGCTGAACAGTAAAAGAAGACATTTGCAATTTCCATCGCCTCTTATCTGACTTAACTTTAGATTAATAGACAAAAAAAAATGATTCATCCTTCATCATCTCCCGAGCCTTTTCCCAGCTATGTTGGGGTCGGCTTCCAGTCTAACTGGAATCAGCTGAGTACCAGTGTTTTACAAGGAGTGACATCCTCAACCTAGTTACCTGGGCAATCCAATACCCCTTGGTTAGACTGGCGTCAGACTTAGGTACTGGCTTCTGACTATCCGTCATCAAATTCAGAATAATAGACAAAAAAAAATGCCGCATTTACCTAGGCTTCAATAAAAAAAAAACACGCAAATCTTACCTTTTCTCCTAAGTTCACAAAATGTTTGTAGCCCCTGGGTGCGTGTGCGACGCGTCGGTGCTCCCGCGCCCGTATCGTATTGACATTATTGTTGATCCACGCAAAAATCTATAAATTTTGACCTTCAATATATTGTTACTCAATGACATACCTATCTATCTAAGATACTAGATAGCTGTGTAAAAATTCTTGATAAAAATGTAGCTTATATTAACTGACTCCAGTGCCATCATCATCATCATACTACATCTCGAATGGTTCAGCCGTCAACGAGCAGCGGAAATAACTAGATTTCAAATAATCTAGCCTGCCGTTGCTGCGTGTTCACGTGTTGTTCGCAACAGTGCCCGTGGCCCTGGCACACAGGGACATCCAGAAGGAACATAGTGGGTTTTAGTCAGTAAGAGTCTGACACTCCCTCCAGCTACACCCTCTCTCTTTCACGAGCTATGAGCTATCTAACACTGAAAGATTTTTTCAAATCGGACCAGTAGTTCCATAGATTAGCGCGTTCAACAAAACAAACAAACTCTTCTGCTTTAAATTTTAGTATACCTAGATTACAAACAGAATAAGATACTGATCAAGGGGTATTGGGTTGCCCGGGTAACTCTGTTGAGAAGGTCAGATAGGCAGCCGCTTCTTGTAAAACACTGGTACTCAGCTGAATCCGGTTAGACTGGAAGCCGACCCCAACATAGTTGGGAAAAGGCTCGGGAGATGATGATGTATAGATAGATACGATTTTTTGTTTATAACGACAGTAAGAATAATACATTTCAAAAAGTCAGTTTTTAATAAAAAAATGTCGGTAAGTTGTAAATTCTGCTTGTGCGCATATATAATAGTGTTGGGGGTAAAAGTAAAAATCTGTTTGATTTGCATATAAAAGGAGTTTTTTGTTCAAATCTGTTTAGTTTCCATTTGTTAATGAGATAGTAGTCGCGTAGCGTGACTGCTGAGCACCTGATCTCGGGTTCGATTCCCGAGACGAATAGAAATTGCTTTGTGGGTTTTCAAAAACTTTCACTAAATACAGCCCGGTGTCTGGCAGTTAGATTGTGCGTCCCTGAGGACTAATTGAGTGAGGTAATAGAGAGTGCACCTGTGTCTGCGTACAATGAATCATGAAAATTCAGAAAATAAGTTTTTTATTTAGTTATCATGAATTCGAACTCACATACTCGCTTATTATGAAGCTGACGAGAGTTTGTTTGTAAAACGAATATACTCGTAATCATCATCACAGCTTTTTATCGTCCCACTGCTGGGCACAGGCCTCTTCTCCCACGGAGAAGGATTGAGCAATAATCACCACGATTGCTCAATGCGTGTTGGTGATTTCAGACTTTATAGTCCAGGTTTCCTCGAGATGTTTTCCTTCACCTTTAATCAGTCATTGGTGTCCAAGATAAACTTAGAAAGTACGTATAACAACGCTAGTTACTATTAAGTATTCTCTGGTATAACTTAGAAAAGTTACATTGGTACTTGCCTGACCTGGAATCCAACCCGCACCCTCTTACTCGAAAGGCTGGTGCTTTAACCACTAGGCCACCACGACTCCAAAACGAATAATAGTAAAAAAAAAGTTCAATTAACTGCAGGGGACACCCGTGTTGCTGGAATGTTCGTTAATAACCACAACAGAAGCTGTGAAGGGTACAGTCACCCGCACATCAGTGGAAACATCTGAACTGCGAAAACAGCTCTTATGTCGTAGGAAATAGAGGCGGTCTCAAGGTCAAAGTGTGTCTACTGATGTGCGGGTGACTGTACCATTGCAAAATCTAGCAAATAAGCATTATTTCAACAAACGTTTTTGACTTCTGTACAAAGAAACATGAGACTTGCAGTCCTGAAAAGGACTTTGTCAGTAATAATTTACACTAGCCTAGGTACCTAATTCTTCTATCCTATCCATCTTTTTTCATAGTCTTCTTTGGTAATAAAATTGGATTTATCGCTGGCAACACTCCTCCTTGCGAGATCGTCACGCCTGACAACATTTTGTTAAGCTCCTCATCGTTTCTAATCGCGAATAATATGTGTCTTGGTATCACTCTGCTCTTCTTGTTGTCAGTAGCCGCTTCTGCTGCTAACTCCAAGATCTCTGCAGCCAAGTATTCTAACGCTGCAGCCAAGTAGATAGGTGCCCCGCTCCCAATCCTCGGCGCGTAGTTCCCGTTTCTTAAAATCTTGTGTATTCTTCCTACTGGAAATTGTAATCCCGCTCTTGACGATCTTGATTTATTTTTCTTCATTAAGACTTTTGAAGACATTTTTGATAAGGACAAAATATGCTTAATTGTATAAGCTATAACTTATCGCGTAATAAGATAGTATGTTAGAGGAGTTTTGTTCGCTTTAAGTAGATTTTTGCACGGCGCAAGTGTAGGGGGGTCGGGTGAAGCCTGATGTCGCAGTCAGCCAATCACGGTGCGAATGATGTAGTGAATATTAATACTTATTTAAGTAGGAGGTATGATGACATTTTTTTCGTTTTGTGAGTATTTTAGGATTACCTTCGTAGTTTTGTCCTGGTATTTTGCTGAAAGTTCAAAGTTAAAGGGATTTATTTACAAATCATCATGATGACGCTGCGGACTTCGTACCCGATTTTCAGATTGTCAGTTCAGCTGTTTTCGGGATTTGTGCTTAGCTACCAAAACATTCAGAGAGTCATTTTTATTTTTATGTTATATACCTACTCCCCCGGGGAACTTCTTCCGATATGCGGATAAAACGCCTATGCTCACCGGGGATAGTGTAGCTTCGAAACAGTTTAAGAATTTTTGAAATCGGATCAATACTTTTAGGAGCTTATTCTATGCTAACAAACAATCAAATCTTTCTTCTGTATAATTATAGAATTAATTACAGACTAGCATTTGTCAGCGGCTCTTAGGAATGAGTTTTCTCAACAACGTGGAACTAAATTAATTTCGTTATGATCAGCCTTACTGGTGTACCCATTGATCTTCTAATTATATGTATTTATTTATTTATTAAGCGTCTACCAACAGCTTCTGTGTATAAAAGTGTTATTTATTGTGTCGTAATCGATATATATATGACAATGGGAAAAAAAGAAGAATATAAAACTAAAATTAATGGAAAATCAACACAAAATTGTTTTGTCACTATAGATATAAACTTGAGATCGAATAATAATAATGACTGCAAATCAGAACTGAAATAAGACAAATGTAATTAATTAAGGGCCAGTTTCATCTGGCAGATAATTTCATACAAAATCTGTTCCATTATTTAATTTATCTGGTAGATCAACTTTGAACCATACATATGCTTAACCAATAAAGTTGAAAATCTAATATGGAAATTTGATAGATTTTTGTAGCTTGATGTGCTAGCTTCTTCACGGCGCACACGGCGGCGGCGCGTGTGCACGTCTACAAGCTTCCATAGTGGTCCATACAACACTGACGACCGTGGCTACACACGGCGAAAAACCGTGTGTGTACAAGAGGCCTCATAGTAAGGGGTGGTAGTTTATCAGCTACTAGCGGTTAATCTGGCAGCTGACCCCAACAAAGTTAGGACAAGCCTAAGACCCAGACCATAATACACGTTTTCACGTCCACCAAAAGAAACAAAATATTGCAGCTCTGAAAAGAGCTTCGTCAAAGATTATCTTAGTATTAGCTTTTTTTATAATATAAATAAATTTGTCAATAAATAACCTATCCTAAAGACGTCACAACTATACCTAATTTATCGAAAAATGAGACGAAAAAAACTACGCTCTCTCGCCGCGGACTCGGCGCGCCAGCTGAATGTCCTTCGGCATGATGGTGACCCTCTTCGCGTGAATCGCACAAAGATTTGTGTCCTCGAAGAGTCCCACCAGGTACGCTTCACTTGCTTCTTGAAGGGCCATGACAGCCGAGCTTTGGAACCGGAGATCAGTCTTGAAATCCTGAGCGATCTCCCGCACGAGACGTTGGAACGGCAGTTTCCTGATTAGCAGTTCTGTGCTTTTCTGGTATCGCCGAATTTCTCGCAAAGCTACGGTGCCGGGCCTGTATCTGTGTGGTTTCTTCACGCCTCCGGTTGCTGGTGCACTCTTCCTCGCCGCTTTTGTAGCGAGCTGTTTCCTTGGAGCTTTCCCTCCGGTGGACTTCCGAGCGGTTTGTTTCGTTCGTGCCATTCTTGTCGTCGCGGATAATATATGACTATTAACTGGCTGATTCACAAACGGTCGACCCAATTTATACTTTTGTCGCTGCGATATTGTTAAACTTGCGGGTACTGTTGAAAAGATTTCGATCAATCTATTTCGAGTTTAGATTGAGAAGTACCCGCGTATTTTTTGCTTTGATTATGTGGAATTTTCCATTATTTTGTTGCGTAGAAACTAAGAATTAAGTTCAGCATTAATTAAATTATTGTTTATCTAAAATAGTGTGGCCTGTCTTTCCCAAATTAATTTGAACGGTGTATTCTACTTCTGCCCTTATCCCAATTTGTATTTGGGGTCGGCGCAGTATGTTTTTTCTGCCACAATCTTCTATCAATATCTATAGTTCAGAAGCTGGGTGCTGCCTTGCGCGTTCCCTGTAGAGTATACTGTATCTATACTCCGAGGATGCTCCGAGGGTTTTGGCTTGACTTTTACAGTCGACCACCTGCCTAACGCAAACTCCTTGGGTATGCTGTTATGGTGGTTTACACGGTCAAAAATGCTGGTGGTATGCACCATGCCTTCAATTCCCTGAGCTGCCTCGTACGATACCCACAGGAGCGAAATGGGGAGGCCCTATTCTGATCCGTGACCTTCACAGATTCTGATCTGGTGGAATGAAGTAATATCTAAGATCTAACATATAGATATGTAAAAAGTTTTTTATATCCTCAAGCATATACAACAAATTGCGATTGTAATTAAAATTCAACCGCGAAGTGAAATAGTATCAACAAATATTGTTCATGTACCCATAACCAAGTAATAATACACAGAGTGGCTTTTTCTATAGACTAAATTTAATGTCAAAATACAGACACACAATAGTAATTACAGATGGCGCTACTAGTACCATTCATATTTTGTTATAATATGAACAAAAGGTAACAAAGTTTGTATAAATCTATAGTTTTGATATCACTGCAAAATAAAATTTATAATAATTGAAATGTAGTTAACTATCTTTCTAAACTCATCTCCCGAGCCTTTTCCCAACTATGTTGGGGTCGGCTTCCAGTCTAACCGGATTCAGCTGAGTACCAGTGTTTTACAAGGAGCGACTGCCTATCTTACCTCCTCAACCCAGTTACCCGGGCAACCCAATACCCCTTGGTTAGACTGGCGTCAGACTTATTTACTTCACTATCTTTGTAAACAAACCTCATAAATGTGATTACGAGATGAAAGTTTTTGATGCATTATTTTAATTTTAATTTGTCCCTTTTTTTTATTTTCTTTGTATATAGGTAGTTTTATTAAGTTTGTAAATATAGTCTTTATATACAATTCATAATAATTGTATGTAAATATTTAGATTTAAATTTCTTCAAGAAACAATCAAATCTTTACTCTTTATAATATTCTTACTTACGAAGTCAGAAGCTAGGTGCACAGTACCAAAGAGTTGGTGTTGTTTCAAAATACATTGCAAACGGTACAGACGCCAGCACATCAAGCTACTACAAACTGTCAAAGTGGAAGGGTGACCATGTTTTCATGACGAGTTCCTCCGTGTTTCGGAAGGCACGTTAAATTGGTGGGTCCCTGCTGTCATTTGTACGTTGTTGGTAGTAGTTACGGGTAGTCTAACCAAGGGCTATCGGGTTGCAAAGGTAACTGGGTTCAGTCACTCCCGTAAAACACTGGTACTCAGCTGCATCCCGTTAAGACTGGAAGCCGACCCCAACATAGCTTGGGTAAAAGACCAAGCAGATGTTTGTGGTTGGTATTGATCAATAAATTATGATCTAAGATCAACTTTCACGTTAAAGCCCTCCATAAAGAAACATTAGCTGCGGCCCTGAAAAGGACCTTGTCAAAACAAAATTGAAATAACACCAAAAATAAACTTTATTTCTTCATATTATAATCTTCATAACCTAAAAAAATTACCCGCCAAAACCGTACAGCGTTCTTCCTTGCCTTTTTAAAGCATAGACAACGTCCATCGCTGTCACGGTTTTTCTTTTCGCGTGTTCGGTGTAGGTCACGGCATCACGGATAACGTTTTCCAGGAACACTTTTAGAACGCCACGAGTTTCTTCATAAATTAATCCAGATATTCTTTTGACGCCTCCTCTTCTTGCCAGTCTTCTGATGGCTGGCTTCGTGATACCCTGGATGTTGTCTCGTAGAACTTTCCTGTGACGTTTGGCACCCCCTTTTCCTAAACCTTTCCCGCCTTTTCCGCGACCTGTCATGTTGACGTTTGTTTTTTTTGCTACACGTGAACTCAATGATAGTTTAAATGTGGAATGCGTCGCATTTTGTGAGCGAAGAGTATTTATAACATCGGTGCGCGAAATATTCAATGCAATGACGGTGGTTTAAAAAAAATATTAAGCTTTACTTGTCCATATAAACTTGTGGACATTTTTTTAGAATACCCCTCACTTGTTTTTTAATTAAAGTTGTGCTTCGATGTCTTAAATATTCCTTATTGCTTATTATAACGATTTCTTTAATATAATTGTTAATGGTAACAGTAAACACGCCTCATTATACTGACTGCCAAAATCAAAGACTATGAAATTAGTATGTAAAATTGTAGCCAAATTAAGGATTGCTTTTAAATCAAAAATATTCCTTAGTAATACATTATAATATTACTTACAAATGCGAAAGTAGGCCAACACTGTCTGTCTGCCTGTACGTGTCACGCTAAATCTTAATAAAATTTGGTAGACATTACCTAGTCTAGAGTCTGAAAAAGGACATAGGATACTTTTTATCCAGGTTTGGGAATCAGTTCCTTCGGGCGGCGGGTGTAACCGCGGTGAACAGCTAGTTTACTTTAATTATTTGTCTTTTATAAGAAATTGAACCATGTTTCCTATCCTTCAGTGACATATTGCTTTTTACGCGGACTCTCAGAACCAACCTCTCTCCGCATTCAATGATTAAAGTATTTATTTATTTACTAGCGGTCGCCCGCGGCTCCGCCCGCGTGGATGTCGGTTTTCGCGACAAAAAGTAGTCTATGTGTTGTTCTGATATATAACCTATAGAGGACCCTCGCGGCTACGCCTGTGACGATGTCGATTACCGCTACCAAAGCCTAACTTTTGTCGGGATGAGAAGCTCGCGCTCGGACCTCCCGCCTTATTATACCTACCGGCCGACCCGCGTCGAGCGCGGCAACGACACGGGGCGATGGCTGATTATCGTATTTCATGTATAAGTTTGGTATTTATATACCGATTTCTATGATTCTTTTTTTTATAGAATATGCAATAATGTTATCTTTTGTTAATTAGGGATGGATGAGCGAGAATATTATGAGTATATGAGTAAACAAATCACTAAACAAATAATCAGAAAGCTTCGAACTGCTAAACTATCGGGAGTTATACGTGTTATTGTGAGTCAACCATTAAAGATAGACATATGCTGTTGTGGAATAATTTTTAGATAATTTTATCTAGAACATTTCCGTCATATATGATTTATATGTAGCTTTAACCATTAAGGCTGCACACGCGACGAAAGCTTAAAAAATGGTGTAACTTCTCCCGTTTTCCCAACATTTTCCTTCACTGCTCTGCTCCTATCGATTGTAGCGTGATGAAAAGTATCCTATAACCTGCCCAGGAGTATGAAGAATAATTGTACCAAGTTTCATTAAAATCCGTCCAGTAGTTTTTGTTCCTATTAATAACATACAGACAGACAGACAGACAGACAGACAGACAAAAATTTTACTGATTGCATTTTTGGCATCAGTATCGATCACTTATCACCCCCTGATAGTTATTTTGAAAATATATTCAATGTACAGAATTAACCTCTCTACAGATTTATTATAAGTATAGATTAGGGTCCACCAACAGCTTCTGTGTGTAAAAGAGTTATGTATGTTTTAAATATGTCTTTTTTTTATTAGTTTTATTCAAAATTCTACACAGAACATGTTTATAAAAATTCTGCCAAACTGCATAACAGTTTGTCGGCAATTGTTCTCGTTAACAGTATTTTAAACATTTTACAACCATGTTTGTGCGTGTAACTAAAACATAAACTTAAATAAAAATAAACTATGGACCTCTTAATTTAATACAGGAGATAACTTGCACCAGTTAGCAGCTTCAAACGGCATCATCATCTCCTGAGCCTTTTCCCATGTTGGGGTCGCCTTCAAGTCTAACCGAATTCAGATGATTACTAGTGTTTACAAGGAGCGACCGCCTATCTGACCTCCTCAACCAAGTTACCCGGGCAACCCCATACACCTTGATTAGACTGGCGTCAGACTTACAGGCTTCTGTCTACCCGTAACTACTGCCAATTTAAGTATGTTCAATTATAGCCGGGACCTACAGTTTAACGTGCCATGCGAAACACAGTCATTGGTGTCTAAGATATACTTAGAAAGAACATACAATCTTAGAAAAGTATGTACTTTAGGTTAAAACCGCATTTTGGGATGAAACTCAGATTACAAATATGCTTCTGTAACGCATTTTTCCTATTTGTATATGACGTCTAACAGAAATGAGTGGAAGAGGAAACACATTACGCCGACCCCAAATAGAATTGGGAACAGGGCAGGAAGAAGACTTAGTATTTTTCATAAGTATTTATTTAGTCGCAAGTATTTTCTTAAATAATAAGTATTTCACAGTTCAGCCTTATAGCAGCATTTTATTGCTTAAACGGCGAATTCCTGTAGATTTCTAAAAGTCAAAGCCTCCATCTAGCGCCATCTATAAGATCACAAAAATAAACTATTTCAATAGCTTTGACGTCCGCGCTCATTAGGTCACTCACGATTATTATCAAAGCGCAACCACCCACTACTTCAACCCAACTAAAATCCACTTAACCAGTACACAATCAGCGGCCCACGTAACTCAAGAAAACTGGACTAAAATAAACCACAAAATAACCGAAAATCAAGACAAAATGGCCCCAATTAAAGGACCGAAGAAGCTCCTAAAATCGATGGAGAAACCAATAGAGAAACCAATTTCAAAATCGAAGAAGATGAAGAAGAAAAACTACCAGAGCTTCTCCATTTATCTCTACAAGTTGCTACGTGCCGTCGCGAAAGAAAACCTGGGCATATCAAGGAAATCTATGTTGATAATGAATAATTTTGTCAACGATATGTTGGAGAAGATTGCTGAGGAAGCTGGGAGGTTGGTTGCTCACAGCAAGAAGACTACCATGAGCAGTAGAGAGATCCAGGCAGCTGTGAAACTGATAATTCCTGGAGAACTGGCGACCCACGCAAATATAGAAGCTATGAAAGCCATCAGCATGTACCATAAAAGTCATGAACGAGACGCCGCTACGAAAATTTGATGATTTGAGACTACAATTTTAGGACATTAAAAATTTTATGATTAAGAAATAAATGATAGGAATTTATTATTATTGTTGTTGAACTGTGAATAATAAACGATGATTCGATATTTTTAATTTGTGTTGTTTTATTTAAATTAAAAAATATGAAAAAACAAAAAAAGAACAGAAAAAAATGACTAAACAAAATACACTTGTAGGTATGTGTATAATAACTTGGTTATTTCGTGAATTTTTGATTTAATAAATATGTATATCATCATCTGCCTAGCCTATTCCCAAGCTATGTGGGGGTCAGCTTCCAGTCTTAACCGGATGTAGCTGAGTATCAGTGTTTTACCGTGGAGCGACTGCCTGTCTGACCTTTTCAACCCAGTTACTGTACGTGTATTTTTTTCTATTGAAAGTACAGTACAGTTTTTCTATTGTAGTTCAGTTTTACTAGTAAATTGACCTCCCTTCATGTGTATACCCCCTTTCCGTTACACTCTGTATAATTAAAACTATGTTTTTAATATTGAAATGAACGCGAGTCGTTGTTCGAAGTTTATAGGATCGATGTATCGCTAGGAATGCATTTGTTAAGGAATTAGTAAAATAAAACAATTAAGGTTTTAATTACAAATTGTATTTTAACTTTTAAGTATTAAATAAGAGTTATACCTACTTTTACATTAACTTAATTAAAATAATAAACCATATAAATAACACTTACAATATAAATACTACTTTCTTAGTAACACACCATCGTAAATTAATTAATGAATTTATAATTTACCTGCTAGTTTGTTCCCGGAGGTTCAATACAGACTATAAAGAGTTACCTATTTCTTATTTCCATACAGTACAGACAGCCAGCATATTAAGCTACTACAATCTGTCAAATTTCCTTAATAGATTTTTAACTTTATCGCTGAAGCATATGCTTTCTAAATTGATTGGAAAAATTTGTCAGTTTCAGGTAGCTTGATGTGCTGACGTCTGTACAATTGCCAAATTAATTAAAACATTTAAATATTTGTCAGCTATTTGTGACGTTGCCAACTTTTGGAATAATATATCGAGACACCTTTTTCACACACGGTCGGTTAGCCCATGTAAGCTATTGATTAGCTTGTGTTATGGGTGCCAACATAACTGATAAACTACATATACTTAACACACTTATTTTATTTGTAAATACATTGTAAATATTTATGTGAATAAACCTTAACACACACATATATAAATACACATTATAACACCCAGACCACAGCCAACAAGCATGCTCATCACATAAATGTCCGATATTTCCGGAAATCGAACCCGGGACCCTCAGCTAAACAGTCCGGTGTGGTAACAACTGCGCCAACGGGGTCATGCGACACGTGGTCAGTAAACTCCTAAATTGTTAAGTAAATGTGTTAGAATAATCTGGTGCACATCTCTGAAGACAGTTCGTACATTGTCAGTATCTGTGGCGGTCGTGAAGTGGAAGTAACACTCCCGCGCACGACGGGCCTCCGCGACGACAAACCGTTCAGCTGACGCGTCCAATCGGTGACGTTCGCGTTTCTTCGTTATTAATTCCTGGGAACATACATAATAACATACATAGTTTTATTTTTTTATGTAGTAGTTTATAAGTATTGTTATATTAATTACATATATGTATTTGTATTTTCTATGGGCCCCAGTTGCCTGAAATAAAGGAATAAATAAAAAAAATGAGCTCGTTGCTAAGTAACAGCCTCAAGGGTCGATCGATTATAAGGTTAAGCAACGCTTGGCGTGGCCGGTTGCGCCGGCGTGGATGGGTGACCATCTTGTCAAGACGATTTCATGTTGGTGAGTCCCGGCTAATATTTGTATTTCTTTGGCAGTCGCTTTGGGTAGTCACAACCCGGTAAGTCTGAGGTCTGATAGGCAGTCGTTTCTTGTAAAAGAAACTTTTTTGTTTATTTTTTATCATTATAGCAAAATTACTGACAACGCGGGCGCGGGGCCTCGCCGCTAACAGCTGATCGGGGGAAGGCGCGCGCGAATTTGAATTTTGCTGTAATGATAAAAAAAAAAACAAAAAAAGTTTCTTCGGGAAAGTTGTTTGTAATCATGAGCACAATCACGTGTTTAAATATCGGTCACTAATTACCAGTCACCCTATATTATATAGTTCAGATGTTTGTAGTACTGCCATCTAAAAACATATAATACATACCACAAACAGACTCCTTATAAACAACTTGGTTCTGGTGTACTCGTCCCCGGGCGCGTCAAATCGCTCATACTCCGGGAAGTATGGCGCGATGCTGCGACCCTGAGATATCTTGTGTTCTAGTATATCTTGTTTGTTCAGAAACAGGATTAAACCGGCTTCCAGGAGGAACCTAGGGTCAGAAGGATAAGGAATAAGTCGGGTAATCCAAGATCCTAACAGAGGGGGTGGTCGGCACCGGGCACCGGGTGTCACCGCTAAACTCCGGGTAGTTTACTGAAACCGATGTTCCTCTAGTCTGGAGCGTCCTCAGAACCGCCCCTGTGGCACACCGCATGACATCTCTCGCTGGTTCCACTCCAGGCGTCACGTCGTCAAGGGTTGTCTTTTGATGGTCATAAAAGATGGGTGACTAAAATCAGTCAAAATGCTAGGTACATCACTGGATGGAAGAAAACTATTGTAATGGGATGCAAGGAAGGGAAAACTACAGGAACTACGGCACCTGTACTATGTATAAAACATGTAAAAAAGACAGGTGGAGATTCGCCAGCTCACTTACCGGGCACCCGAGAGAAACTATTATTATTATTGAGATATAAATATTTCCTAACTCTTCAATCACAAATATTGCGCTAGAAAAGTGTTTATTGGACTAATATTGTCATTTAGCCCGGCATTACATGGACCGCTAGAGCAGTCGACGGCTTGAAGCGGACGCGCGTTCTCGAGCAGTCGTGTGTACGGCAAAGAATAAATGACTATAGTTCACCGCGTGGTCATGGCTTTAAGCAGTCGGTCTCATAACTGCTTGAAGCAGTCCGTGTACGGAATAGTATACTTACCTACTCTGCCAAACATCCTCAAACAAGTCCAAAGCTTCCTTCAGTCTGTTCTGCGTGCCATCTTCTCTGAGGGTCTGGTCGAAGTCACTACAGGCCACTAGGAACCATATCGCGTGGATGCCTTCGAATACCTGAAGGAATATCAACGTCATCTCAACCCGTGGCAAGGGGTACCGGATTTCTGCCTGGCACACAGGAACCTCCAGAAGGAACATAGTGGGTTTTAGTCAGTAAGAGTCTGACACTGCCTCCAGCTGCACACTCAGCGGGAGGGGTCATTTTCTGATACCCCACGAAAAACAAAAGGGGTATCGGGTTGCCCAGGTAACTGGGTTGAGGAGCAATTTAAGAGCATTGGGAAATCACTCCATGTGGCAAAACAATACTCATTCGAGCTAGAACCTGACTTCAATGATTATCCAATGATAACCAAATTCAATGAGAGGACGGATATCATGTAGCAATATTGCTGGAGGGACCTTTTCTCACTAAACATTCATCATTATCTATCTAATCTGCAGTCAAGTCAACTAAAAGCTTACAACATTTTTGACGCCTGAAGAAAATGCGATATCAAAACATGTTTTTGTGTAATTGCATATATCATTAGGTTTGGTTTAATCTAAAATGTTTATTTTTAATTGTAAGACAAAAAAAAACAATAACACATAAAATAAACGATAAATGTGATAGCCAATATTTTTATCTTGTTTTTGTATAAATCTGGTTCTTTAAACCTAACAGACAGACATGTGTTGCTGGGGAGTTTGTTGCGCCACTTTTTCCCAGCGAGAACACATAGGAAGTGGTGAAGGGCGTTTTGGGGGCTGTCCTTTGTTTTGACGTTCGAAAAGTGCTGATTTATCAGCCTAACTTAAATTTTGAGTTTGTTTCTGCGTCAAAATGATTTGTTTCTTACCTGTATCCATTTTTTTCTTTCTCCCCTTTGTCCCCCAACGTCAAACATCCAAAACTCTTGTATACCTCCATGCATTGATTTTGGGACCTAAACAAACACCCTTTGGTTAGTTTCTAGGTAAGACATAATTAGTACAGACGCCAGCACCTCAAGCTGCCCGAAGCTGTAAAATTTTCTCAATCATCTTAGAATCATAATGCATCATGGATTACGTTGAAAATGTATTAAAGAATTTTTACAGATTGTGGTAGCTTGATGTGCTGGCGCCTATACATAAAGTTCTACTTATTTGTGAATTGTTTCAATTTTCTATATTTTTTTTATTGGAGACTTATATTTTAGCTTATTTTCACATAGTTTTTATTTGATTACCTTAACTTTGAATTCAATTTTCTGTATGCCAGTTGTTTTCCGTCGACATCTCAAAATGTCAGCGTCTGATGGTATATAACTTGGGTTTTCAATTAGATCTATTCTATCTAGAAAACTGAAAAGATAAAACGCAAAAATAATTTTCTTCAATATTTTCCATGTATTTGTAAACAGCGCCATCTATCTTCGAAAAATAAATGAATTAAATCTATTAGTTCTTCTATTCATACTAAATGGCACTTTATTATAAAATTATTCTACTCCACGATAGATGGCGTTGTATTAAAACAGTATACATTCTAATGAATACTTACTATTCAGCACTGTCTATTAACTGGTACTCATTAGATCGCTTAAAGCATTCCCTGACTCCCTTATCTTGCCATAACGCTCTTACGTGATCAAAATATTCCTGAAAAACAAAAAAAATATATATATAGGTATACAAATCCCAATTTTAAACGCCAGTACATCATCCTACTACAATCTGTAAAATTTCATTATAGATTTTCAACTTTATCCCTGAAACATACGGTTCAAATTTGATTGGGAAAGTTACAGTTTCGGGTAGGTTGATGTACGTCTGTACATCTTTTTTATATCATTCTTTCGGACACCAAATACAGGGTGTAACAGATAGAGGGTATTTATCCGAAGGGAGGTCAATGTACTCGTAAAACTGAACAACGCCACCTATCGAAAAAAATACGAAATCCGATTTTGCCTTGTATTTTTGCTCGATATAAAGAACTGAGTAAAGAACGGTCGTGGTGGCCTAATGGTTAAAGCAAGTGCCTCTCAAGTACGAGTGCGCGGGTTCGATTCCACGTCAGGCAAGTACCAATGTAACTTTTCTAAGTTATGTGTGCTTTCTTCTAAGTATATCTTGGACAACAATGACTGATTAAAGGTGAAGGAAAACATCTTGAGGAAACCTGGACTATAAAGTCTGAAATAAACAACCCACATTGAGCAAGCGTGGTGATTAACGCTCAATCCTTATCTGTGTGAGAGGAGGCCTGTGCCCAGCTGTGGGACGATAAAAAGGCTGATAATAATTTAAAAAAAAAACCGGCGAAGTCCGTACTCACTTCATTATACTCCACAGGCCCATCATCACCAAGTTTCAGGATATATTCTTTGGACATCCTGTTCTTTGGTTTCTGCAGTTCTATGCCGAGCTCCGCCATGCTGTTCACGATGTCATGTATGGACTCGTGGATATTGTGACGGATGTGGATCGCTTTTTCTGCTCGTTCACTGAAAGACACACAGACTTAGCATGAGAGCTCGTGGCTAAGTAACAGCCGCACGGGTCGATCGATCATAAGGTTAAGCAACGCTTGGCGTGGTCTCTCCGTGGAAGGGTGATCATCTTGTCATGACGAGTTCCTCCGTGTTTCAGAAAGCACTTTAAATTGGTGGGTCTCGGCTGTCATTTGTACATCTTTGGCAGTCGTTACGGGTAGTCAGAAGTCAGAAATTTTGACAACCATGGAGTATTCAGTTGCCCAGGTAACTGGGTTGAGGAGGTCAGACAGGCATTCGCTCTATGCAAAACAGTGGTATAGACGCCAGCACCGCAAGCTACCCGAAACTGACAAATTTTGCCAATCAAATTAGAACCATATGCTACAGCGATAAAGTTGAAAATCTGTTAAGGAAATTACACACATTACAATTACAGATTAGTAGTAGCTTGATGTGCTGGCGTCTGCACATACTACATTCGTTTTACACTGGAAGCCGAAACCAGCTTAGTTTTCTAGTAAAACAGGGTGGCCGATCATACCGACTGGAAACTGACAACAACAGTAGAAGTACTTATTGTTGCTGGGCCGTTTGTTGCGCCACTTCGTCTTCCCAGCGAGAACACATGGGAAGTGGTGAAGGGTGGGCGTTTTGGGGGCTGTCTTTTGTTTTTGACGTTCGAAAACTGCTGATTTATCAGCCTAATTTGAATAAACGAGTTTGACTTTGAGTAAGGTAAAGATAAGATAAAAAGTAATTTATTCAAAGTAGGCTGAAAATCAGCACTTTTCGAAGGTCAATTCTACAAAAGACAGCCCCAAAAACTCCCGCCCTTCACCATTGCCTATGTGTTATCGCTGGGAAGAAGAAATGGTGGAACAAACTCCCCAGCAAAAAGTAAAGGCTAGGCAGCTGAAGACATACCTGGCAGAGAACCCTTGTACGTGCAGGATTTTCATTTGTTTTATAATCGTAGTTTTCCCACTTTCGCCCGTGCCCAGCAGTAAGAGTTTTATTGCCTGCAATAAAATGCAGAATTATGAGTTACTAGCTGTTCCCCGGACTTCCACCGGCCGTCCGTGGAAAGTACTTCTCGGCCCCGGATAAAAAGTAGCCTATATCCTTTGTCAGACTCTAGACCATATGTCTACCAAATTTTATTTAAATCGGTTCAGTAATTTTGGCGTGGAAGCGTGACAAACAGACAGAGTTACTTTCGCATTTATAATATTAGTAGGTAAGGGTCACGGAATAGAGGTAGGTAAGGGTAGTACCTATTTAGGGGCTGACCCAGCAAACTTCGTAATGCCTAACAGTCGATTCTTTTGATTTTATTTTCATTTCAGACATTTTTTTATATTTTCTCTCCGTAATAACCATCCTGGCTCTTTAAGAAATATTCCAAAAAATAATTAGGTTGGCCGACCAACGGACACAGTCTATCGCGATGGATGCGCTCGACTAAGGCCATCCAGAGGTCTTTTGACTCCATCCATATCTGGGTCGGCTGATCAACGTCTATACGGTAGATCCATACCAGCTAGACCAAGATGAGCTTGCTCTGTCGACCTTCGGCTTTGATCGTGTAGAACACCTAAACCTGACCCACGATCTTTCTAGACTCCTACGTGTGCCAGGGCCACACCTGCAGACCCGGCTAGAAGGTCGCCAACCAGGTTTTCAAAACCTCGATTCTCACCTGGTTGTATGATTTGATCCATTGCTTAATCTCTCTGTCAATCTGCTTGGAGTGTTCTTCCACCTCGTCCCTGGCTCCTATGCATGGTATCCAATGCATGATGCGTCACATGCAATGCACCTGGAACATTGAAGAGTTTAAAATAATACGGTAGTTGACAACTAGTCAAATTCAATACTTTTATTGAACTGTCAAAATCGGTTACTTACTATACAATTGGGATGCGGACTAAGTCATAAATAAAATACTTTATACATATATACATACATATGTATATATGTATAATTACGTTAATTTAGATATATATATTTTTTTGTAATTATAGATAGTAGTTTTTAGTTAAGTTTTATTCTGTAACTATGTATCTCCTACTAGTACTAAATTAAATAAAAATACTTTATCATATTCATTTTGTAAAACATCTTAAAATAATGTCAGTTTCATTTATCGTTTTGAGCCGAAAACTGTTTTTATTTTTTATATTGGTAATATAATCGAAATAAGTGTATGGATTGATGTGAAAAATCTGTGACGTCATATGTGGTGTTTTCATACAAATTTCATAGAGAGTTACAGTTTTTGACAGTTCTATAAAAGTATTAAAGACTAGTTGTCCGCATCCCTATTTGATATGAAAGAAGTTGTATGTTGAAAAATTATTGCATACCTACTTTTATGAATAAAATTGTATAATCATTTAATAGAGTGGAAGAGAGATAGATGGTGCGCTAGCAGATCGTGCCTTGTTTCGCTCACTCATGCAACGTTGTCGCTCTGGACGGAGAAGCGGTTTCGCACTACGTCCGATCCGGATCCGATCTGGACCCGTCAAAATATGGTCCGCAGTAACCGTACAACTGTTTCTTTGGTAGGTAATTTACTACTAGGTCCGATTTCTTAGGATATATAAGTCGTGATGGCCTAGTGATTAAAGCACCAGCTTTTCGAGTATGAGGGTGCGGGTTCGATTCCAGGTCAGGCAAGTACCAATGTAACTTTAACGTTTTCTAAGGTATACGTACTTTCTAAGTTTATCTTGAACACCAATGACTGATTAAAAGGTGAAGGAAAACATCTCGAGGAAACCTGGACTGAAAAGTCTGAAATCACCAACCCGCATTGAGCAACCGTGGTGATTAACACTCAATCCTTCTCCGTGGGAGAGGAGGCCTGTGCCCAGCAGTGGGACGATAAAAAGGCTGTGATGATATAATTTAAAGACCAATCATCATCTGCCTAGCCTTTTCAAAAGCTATGTTGAGGTCGGTTGCCAGTCTTAACTGGATGCAGCCGAGTACCAGTGTTTTACGTGGAGCGACTACCTGTCTGACCTCCTCAACCCAGTTACCTGGGCAATCCGATACCCCTTGGTAAGACTGATTATCAGACTTTCTGGCTACTACCCGTAACGACTGCCTTCCGAAATACGGAGGAACTCGTCACGACAAGGGCCGACCGCGCCAAGCGTTGCTTAACCTTATGATCGATCGACCCGTGTGGCTGTTACTTAGCCACGAGCCCCTCTATGATTTCGAGACCAATAATATATCGGGACATATAATATATCGGGACACCTTTTTCACGCACGGTCGGTTAGCCCCATGGTAAGCTATTGATTAGCTTGTGTTATGGGTGCCAACACAACTGATAAATTACATATTTTATATTTTACACATATATTATATATTCATAAATACAGACATATAACACCCAGACCACGGCCAACAAGCATGCTCTTCACACAAATGTCGAAAGTGCCGGGAATCGAACCCGGGACCCTTAGCACGGCAGTCCGGCGTGGTAACCATTGCGCCATCGGGGTCGTCGTCGATCGCACCCGTGTGGCTGTTACTTAGCCACGAGCTTCTTTAGATTTCGAGACCAATATTCGACTGTTTATTATTTATTTATACTAAACGGGACAATAAGTCATGGTTTTTTGTGCGCAGCCGACGTTCATCGATTTATTGGACGTTGTCACGTCAGAAAAAAACACAGAAACGCTTTTAGTGGTATCTTCTTTATCTAGATAAAAGGCTTAGAGGCGAAATAATTGATTGTTATTGTATAATAATAAAAGTCTTGTTTACCTAATCCGGGAATTTTTCTCATCACGTGTTTTCGATGAATTGGGTGGTTACCAGTTGATTAGGTCAAAAATAATATTCTCTGTGATTTTTAATTTGGTAAAGCATCTTAAAATAATGTAGGTACCTAATTTATCTTGTGTGAAATTCGTCGATATTTAAATTTGTTGATTTAAACTGTAATAGTCATTAACAATAATTATAATTAAAATAGTCATTAAAATTTAAATTACTAATTTTGAGACAGCAAACTACTACTATCTATAAAATTTTCTTAATAGATATTCAACATTATCGCTGAAGCCTATGGTTCAAAGTTTATTGGGATTTTTTTTCAGTTTTGAGAGTAGCTTAATGTGCTATCTGTACCATGATATTTCACACATAGTCACATATTTATTCGAAGAGTTACTCCGTGATCATGGCGCTTGCCACAGTGCCGAAATATCGAGAACTCAATTGAAAAAGTATATATTAGCAATCTCGAAATTAGTAATTCCTAGTCATTTTGTTCTCCATGGTAATTCCAAAGATATGTAAATTATTCCACTATAAGTTTCCACTTTAAGTTCACTTTGACGACCCCGATGGCGCAATGGTTACCACGCCGGACTGCCGTGCTAAGGGTCCCGGGTTCGATTTGTGTGATGAGTATGCTTGTTGGCCGTGGTCTGGGAGTTATAATAATTATGTATTTATAAATATATTATATATGTGTAAAATATATGTAATTTATCAGTTGTGTTGGCACCCATAACACAAGCTAATCAATAGTTTACCATGGGGCTAACAGACCGTGTGTGGAAAAGATGTCCCGATATATTATAAAAAAAAGTATAGAAAATTTAATTGCGACTCACTGGGTACATACATAAGTAAATTAACTAATTAGTAATTAGCTCGAGGTATAAGACCACACAAATATGCAATCGTTATGAAGAGAATTATTATTTTTTTCTTTAAACTAACCCTTTCCGTTTCACGTAACATATTTATTAGAAATTGAAAAGAAAATCACTAACCTTATTTAAATAATAAAAAAATGTCACTTCCCCGAAATCACAGTAACAAAAATGTGTTGTTATCAAAATATAGGTAATCATTGTACAGATATCAACTTTTTATCTGATATTTAAAGCTAATCAGTATTACATGTGATTAAATATTATTAACTAGCTTTCGACTGCTGTTTTACCCGCTACCCGGGTACCTACTACTTCCTGCACATGGATAAAGAGAGTAGCTTATACAATAATATAATATTCCTTAGGCCCCTCGCCAATGGCGAATTTTTGTAGCGATACAGACGCGCGTTTGCTAAACGCTACTGCATCGCTTCTAAGGCTGAGGCTGCATTAGGCCGCGACGCGACCTGCGACATATGAGCGATTAAAACAAGTAGATGAATGCTCACGTATATGGCTACACCGTGCATCAAATATTACTAGCGATCTTTGATTTCTTAATGCGATAGGAACAACATTACTGAAATCACGGCATCGGCTACATCAACATTATGAGCGAAATTGAAGCGAATTTATTAGAAAATTTCTCACTTACACGACTAGTTCAATAGTGCTGCTAAATATGCGTGTGGCTACATTATGCGTATAGTATACCGCGATGGATGTGTACTGTAGCCATGTCATCGCCGAATATACGCAGGAATTTCGCTTGTAATGTAGCCATACCATGTTTTTCTCGTTTCGCTCTTCCAGTCGCATCGCAAATCGCTCCCTACTGTAGCCTCAGCCTAACGCGCTACTGCATCGCGATTGTATCGTTACAAACGTGCGACAGGGTTGGACGACATCGGAGAAAGAACAGAGGGAGGAGGGAGTGTGAAATCGTGGTCCCGTCGGCGAGGGCACACAGCTAGCCACAGCTGCGTGTCTGTATCGATGCCTACGCGCGACAATATCGCGATTGCATCGCTACAAAAATTCGCCGTGCGAAGGCCCTTATACTATCAAACAACGTCATCTAGTCCCAAATTAAGCAGAGCTTGTATATACTATGGGTATGTACTAGACAACTGACAAACTTACTTATACATATACTTTTCTCTTTGTAAATACATAAATACATATTTTTATACAAAGGAACACCCAGACTAAATCAAATACCCATGTTCATGCACACAAATGTTTCACATGAGTGGGAATCGAACCAGCGACCTCCAGCGTGGCAGGCAGATTCTCTACGACGCGAAGCCATCTGGTAGTCAAAATTCTGATAAGCACATCCAAACACACTTTAAATTTTTCAAGCACTCATATAGCAGAATATCTCTTGTGATTCTTGTCCATGCATTCATGTCCAATGTTTCAAAAGTAGACATGAGAAAGAAAACCCCACAATAAAATAAAGAAAATTTTTATAAATGTTAAAAAAGTAGTCGCCCCCGGGTGGGCTTGAACCACCAACCTTTCGGTTAACAGCCGAACGCGCTAACCAATTGCGCCACGGAGGCTACGGTGTCCCGTGTCGAAATTACTACCCGCTTTACAAGTACTTATACATTTGCCTATGGGGTTAGCTAGGGAGCATTTCACAAGCCCCTATCAATGATTATATCCTTACTCCTTACTAAATTAGGTACTTAGGGCCTGTTTCAATACCTACAAATAAGTTCCAGATAATTTATTTGGTAGATAGTTTCATACAAATTACGTTCCATTTTTTAATTTTTCTGGTAGACAGTGGCTATCCGTTACCTGTGAAACTGGCCCCTTAATATTATAAATGCGATAGTAACTGTCGGTAAACTGTGGGTAAAAATGACTGAACCGATTTAAATAAAATTTGGTAGACACATAGTCTACAGCCGTACTTACGTACCGCCTTCGGGCGGCAGGAGGACGCGAGTAAAAATTGGTGTACATAATATTTTTTATTAATAATCTTATTTATTTCTAATAGTCCCAATTAATATTATAGTCAATGCGAGTTTGTTTGAGCAATTGGACCTAAGACACTTAAATAGGACGTACTATTTTTAATGTAGATATAAGTATAAGGTATAGGGTCCTATAACTTTTCATCATTATGTCATAGGTATTATACTTATGAAACACACTTCCTTACAAATCCCAGATTATCTCAATATCTATAATAGAATAAATAAAAGTTGTAGACTTTATTTTTAAACAAAGCAGCCTTTTGGGACTATAACGAATCCGAAAATACATAGAATTTGGAAAGAATCGATATTGGCATGAATTTAAGACATCGTATATATTAAGGTGTATATTTCGAAACAGGAACGCGCAGGGCTGGTTGATTATGATTGCGGAACTTGGTAGTCCAGAGCTAGCGAAACTGCAAATCACAATTAGTGTACACTTACTACTCTGCCTACAATTTTAATTAAAAACAATAGCAGAGCAAGAAATCTTAGTACTTAATACTTGAGTGGTATTTAATCTTATCATTTATTGAATAGATAGCAAGACTCGCTAGCCAACCAGACATAAAATGGAAGATATAATTTGACATTGACATGACACAATTCTAATCTGAAATATTCTGATTTATCTGTCAGTTTGTGTTTTGATTCGGCAAGCGGCTGTCAATTTTACCATTGCATTGCTACTTCCGAGAAATTAAACCAGATATTTTGTGAATAATGGCTACAAAAGTCGCAGTAGTAACTGGAGCAAATAAAGGCATCGGCTACGCTATAGTTCGCGGCCTTTGCAAACGATTTGAAGGCGTAGTGTACTTGACTTCGCGAGATATCGAACGCGGCAAGAAGGCGGTAACTGATCTCGAAAAAGAAGGTTTACATCCTAAATACCACCAACTAGATATCACGGATAAGAAAAGTATAGAGGCTTTTAGAGATTACATTAAAGAAAAGTACGAAGGTATCGATATTTTGGTGAATAATGCTGCTATTGCTTTTAAAAGCAGTGCTACGGAGCCGGTTGCCGTTCAAGCCGAACAAACGCTGTTCGTTAATTATTTCTCTCTGGTCTCGGCGTGTGAAACGCTCTTCCCTATCCTCAAGAATGGTGCCAGAGTGGTGAATTTGTCCAGTTCTGCTGGCCAATTAGGTCTTATTCCTAGCAAAAAGTTGAAAGACCAGCTGAAGGACGAGAAGCTGACAGTTCCAGAACTTTCGAAGTTGATGCAACAGTATGTGGATGCAGCTAAAGAAGGCAGCCAGGCTGCAGATTGGGGCACCTCCTCTTACGTGGTGTCTAAAGTGGGTGTGTCAGCACTAAGTGTTATTCAACAGAGAATGCTTGATAGCAGAGGTGAGTGATATAACAGTCATGTGTGATTATATTGTATTAATATACACCCTCTTTTGTTTATTATGCGGCCAGGAGTCTGGAATTTGGTTATTGATACAGGCATGCCTTGAGAACACATAAATCTGCATGTTGGTCTTTAAGTAATACGGTAGAAGAAAACTAGTCAAATTCATTACTGTTATTGAACTGTCAAAAACGGTTACTTTGTATAAGAATACTAAAATTTTACGTCACACATTTTTCACATCAAGCAGTATACTTATGTCGGTTCAATAAAAAAAAAATGTAAATAATTTTCGATTCAAAACGATAAATGAAACTGTCATTATTTTAAGATGTTCTACAAATTGAATATGTTAAAGTATGTTATTTTTTACCTAGTTTTTAGTTCCCAGTTGCATAATAATCATCACTTAATTTTTTCATGTTCCAGGTATAAAAGTGAATGCCGTACATCCTGGGTATGTTGATACTGACATGTCGTCACACAAAGGACCCCTCAGCATTGATGAGGGGGCAGTTGCACCTCTGTACCTAGCCCTCGATGCCCCAGACTCGGTAAAAGGCAAATTTTTATGGCATAACAAGGATATTGTGGCTTGGGATGCTGAAAAACCATTGGCCGTCATTTGAATGCACAAATTATAAGCTTTGAAGTCTATTGCATAATATTTTTCAAGTGTCTGTCGTTATCATATAATTTTGTATTAAGTTGTTTTGTGATAAATAATATGAAGTGCCTATCTATGCCTATATGTACCTACTAGATTGCATTTTCAATGACAGTGATAAGTAAGTATTAAAAACAAATTGTTTGCAAGATGTTGAAACTTGTAAAATCCTGATTTTAAACTGTATTTTTCTAAATTAATCATTATATTAGGTGTGACAAAACTAGTGCGCGATATTTTTACAAGTCATCTAGTACATGCTAAGGATCATGTTTACGACAAAAAGTCGTGAATACAACAACATATTTTATTAATCATCACAGTCCTAAATTGTACGCATAACGCCGTTCTCTATGAAGGCACTCAGTCATTGACACCTAGGTCATTCAACTCTTTTTGTGGTAAACATGATCCTTAGCATGTACTAGATGACCTGTAAAAATATGGTGCACTAGTATTGTTACTTTTCTATGATCAAAATGAGGTTGCTTAGATTAATAAGATGTTCATAAATACATATAATAAATTATGTTTTCTAAACAATTGGTTTTTATTTGTCACTACATAATTATATTCCTTGTTATTCAATACAACAGACATCATGCTTTAGATACAAATAACTAAATAGCTTAGGGACGGTAGAAAAAAAATGGGATTTGTATAATAAATAAGACAAATCGCTTTGTTTCATTAAATACTTTAATAGACTAAACATTTGATTACTTCTTAAACTACGATAAGATTGAAAACAATTTGATCGCTACATTTCTTACATCAACTTACAACTACATATATTAAAACTTTTGAATTTTCACTTATCTACAATAATTCTAGATTTTTTTATGTCTGGCAACCCCATTTATGATTCGAAGAAGTATGTAGAGTGAAGAAAAATTGCTATAGGGATTTTTTATTATTTATCAAGCTGACCAAGCGAACTTCGTACAGCCTAACAATAGATTCTTAAAATTTTTATTTATTTTTTCAGACAATTCTTATTTTTCTTTTAACTCCATAAGAACCTGTCGTCCTGCAAAAAATACTCTGAAAAATAATTTTGCGAAATCGGTTCAACTGCTCTAAGATCTGCGCTTAGCAACAAGATTCATTTTTATATTTATGACTAACTAAACATGAACAGAATTTAATAAAATAAAAACTGAATTTTATACGAAAAAAAATCTTCAATCTCTATGTTCGTTTGGAGATACGTCCCAATAACATAAAGAGACATCATGACGATTGATCTTTGTTCTGCACGCTGATATAAAAAAGAGGCTTGAAGATTAATAATAAAAAAAAATATTATTTTATCGCGTCTTTCGAATCATAAATAAGGAAGGACAACACAATCCTGAGACCACATTAATTAAATAATTTAAACATAAAACATTTCATCGTACAAACGTCAACTCTCAAATGTATTATTTTTAATTCAAAAAATATAAAAAATAAAGTTAGAAATACCTTTAGCAAGATTTCTAGGAACTTTCTAGATGCCTTACAAAAATTTTGAAAATAAGTTTCCTAATATAGGAAAATGTTTCGTATATATAACACTATGAGGATATTTAAAATACTTAAGTATAAGAAAACCTTTTTTGAACTAAAATTTTGAGTTCCACGAAAAAAAAATCCAAATCAAAAACGTTCGAATCGTTTGCGAGACAACCTTAAATTGCCTTTAAGACATTTTTCTCAATTTAATCGTTTTATTATACCGAGATATAAATATGATAATATGCAGATGATTTTATAGATTATTTCTTGACCCGCATTGAGCAAGCGTGGTGATTAACGCTCAATCCTTCTCTGTGTGAGAGGAGGCCTGTGCCCAGCAGTGGGACGATAAAAAGGCTGATGATGATGATGATTTATTATCTATCGACTTAAAATTAACGAGGCCGAATTTGTAGACATAGATATATTTGTCTCTTTTTAGCTTATACCTAGATTAGGGTGCACCCACACACACAGCAGTTGTATAACGTTATACAACATTGTGTAACACGATAATATTATGAATTTTATCGTGTTACACATCATGTTATAATGTTGCATAACGTTATATAACTGCTGTGTGGGAATACTCTTAAGAGTGGGGTTTTGGGTTTTTTTTTGTTTTGACGTTAGAAAAGTGCTGATTCATCAGCCTCATTTTTATAAAATAAATAATGACTAATACATTTGAAAGTTGACATTCTCAATAACATTTATATAGGCGTAAAATAGTTCATAGTTGACGTGAATATTTATACTGTTATATTTTATTTGTTAAATATATTACATTATATTTTAAGTTGTGGATTTTATCTTAGGAAAAATTTGTGTGGCTTTGGTCGCTATTGGTGTTGGAAGATTATTTTTAATGATAAGCTGCCAAATAGTATTGCTAATGCTATTAAAAAGGGATCTAAAGTGTTTAACATTTGGTTATGGGACTTAGCTACATACAGACCTGTTCTGACCTGTCCTTTTGGAAATCGATAGAGGAGGGGTCCAGGTGGAGCTGAAGCCTACTAGTGGGGGGGAGGGACTTTTGATGTTTTCATACTAAAACTAACTAACACTTCTTCCCAGCGAGAACACATAGGAAGTGGTGAAGGGTGGCCGTTTTAGGGGCTGTCTTTTGTTTTTTGACGTTCGAAAAGAGGTGATTTATCAGCCTAATATGAATAAATGATTTTTAATTTTGCAGTTGATGATAAAATCATTAAAGATTAACACAAAAAAAAAACGTTTGCGATAATATGCCGTGGTAACTTATTAAGCAGTTTTTCTGACTTATTTGCAAAATACATCAATAATGACCAAAACCACATAATGAATATTAGTCTACCTACTTCATAAAATACGTTAAAAAAATAAATCAAAAATTCAATACAATAATACTTGACAGATTAAGATTTTTAGTTCCAAAATCTTTAAAAGGTACCATTTTTAGGTGTAAACACCTACATAGGCAATTTGGCTCATCTAAATATTTGCGTCAGACTTCATAAAACCAAATTCAATTGTAAATAAAATAAAAAATACACATTCATGTATTTGAAAAATAAAAATCCGTCGATCTTGTCAAAATATTGTTTAAAGGTTCTGCAAACCAACAGACAGACATTTCTTGCTGGGGAGTTTGTTGTGTGGTTTTAGTCAGTAAGAGTCTGACACTCCCTCCAGCTACACCTACAGCGAGAGAGATCGTATCATGATTTTCGACTCAAAAAAAAGTCCAAAATATCTTTAAATTGAACATAATATTTTGTCAAAATCGACAGATTTCATTTATCTTGAAGATTACATAAGAACAAAATCATTACAAACAAATAAATAATGATAAAAATCGTTTTCTGAATAACTATGTATTATTAGGAAGTACGTTTTATTTTAGTATATTGAATATATGGTTTAGGGCCAGTTTCATAGGTTACGGATAGCCTCTATCTACCAGATAAATTCAGAAATAGAACAGACTTGGTATGAAATTATCTGCCAGATAAAGTATCTGGAACTTATCAGTAACCTGTGAAACTGGCCCTTAGTATTTTAACTGCTAGAAAGTTTAAAAATGATATTTGCCTTTACCAAATAATGCGGCATTTGCTGTGGTTATATTTAACCTTTAGAAATATCGGTTTTAAACCTCACGTTGCGTTTAAATAAACGTAAATAAAGACGTTTTTATAACAAAACAAAAACATGACAATAGGGATGCGGACAACTAGTCAAATTCAATACTTTTATAGAACTGTCAAAAACGGTTACTCTCTATGAAATTTGTATGAAAACGCAACCTATGACGACACCGATTATTCACATCAAGCCGTGTACTTATTTCGATTATATTATCAATAAAAAAATGAAACAATTTTCGGTTCAAAACGATAAATTAAAGTGACATTATTTTAAGATGCTTTACAAAATGAATATGATAAATGTATAATGTAATAAGTATTTTATTTATGACATCTAATAGTCTAGATCTAGTAGACTAGTCCACATCCCAATTATTATTCGAATAATTCGAGTTCCCGATACGGGCCTCTATTAAAATTACTTTCCTTCTATATAAGTATTAAAATAATTACATAATATTAAAGAATTTTACGGTTAAATAATAATTTAAACTCTTCAGCAGTTAAAATACTTCTTTTATCTACTGTAATGTAACCATAGACAATATCAGTTTTATTCTTACAATTATACTTGGTGATGACATGAAATTTATACAGCCTATAGATAATTTATTATATTGTTTATGTCTAATCTACTAAAACACATAATTGTAAAAAAAATGGACGTACATTAATTATAATAATTATTAAAAATAAATCTTAAATTATTACTGTAAAAACAACATCATTTGAGATTGGTAAGAACAAAATGATTTTGGTTAAGAAAAAAACACCTCAGAGTTTAAAATCTGTATTTAAAAAATAAAACAGTTATCTCATATAGAAGCCATAATTTTCTTAACAAAAACATTTTATTCTAAACATCCTCAAGACACACAAGAAAAAAAAAGTACAAAAAATATACCAACTGTTTAGAAAAAAAGAGTAAAATAATAAAAAAAAATGTTTAGCACCTCACACGAGTTCGCTTATATATTAAACAATATATAATTATATATAAAAACACTTACTGTATAAATTATAAAACAATCTGTTATGATGTATGTTCATATACACAAATATTTATATAAAAAATCTCATTTATTAAAATCATCAATTAATGTATAAGCTATACTATTGCCAAGTTTCATCAAAAGGCGTCAAGTAGTTTTTGCCTGGAGGAGCAACAAACATAAACACATACATCCGTTTGTAATATTAGTATGATATAATATAGGGTCTAACAAAACTAGTGCACCATATTCTTACAGGTCATCTAGTACATGCTACGGATCATGTTTACCACAAAAAAAAGTTGAATGACTATGATGATAAATTTAATAAAATATTATGTTGTTATTTTCATGACTTTTTTGTGGTAAACATGATCCTTAGCATGTACTAGATGACCTGTAAAAATATGGTGCACTAGTTTTGTTAGACCTTATGTAAATATTGAAATGTTTCAAAATAACAATTTTTATGGTAATATTTGTGTATATGAATATTTTTTTATTATTATATTACGATCATTATGTAGACATAGCTAAGTAAAAATAATATAATATCAATGAAATGTATGCAATTTTAATATGCAGTAAAAAAAATACTATTTTTTATTCTAGTAGCAGTTTTTACTTATATTAAAGATATAATTTATATAGCAACATAACTGCAAAAATCACAACTTCACACAACAACCATACAATATCAACCAAAACTGGTGAATATACAGACGCCAGCACATCAAGCTACCCGAAATTGTCAAATTTCCCCAATCGACTTTGAACTAAACACTTCAGCGATAAAGTTGTAAATCTATTAAGGAAATTTCGACAGATTGTAGTAGCTTGATGTGCTGTCTGTCCAGAATGAAGGCATATCGCACAGTGACCATTAAGCTATGTCTACACAAGATACTCAGGGTGCATTGATAAACAATTTGAGAAACACAAATTTAAACAAAATCACAGATTTGTAACCCAATTCATATGCATTTGATATATTTTTTTAAATAATCTTCATCAAATGCTTAGAAATCGTTATATTTCACAGCTGTTGTAATGAGAAGAATTTTAATTGCAATTTTTTTATCATTTTTATACTAGCCAAAGATCAGAAAATCATTTAAATAAGGTCTAACTAAACTAGTGCACCATATTTTTACAGGTCATCTAGTACATGCTAAGGATCATGTTTACCACAAAAAAAAGTTGAATGACCGACGAAAATGAATGGTCAACGATCGAGCGCGTTCATAAAGACCAGCGTAATGCATAAGAACACAATTACAATTTGGCGAATGTGATGATAAATTTAATAAAATATATTATTGTTTTCATGACTTTTTTCTGGTAAACATGATCCTTAGCATGTACTAGATGACCTGTAAAAATATGGTGCACTTGTTTTGCTACACTTTATATTATGACAATTTGAAAATGTATTTCATACAAATTATACAATAGCTGGGTAAAGTGGATGAAAAATCAAAATATTTTTCAGTACAACAGCAGTCAGTCAAAATACTTACAAACTAAACAATTAAATTCTATTAGTATGCCAATCCCATTAAGATTTTAAAACAATAAATTAATCTACACTTTAGAATATGTTCTTCTAATATTTTAGAAATAATTTTTTGAATTGTCCAAATTTTGCATTTTTATTTATTTATAAATATATAATATATACGTATATAACTACTCATGTACATGCACGGACAATCTGAAGAATATTTTCCAAAGAGACCCGTTTACTTCATCAAAAAATAATTTTCTTTTCTGGCAATACTTCCAAACACAAATGTCAATGTCATATTTTTCATGATTGTCAAAATTCATCAAATTTCTTTTAATAAAAAAGGAAAAAAATATCAGCGTCACCCGGTCATTCTACAAAAAGACTAAAAAAACAATGTTAGATGAAATACCTTGACATTATGCACTTTAGCTGGTTATTTTCAAGTTTGACCGGCTATTCTCCGAACTGTCCGCGCAGATGTAGTATAAGGTGGGGTTGTTACTTAGTCCGGTGGTAGATAACTGAACAGTTTGTATTTGTCCCTTATATACGGACGCACGTCATCTTTCTGCAGAAGACATAGAGTACATATTAGAGATTAACATAAAAAAAATGTTAAACTGTAGGTCCTGGCTGTCATTGAAGATTCTTGGTAGTTGTTACGGGCAGTCAGAAGACTCAGAAGCCAGTAAGTCTGATGCCAGTCTAATTAAGGTGTATTGGGTTGCCTGGGTAACTGGGTTGAGGAGGTCACATAGCCAGTTTCTTTATGTCGCACACTGGTACTCAGCAGCATGTGATAAGACTGGAAGCTGACCTCACCATAGTTAGGAAAAGGCTAGGCAGTACTGAATGCTATAGACTCCCAGGCTGAGTGGAGGGGACTCAGCCGAGTGCCGCTGGGTATTTATAGTGGGTATACCGGGAACGACTTTACCGAGGAGCCCCAGATACCCCTCTCCCGTCCCCCGACGGGAAGGGGATGCGTAACAGCATATTTTCCCAGTGACAAAAAAGAAAAGGCAGGGGACGAATTTTTTCTTGCTACACTAGGTTCGTTCACATAAAATAAGCGACCTCGATCGCGCAATGGTTACCACGCCGGACTGCCGTGCTAAGGGTCCCGGGTTCGATTCCCGGCACGGTCGACATTTGTGTGATGAGCACGCTTGTTGGCTGTGGTCTGGGTGTTATAATATGTATTTATAATTAAATAACTAATATATGTAATTTATCAGTTGTGTTGGCACCCATAACACAAGCTAATCAATAGTTTACCATGGGGCCAACCGGCCGTGTGTGAAAAAGGTGTCCCGATATATTATAAAAATAAGCCAAACTGAGGCCAGGAAGATGATACTTACAGTAGCCAGATGCTCCAAGAAGGGCAGTAGTTTAAGAAGCTCATTGTCACTTCTGTCAACAAACCAGCTGTCTATGGGTATCCCGTTCTCGAGCTGATAGCCAAATGCCTGCAAAAAAAAAATTAAAGCTTAGAAAACGCCGCACGGGTCGATCGATCATAAGGTTAAGCAACACCTAGCGTGGTCAGTCCGTGGATGGGTGACCATCTTGTCATGACGAGTTCCTCCGTGTTTCAGAAGGCACGCTAAATAGGTGGATCCCGGCTATCATTTGTACATCTTTGGCAGTTGTTACTGGTAGTCAGAAGCTGACAACCAGTCTTACCATGGGGTATCGGATTGTCCACGTAAAACACTGGTATTAACTGCAATTACTAGTAGACATAAGTCTGACAACCAGTCTTACCGGGTTGCCCGGGTAAATGGATTGAGGAGGTCAGATAGGTAGTCGCTCCTTGTGGCACACTGGTACTCAGCTGCATCTCATAAGACTGGAAGCCGACCCCAACATAATTGTGGGGCAAGGATAGACGGATGTTGATGAGTTCAATATACAAACCTGTGGACTATTATCAACGATGACTGTTTTACGTAAATCACGGCCCAGGATAGACAGGTCCTTCACATAGTTGCCGTTCACCAGGAGGCAATGTTCGCGGAATAATCTGTTGGGACAAACAAACATACAATGTTAATGAGTTGGTATGATAATGGTATTATCCTAATCCTAATACTATTATAAAGGCGAAAGTTTGTAAGTATGGATGTATGGATGTATGGATGTTTGTTACTCTTTCACGTAAAAACTACTGAATGGATTTGAATGAAACTTTACCACAATATAGCTTATACATCAGAATAACATATAGGCTACTTTTTATCCGGGTATGGAAAGTACTTCCCTCAGAAAGCGGGAGAAACCGCTGGCGGAAGCTAGTATAGCATACTAGCTTCCGCCCGGACCCAGATAAAAAGTAGCCTATATGTTATTCTGAAGTATAAGCTATATTACTGCCAAGTTTCATCAAAATCCACATAGCCATTTGGGCGAGAAGAGGTAACAAACATACAAACATACACACAAACTTTATATATTAGTGTGATGTGATTAGTGTGATAGCTATTATTTGTTTATTTAGTACTGTTATGGCCTCGTTGGTTTACATGGTGCATGGCGCGACTGCTGAGCACGGGATCTCGAGTTCGATACCAGGGTCGGGCCAATACACGATAGAGAAAGCAGTACTTCTGGACATGGCACGCATCGTCAGGAAGTTTCTCTGCCGGTAGCTTGGTCCATACTCCCATACTGACACTATTATTATATTTTAAGTTTTTTTTGTTGTATAGGAAATATTTATACATAATACATATATGGTGAAAAAATGAATACATTATTAATAACATGTATTATTAAGTTACCTGTACTTAATCCAGCGTCTGGCCGGGTCAAGCAAGTTGAGCAGCCGGTCGGCGTACACTCGCTTGCTAGCCGTGAACAAGATAACTTCATACAGACGCGACACCCGGGACAGGAATTCGGCAAAATGAGGCCGGGTGCGGACGAATACCTGTGTAGACAGACAATATTATTATTATTATCCTTTTGAGCGCCACGTAAAAAAAGAAAGACGTGCCCTCAGCGTCAAGCTAAGGATTCATACATAAATACCTACAATATAGTAGTGAGTTCGGAATTATATCGATTAAAACCGACTATTAATTTTGAACTTAAGTCTGTCATGTAATCGTGACTTTTAGCTTGTCATCTATACGTGACGGAGGCGGTTAAAAGGTTAATCAGGCATTTTATAGAGCCCACTGCTAGGCACAGGCCTCTCACACGTAGAAGGTAAATCCGCCATTTTATAGTCCCACTGCTGGGCATAGGCCTCTCATACGGAGAAGTATAAAGGACATTATTAAAATATGAATAATGTAAGCACACATCAACGGCCAGTTTCTCCGATTACGGATAAGTTCCAGATAGTTTATCTGGCAGATAATTTCAATCAATTTTTGTTCCATTTTTTTATTTATCTGGTTTTTTGTTTACGTAACCGGTGAAGCTGGCCTTTCTGTTTCTTTCTTTTCTATATACTAGTTTTTAAATACATACAGTGTATCGGCACTCCTGGAACAGCACTGGGAAGTGGAAGCTCGCGTCCGGCAGTTCTTGCAGCGAGCAGTGCACCAGTGTCTCATCTAGATCCAGCACCTGAACAAAATTGCAAGTCGATAAGTATCATTTAATACGGTAGATGACAACTAGTCAAATTCATACGGTTACTTTGTATGCAATTTGTATGGAAATACTTAGTTTTGACGTCATAGATTTTTCACATCAAGCCGTATACTTATTTCGGTTATATTATCAATAAAATTATGTAAATAATTTTCGGTTCAAAACGATAAATGAAACTGTCATTATTTTAAGATGTTTTACCAATTGAATATGATAAAGTATTGTATTTTTGACCTTGTCATCACCTCAATTGGATCAAGCTGAGTACCAGTGCGTCAGATTGACTGCCCATCCGAAATCCTCAATCCAATTACCCCGGCAACAAAATACCCGTTATTTTAGTGGGAAGTAATCAAATGAAGGGGTCAATCACGCAATCCGTGGGTGCAGCTGGCTAAAACCCACTATGTTCCTTCTGGAGGTACCTGTGTGCCAGGGCCACTGTAACTCTTGCGAACAACCCGCAGGCCCGGCAGGACCTAACTGGCCTGCTAATTTCGCTGACTGCTCTTCGAGGAGACAAAATACTTCTTAGTAGGTCTGGTTGTCAGATAGGCAGTCGCTTGATTATGCACTCTGGTACTCAGCTGCACCCGATTAAATTGTAAGCTGACTATGACACAGGAAAAGGCTAGGCAGATAATGAAAAAGTCATCAAGCATCATATTATGGGGGTCATTTATGCAGTCACTCCATGTAACATACCCCAACATGGTATAAGTTAAAGGTTAAAAACGATAAATAATACATACAAGACTGAAATCTGGGCTGGTTCTGGTCTTCAGCGGCAGTGCGGGGTAGCGAGCGCGCAGGGCACCCGTCGCCACTGTCTCCAATGGCGGTAGCTAGAACAATTATGATATTTGATATACACGGCTACATGTTGGTCGTTTACCGTATCCCGTGGAGGATCGGAAAAAATCTATACATATATATACTTCTAGTTATTAAAAAAGAGTACTTTATTTTTTATTTCTTTTTATCAACCAACCGTGTGTAAAAAAGATGTCTCGATTTAATAAGAAAAAACTAAATCTAAATCTTTGTTTTTTTTTTTCAATAAATAATTATGTAACTTACGTAATAATTCTGTGACATTTTAAATTTGTATTTTCATGTATAATTTAATATTGTGTAAAATTTTAAAGAAAATTTGCATGCCGTTCAGAATTTTATCTTTACAAATAATTCAGTGTTTCATGCACCGGTTCGACCCTCTACGGGATTAAAACTAGCAAAATTTAACTGCGTATATTTTCGAAATAAGGGTGATTATAAGCAGGACGAATAAAAAAGAACTGGCCAAGTTAATTATGTCGTTAAAATTGTATGGCTTTTCAGTACTTGGCCATAAAGGCATCAGATTGTGTATTATAAGCTCACCTGCTTGATAAACAAGTATGGATCAAAAGCATCGACCCAGGATGAGATCTGCTCGCAGTCCACGCGGTTGCTGCACGAAGATATCACATCACCAGCTTCCTCCTGCACAATATAAACAATATTTAATACTATATTTTAATTTTAACACAGTTAGGCTTTTAAAAGAACAAGATAAGAATAAAAATCGGACAAATGCGACTTAGTTTCGGTCCCGCCACTGTCACGTATGTGACAAGCCAAAAAGTGCCCAGCACGCCACTGTCACGACTACATGACATACTTTCAAAGCTAAAAATCAATAGTCAGTTTTAATCCATATAATTCCAAACTCACTACTATATTGTATGTATTTATGGATGAATTCTTAGCTTGGCGCTGAGGGCACGTCTTTCTTTTTTGACGTGGCGGTCAAACGGTTAACCACTAGGCCTGATCAGTTATTTGAACCATTTTAAATATATTTACGTAAGTTCGAGTCATTTTTCTTTGCTTATCTAAAACAATTATTATTGTCGTTTATTTATTGTAAAATTAACATAGTACCGACCCCGACCGCTATCAGGTATTGATGATTATGTATTTAAATCAAGGCTTTGAATACAGAAATCAAACCTTAACTAATACATCTGATTTAAAATTAATTATTAAGAGTTCATGGGGAAAATCTTTTCATATTAATTAAAGTATAAATTGCCTTGGATATTTTTTTATGACCTGACCACTCCTGCTGTGTGTGCAGGTGTCAGACTGTTACTGACTTAAACCCACTTTTTGGATGGGACATATGAAAAAAAAATTACTGTTAGTAACTTGTGAAATAGTCAAATTATTATAAATTACTAGCAGACTCAGCCACAGCTTGCTCTGCTAGTAATTTATATTTATCTGTCTGTAGTCTGCTAGTTAGTCCTAGTTTATGTAATAATAATAGCCAAATAATTTTCATAAAATAAGATGTAATTGCACACAGTGTGCAAATTTGATAAAACTACTTGACCAACTTGAAAAAATCTCACTGTTGGAAAGCTACACTATCCCCAGCGAACATAGACAATGTTTTATCCGGGTACGGGAAGAAGTTCCCCGGGGACGAGGGAGTAACCGTGAGAAATAGCTAGTCACTAATATTACTGACCTCTATGTCTGTTGGTGACTGCTCATCATGGCACGCAAGCGCAGCTTCATCAGCCGTCATGTCGGTACCGTTCTGTTCACAAATAATTCACTATAAAATTGAAATAGTTGCAAAAATCATTAAGTGTTTCTTCAATAATTTTAAATTAATGGATTTACAAACTAAGTATGTACTTTTTATTTTAAACATTAGTATTTTAGGGATAGGAATGTTTTTAATGATGTGTTTTTTTCTCTAAGAAAATACGTTTTTTGACTGTCCCAACTTATTTTACTCCTAAGTGTTTATTATAATGTACAGCACTTTCAGACGGTTGAGAATCGCAAGCAGTTGATACACTTACCAAGTGTTTATTATAATGTACAGCACTTTCAGACGGTTGAGAATCGCAAGCAGTTGATACACTTACCCATCCAGCGGCCTCAGCAGCCAAGCTCTGACTGATCACAGCTAAGAACTCGGAACTGGGGCTGCGAGCAGACAGCGCTTCCAGACTCTCTATGGCAGTCCCTTGGGTGTCGCAGGTGGGTGTCACACTTACCCATCCAGCGGCCTCGGCAGCCAAGCTCTGACTGATCTCAGCCAGGAACCCGGAACTCGGGCTGCGAGCAGACAGCGCTTCCAGACTCTCAATGGCAGTCCCTTGAGTGTCGCAGGTAGATGAGATCTCACATTCAGAGTCGCGGACGTAGCCGTCCTGCTCTAGCATCGTTACGAAGTCGGGCTGGTGGAAAGAGAGGTAAAATTTTATCAGCTTCCTACTTAATTAAGCAAGAAACATGAGGAACCTAAGAATTGAGAATTTAAAGTTCAGTATTAAACTGGAAATTAGGCAGAATAAATATAAGCTCACCTGAACATATTTCTCCCCGTTAGTCAAGAAATCAGTACAATTATCCAGATCATCAGTAGTGGACGTTGGCTGGTACATCTCCAAGTCATTACTGGACTTCCTGCGTTTCATCACTCGTTTCTCCACAGAGTTGGTCCTTGAAGTTTTCTCTGCTGGCTTATCCGTGGTCATTACCCTAGCTGCCTTGTCGGCCAAGAAGTTAATATCTTCCTCTGTAGCTGGTATATCTTCATTGATCAGTCTCGCACATTCCGCTATAGCCATGAAGTCATTTAGACAGTCATTTGGAAGACACAGTTCTGATGACTCTACATGACCATCTGAGTCAGATTCCTCAGACTTCTGAGTGGGAAAGTCCACGAAAGTCGTGGTGTGGGCCTCGTACATGGTCACATCATTGTCTTCAGGGTAGCAATTATTTTCTGGAACAACAGATGCTTTCTTGGTCCTCTTTTTTGGACTCTCATTTGTTGAACTGACCGAAGACTTGGTTATTTTGGGTGTTATCATCCCAATTTGACGGACTTTTCGTATTGGAGAGCTGTTCAATGATGCGGACTTGTCTGTCTTATCCATACGCCGCGTCTTCCGAGGGGAACTCATAGCGGACGATATCACTTCCGTCTTTTTAAGTTCCCTGTTTAACGAACTGTGTCGGAGCTGCACACTCTTCGTTGTGCGGACCTCCTTGGCCTTAGAGGTCGTAGTAATCTTGTCATTTTGAGACTTAACCTTCACAGTGGTTGATGAGGATACTGGGTCTTTAGTAGAGCTCCGTACAACGGTCTGAAAGATTGGTTTCTTTGAGCGATTATCATCTTTGTGCTTGGCCTTCTTGTGCGTGGTCTCCAGCGGTTTCTCCATGCTTAATTTAGTTCTTACAGGACGAGTTTTCAAATTCTTCTGAGACCGAGTGATGCAGAATTGTGGTGTCTCAGACACCACATTTTTCACTTCTCGCTTGAGGATGCTCTTCCAAGCGTTGGGTGGCTTAGTCAGAGGCTTAACGGACTTCTTCTTTAGTTTAGTTACCTTTGAACTCCTTTTACTTGAGAGCGGCCGCTCCCTCTTCCTACTTCTTAACCGCATCGCAAGATTATAGGACAACTTAACCTGTAAAATGATAAGATAGTTCAAGTTACAATAACAATAGAGTTAGAGATACAACAATGGGAGATTTTTTGAAGTTGGTCGTAAAGCAGAAAATATGTCAAGGGGAGATAATAATAATAATCAACATTTTAACTTTCCTACAATTAAGTATTCAAAATGTCGACACGTATGTCGGTGATTTTAAAAAATATGATGGCATCCAGGCCAATTCTCGGCTACGGCGGCCGTTCTCTTTTATGGAGATGACAGCAGGACATCTTATAGTGCACAAGCATTCGCGCAGACACAGGTGCATTCTCTATTCCCTCACTCTTAAAGTCCGATGGGACGGCAACAGGACACGACCGGAGACAGATCAGCCGCAGGACCGACATTTTACGTGCTCTCCGATGCACGGGTGAATCAATCACCTTCTAAACTCCAGGCTGCTTTATGAAAGTTTCTCAAAACCCACAAATCTATTTCGGCCCGACCCGGTATTCGAACCCGAAACCCCGTGCACAGCAGTCGCGCCTAGCGACCACTAGACCAAAGAAGCAGTCAAAAAATATAACTTATGAACAAAGTTAAAGGTCTGATTTCAAATAACAGGTTCTTATCACACCAATTGCATGGTTCCAAAAAGTTGGGCCCATGAAGAAGAAATGGTAAGAAACTCTATGGAGTAAAACATAATTGTTTGTAAGATGTATAACCTGTTCAAAAAAGTATTTTAAAAGATAGTGAAGATTTTTCGCAACATAATGTCGGATGACAAGCACAGCTACTAGATTAGGCGGGGCCCACGTAACTGAGGGTTTACGGTATACAGAAGAAAACAAAGGTCCTATAGTTCAATGACCTTCTCCATTTGTATATGTTTATGTATTTTTATTTACAAGTTTGATATCTAAACAAACATATTATTTGTAGTACTTGCCAAAAAAGAAGTTAAATGCAAACTTTCAACTATTGTGGGTAGTTATGGGAAGGAACTAGTGGAAGTGTATTAATAGATGACTTTTTTTCATTAATTCATCAATAAAAAAAGTTCTTTTAGGTACAGATGCTAGCATATCATAGAATATTAACCTTCCGATATTGTAATAAGGTTAAAAATCTATTAAAAAAAATTGACAGATTGAGGAAGGTTGATGTGCTGATGTCTGTACATCAGTCTATAAGATGATGGCAAAATTAATTAGCTGCAGCTACAACACACAAACTTCTTGAACTATGTACCTTAAAAGTATGTTTTTTTTTTCGGTTTTTAAAATTGAGCATTTCAGAAGTTTTACTTTTTAAAATTGAGTCTAGCTTCTTTATAACAATTTCAGTGAGCCAGATCAAGGTAAAATAAATTAAATTTTAATGCATATTCCATCGGCAACCTTTGATTTCACTTATAACAATAAATTATGAATTATTACCAATTGTTTTTAAATAATTACGATGAAGGTTTTATAATGGATAATAATTTTGACACTTACAAGACTTTGGCTGTATAATGAGGTGCAATTTGTGGGTTTTAAGAATAAGGGCCTGTTTACCACCTACAAATAAGTTCCAGTTAGTTTATTTGGTAGATAATTTCATACAAATTCTGTTACATTTTTGAAATTATTCGGCAGATAGTGGCTATTTGGACATCTGGCCATAAGTTTAAAATAATTTTGATATTGATGGTCGCTAAATTGAACGCTAATCGGTCTAAGCAACATTTTTGAGTTATATATTCGGAATCAGCAATTTTTTCTCTATCGTTTGATCTCCAAGATCCATTCAAGATTCCTTCAAGATTTACAAAATGTCCCATAGATCAATTAGCCTTGCGAGCGTGGATATGTTGCTTCCTTAGTCTATATTGTCCCACTGCCGGGCAAAGGCTTCCATTTATGTCTATCTAAAGCGTGCAATCTGGATATGTTAATAAAGTTTAATATTTTGTTTTTAAAAGGCATCCTTAAGAACTATGTAACATCTTTTCTAGTATGATTTTGCTTACATCTTTCCTAGCATAAGCCGTACAAGATAAAAGATGCAAGCTGTGCTCAATTTGTACATTAATGTAAGTTCTTGTTGATAATATACATTTTTAATAAACTTTCAACTATTATGTAATTGTCAACCTGTGTATCTGAACTATAGATTTTGTTTCATTGTATATAATGAAAAAAATTACTAGCAACTTACTTAATTTGTTTACAAAATAATGTTCTATTTTTTATAATCAAATAAAGATTTTTAATAAATAGACAATAAACCAAATAGGAGAAGGAAACCATTTATCAATTATTGAGGAATTAAGAACTAAGTCTAAGTACCCAAAATAGCTGTAGTATTTATTACAAAAGATGAAATCTATGATCATAACAAAATCAAAATAATGTCAATAAAAAGCATGTCAAGTTTATTTGTTTACATTTTTCTGTCACATAACATGACAAAAATTTTACACATAACGAAATTAGCATTTTTTGCTTTTTTTCGTTCTTCTATTGCCGCTTAGTAGCAAATAAAGTGGCAATCCATTCGAAAAGCTGGAATTAGCGTAAAAATTACCTCATTCAGGAAATTTGTACTTACATGAACTTAATGTTTAGAAAGTAACGTTTATTCCATTTGCTGTACGTAATGCATAATCGGAAAATTAACTAAAACACCAGTTTGATCTGATACACATAACCCGTGCCGAGATATTCTTTGTTTTAATTAATATATTTTTTATTTCTGTAGTCAAATTAAATCGGCGCGGGCCACTTCGCGCCTTTTTACAAATCCACTTTTCGCCACTTAACACTGTCAGTTTTCAGTCAATACACATTTAAAACACTTCATGATGAATACAGGAGCTATTTAAAATAGATTAAGAACACAAATTAATAATTTAAAGTGAAAATATCTAACGCGAAAGTAAAAAAGCGGCACTGGTACATTATCGATTTTTTAGTTGCTCGACGCATGCGATTCCCACTGATGCGTTGGATTTTATTCATCCAATTTACCAGCGAAGAAGTTCGATAGCGGAAATATATTGAATAATAGCTCGTAACGAGTAATTACATGATAACTTTTGCTGAAGAACACAAAAGCCAAACAAATGTCAAAATGGCGGCGTTTCTTTTTTTAACTACGACGTTTTTCTGCAGATGGCGCCGTAGGCAGCCGGGCGCATGCGTTTTGAGACTGCTACTCTTCGAAAAGTCGATACTGGGGGGTTGAATCCGATGCATTTCGTGGAATCGTGGGGTGGAACTTGGGTGGAACCCGGCAGTAGGTGGTTTATGTAATATGCTTTATTAGTTTTACTTTTTCCTTCCACCTTTATTTTATTCGTTATATACGCTTCAACTATATTGATTATTTGTCTTTATTTAACCAATTTCCCAAAAAGGACGTGGTTTTAAAGACCACATATTCAATGAACCGACTTTGATTATTTCGGCCGAAATGCCTAAGAAATAATAAAATTTGGATAATTATGCAGCTTTGTATCGTATGGTACATACAAACAAGACAAACTGCTAGGCAATGAAGACAAAAATCAGTCTAAGGAACTCCTTAGCGGTTGATAGCACATACCTCGACAGATTACTTTGAGATACTACATACTACGTACCTATTACTTATACGATATACCTCATGTTTGGACTTAATTTATTCATATTTATATGGATTTAAAATCTTCATTGGTTAGTCTAATAATGTGGGTATAAAGTATTACAAAGATAAGGGTTTTAGTGTTAGTTTTTCATTATACTGTTTTGGGTTAAATCAATTCAAAATTCAAAAGATCATTGAGATAAGCCAAGTCAGCCACAAATACACATTATTACAAAAAATACCCGTAAAAAGTACCTTTGCACAAAATACTTGGCCAGATCTCATGTTATAAACACTTCTTCTAGTTTATAATAAACTTTAGAATGGATTTTGATGAAACTTTGAAATGTTATAGCTTATACGTCAGAATAAGATACGGGTGTGCGAAGACGCGGGCGAAACTGCGGGGGAAGCTTTAAGTTAACTTCGAAATATGGTTTGAGTACTTTGAGTCCTAGAATTTGTTGACTATTGATAGCTTTTTCCGACGTTATATCCGCATCCAAATCCAATGGGAACTTTTCAATATCTGAATAAAAGTAGCCTACCTCCTCCAAGATATCAGCGCAACAAAGTACCTAAGAAAATATTTTCATATTTACATTAGGATTTGGAAATGCTGCGTTAAATGAAATGTTACTTTTGAGTGTTGTCAGCTATACTAAGTTTTCATCAATTATTGGAAATATTACATTTTCTTACCAATTTTTCATGGAATATATAGGAGTACCAACGGCTTCTACATCTATTGTTTAATTTACTGATGAATGAAGTATCTGTTTCGCAGTAACTGTTTAGTTTTTTTTTATTACGAGTTATAGTTTTCAAATGCATGTGCACTGGGAAAGAAATGGGTTAAATTGAAATAAATTTCTAGCAACACAGAACCAACCGCCAAATTAAAAAGTTTTGACATGTTCAGTTAATTTGTTTTTGTTTTTTAGTTATTAGTAAAAACAACAAACAACTTTATCTATCAACAAATAGCTGGATATTTACTAAGAAAGAAGTTAAAGTTAAATTGCTGCAGTAATCATGTCTAGTGCATCTGTGACTTCATCAAAGCGTGAGGTAAAATGCGTAACCAAACGTTCTGTATTTAAATTTGTTTGTACGCATCATTATTGTATTTTATTAGGATTAGCACTAATACTTATGAATTATATGCCTTATCCTACCTACCTAAGAATTGCATATACTCACCTGATTTGTTATTCAAGAATAGAAAAGGTTCTAAATCGTCTTCAGGCTCGATGTGTTTTGTTGGTTTACCATACATGTATAAAAAGTGAAAAACGTCTTCTGAATATTTCGTTTCTTTTTCAAATAGTCTAAAAAAACCTATACATGGAAGATAATTTTAGTTTATAAATTTACATACATGAGGACTTGTCGATGTTACTAAAAATCCCAAAAGTTTAATTAATTTCGAAACACTAAAGAAAATAATACGAAATTATTTTTGTTTTGCAGAAAGTAACAACAGAATTATCTCAAGAAATAGAGTCAATTAGAGCCATGAACAGCAGTTTGAGAGCATATCTAGAACATTTACGAGGATTCAAGAAGAATCTCATTGCCATGAACGAAAACTGCACACAATTAAATAAAGTAAATAAACAATGGATTGATACTTTGAGTAGTATGAAATGATGTTAATTTGTTTAATGATAAGGTTTAATTAATAAATAAGTTAAGATAACAAAACTTATGTCTTTGATTTTTTTTTCAATGTTATGGTATCACTCAGGTGCGCTTTGAACAATATTGTCAGTGGTCCAAATTATTCTTCTGGTAGGTATATATCTGTTGCCGGGGCTGCAGGTTGTTCGCAAGAGTTACCGCGGCCCTGGCACACAGGGACTTCCAGAAGGAACATAGTGGGTTTTTTATCAGTAAGAGTCTGACAATCTGTCTAGCTACACCATTAGCGGGAGGGGTCATTTGATGATTTCCCATGAAAATAAAAAAAGGTATATATCTGTCTGTCTGTACTTGTTAGGTGCCTATTAACAATTTCTATATTTTTAAATTTTTTAGCAATGCATAATTGTATGGTTATAGATGCAGTCATTATCATCATTAAAATATTTCTAGCATTTTTCTGACTATTAAGTGTTTGGCTCTGTATTATTGGATACAGTTCAGTTCCAGTATCTTACAAGGAGTAACTGCTTATCTGACCTCGATCCAATTACCTAGGCATTTTAATACCACATGGTAACACTGGTTGGCAGATTGTCTGGCTCTCAGGTCTGGCTTCTGACCATGGACTTAATATTACCTATCTAACAGGACTGAGCTCTATGAAAACTTGATGTTACAAAAATACACCTTAAGTTATTGTGTTAAGACTCAATTTTGGCTACCAGGATTGAAGGAGGCAAAACGAGCCGAGTGAGATAGCTACATGGAAGGCCATTTGTCCCTTTCTAAATCTTGCCATGCGATAAAAATGTGGTAGTTGGTTAAAAGTGGTAGAAATTATTTCAGACAAATAGTAAATTATTATATTAAATCTAAGCTTAACTTTTTAATATGAATTCAGATAATATTTAATTAGATGTTATTTTATAACTTACATCTTTTTTAGCCTGTCATTTCTTAAAACCCATGCATATATTTTTTTAGATGGGAATATAATTATTTACTACTCTGGCAACCTATTGAATGTGTCATGATGGCTGCTTGTCTTGCGATGTAAGCTAATGGGGTGCCCACGTTTTCATTCCAAATAATAAATTACAGTGAAAAATAATTATTTCCAAATTATCTCGTAGTTCATTTCGAAATACTAGCAAAAATAAAATTTTGATGATACTAAAGCAAGTTTGAAAATTGGTCTCTGACAAAAATTGCACAAAACAATTTTGTTTAGCCATGTTTGATTATAATTAAAAAAAATGATATTGATACGTATAGGTTTGTTCTATTTTTGTCATGATTTCATAAAATAATCGACCTCACTATACCATGACATGAAGTTCGACATAGAATTCTGAATGCAACTCCGGCGAGTGAGCAGGATTTTGCTAACGTGCGATAACAATTGTTTAAAATTCAATACGTAATAGCGGCTTTTACATAAATATTGTCCCACGTAACGAAAAAATTGTGGTCGCCCTATTAGAAAATGACACAGAGCATCTGTATTAGACATCCTGCTCGGCTCGCTTTTAGGCTGCGAGTACTCAGTCCTGTTAGATAGGTAATATTAAGTCCATGCTTCTGACTACCTGTAAAATAACTGCCAAACATGACAGCTGGGTATAAAATTTAATTTGCCTTCTGAAATATGAAGGAATGCTTCATGGTTATTCTATAGATGTCAACCTATCTATGGATTGACCATGCATGCCAACGGTTGCTTAACCTTCTGATCAATCTAACCTGTGTAAAAATTATTAGATGTGATATGGGTAGGTAATAGAAATAAACCAAAACAATAATTACAATTTGTTTTATTTAATTACTGCAAAATTTATTAAAAATGTTATACTATTTATAAATAAATTTATTTACTATTACTACAGGTGTACAAAATAAACATCTAGTTCCGCCATACTCAACCTTCGGCAAGCTGGGCCTTTGTAAGTGAGCCACCTAGAATTCTCCAGTTTCAAGCCAGTTAGCTTCTTAAAAATTTGGTTTTCATCTCAAGTGACTTCATAATAACGTTAAAAAAAATCTGCTCAATCGATGTCTACTCTAAAATTGAGTTCAAAGCACAGACTACTTAGTGTAAGTGCAAGTTAAAAATGATGCTAGGAATCACTAAAAAAAAAGATATGCGGCCTACGCCTTAAGACCAAATTATTTCTGTGGCCTATTTAAAAAAAAAGGTTGAGTATCGCTAGCTAGTTCTACATTCATGATGTTTCATAACCGTCGGTTGATGGAGGCGCTGATGACTCGTTAATGGCCACCACTGGTGGAACTATTGGAGGTTGTATGATCAAAGGTTTGTTGGTTGCTTTTTCTGGAATAAAAGACATTTCTGTAATATTGGTAGCTACTCCAAAATTTTAGTCACATACATTGATTATGATTAGCATTGATTAATATAAGTACTGACGATCACATAGTTTCTAGTCATTGTTTCTTTCTTGTTAATCGTCGGCGCTCAGACAGAGAATATAGTATGTACCACGGAAAAGAGAATTAAAGAATTTAAAAATAATAATTCTAACAATTTACAAGTTTGCCAGCTTTGAAGCTGAGCTGCGATCAGTTTATGATGGACTGAACTATAAATTCCTATTACTATTTAAACTTAATCACAAGCCGTTTACCTATCATACAAATGGAATATTGTGCAGTGTCGCATGCTAATCCGTAGACCAAACCAACTAGATGGTCTTGTCTGTCCAAATTCAGGCAGGAATTATCCATTGAGAATTCTTCATCCAACCATGGCGGCATCTAGAAAGAAATATATTATTTAAATTAACACCATCTTGTGAAAACAAAACGAACTAATAGAGTGCTATTCGCCATCTAGGGTCGAGTAGCAGGACTAGAAGGTGCCTAAAATGCTGCTTTTGAGAAGAGACATCTAGTGGCCAGTAGTGAAAGTAAACTTTATAAAGTCATGTCCACACACTAGTTTTAATTAACAAAGAGGTTTTCTTGCACATACATTCTTGTAGTTAAACTACAACGTCACAAGACTCAAACAATTTTTTTTTATAGCAAGTACATTTTCAAAAGATCTGAGACATCAAGAAAATAATAATTAGAGAAATAGAAAATTAATACACATAAAATGCTCATAAGTAATACGTGCATAATTTAAATGCAATAATATTATAGGTGAATGTATGTATGTATGGCGATTACTTACATACAAACCAAGCCGAGCGTCTCCCATGGCCTTAGGATCTGGAATGCGTTTCCCACCTTTGGGATTATACCAGGCGTAGTTGACAGTGTCAGTCGTTATGTCCTTGGTCATATTCAGGCGACCAGAGACCCAAATGTGTTCAATCGCTGCAAAATGGTGTATTATGTTTTTATTGATTTTTTTAGTTTATTTAGTTTACATTATTTATTTATTGAAGGTATACCTACAGTGTAGTATTTAAAAAAGTTTAATTGAGCTAACACTCCAATTTCTGATAAGCATTTTTATTTCGTACATACGCCAGCACATCAAGCTACTGTCTATAATCTGTCAATTCCTCAATAGATTTACAACTTTATCGCTGAAGCATATTTTATGGTTCAAAGTTGATTGGGAAAATTCGTCAATTTCGGGTAGCTTAATGTGCTGGCGTATGAAAATATAGAGATACTATTTATTGCTCAGAATCCGAGTCAATGGTGATACTTAAATGATGATATAATAAAAATAATTGAAGACGTGACCTAGTGGCCTAGTGTTAAAGCACCAGCCTTTCGAGTATGAGGGTGCGGGTTCGATTCCAGGTCAGGCAAGTACCAATATAACTTTTCTAAGTTATATGTACTTTCTAAGTTTATCTTGGACACCAACCAATAACTGATTAAAGGTGAAGGAAAACATCTCGAGGAAACCTGGACTATGAAGTCTGAAATCACCAACCCGCATTGAGCAAGCGTGGTTATTAACGCTCAATCCTTTTCCATGGGAGCGGAGGCGCGTGTCCAGCAGTGGGACGATAAAAGGGCTGTGATGATGATGATGATGACGTGACGGAAACATGATGGCAATCGGCAATCATCCCATCTCATTTAAAGAGGAAGTTTTCCATATAAGTAGTAACTTCTTCTGTGTGAGTGTCGCACTTTGAGATAGTTACTGTCGCATCATCGCATGCCAAAACCTTTATTAATTCAACCGTAAATAGAAATACTCACGTTCCTCCTTATTCTCTCCCATAACTAGCAACAACTGTATTAATATATCGTTATTATCTAAACTAGCGAGCGTTCCATTCATTTTCAAGCAGTTCTGGTACGCGTGCTGCCAGTAGAGTAACTGTCGGACTAGTACGTAGTAGTACTGGTCGTCGCTAGGTGTCGCTACTGATATCAGTGGCGATGCTAGCCCTGGAAAAAATGGCGGGAGATTAAAAAAACTGAAGAAAGTTTACAAATTGTTATTACATTAATTTGGTTGTTGTAGTTTTAATGTTTCTTTCACTACGTACGTATTATTTATGATTGTTGTAATGGGCTTTTATGGTTGTGTAAATAAATAAAAAATATGTTTAGTATCTAGGTGTATTCTTCGAATTATAAAATTCGTTCTTGTCTGAGAAATATAATCTTGATTAAGGATATCATTAAAGTCCACACAAAACTTGATTACGTAGTAGAGTTACGAAGAAAAGAAGAGAAGATCGCATGCTAAATTGGTATTTCTTAATTTAATAGAGGGGAGGCGTAAAAACTAAAAGTGGGAACGAATTATTGAGTGTTAGAAAGATGAAAATATGCTTCTACGTATGTAATAAATGCTTTAAAATCTACTGGGATACCCTCGGATAAATTGAAATTAAACTATTTTTTTTTAATTAGAAAAATGTCCCAGGAAGTAGATAGTAGGTATTTTATGCTATAAATAACTACCATTAGGTACCTAGTGAAATTGCATTTTAACATTAAGGGCCAGTTTCACAGGTTGCTGATAAGTTCCAGATAGTTTATCTGGCAGATAATTTCATACAAATTCTGTTTCATTTTTTAATTTATCTGAATTTGAAACTGGCTCTAAATGTGGTCCTATTTAAAATTTTCGAAGTTTAAGATGGTGGCTGATATAGACCAAAGACAGAAAGGATGAACTTTTTTTTAGTATTTTGTAGGTATCTATTACTGACCGGATCGTCGAGCCTCTCGTTCTAAATCACCAAGTTTTGCTGAAACCGATCAATCAAGTTATACTAAATATATAAGGTGTTACATCGCACACTATTTTTACAGGTCATTTAGTACATCAATTCATCATCATTTTCCACAAAAAAAGTTGAATGGCCAAAGGGTTAACTACAGAGCGCCTTCATAGAGACTGAGATGATAAATTTAGTAAAAAATTTTAATATTTTCAAAACTTTTTTTGTGATAAACATGATCCTTAGCATGTACTAAATGACCTGTAACAATAGTGTGCATTAGTTTTGTAACACCTTATATAGCCAAGTCTATGTGAGTGAAACGGATTTTTTGTGAGCATGTGTGTTCAAGGGCGTCGCCAGCCGATGGCCCAGGGGGGGGCAAGTTGACTTTACCTACTACAAAGGTATGAATTGTAGGTAAAGTCGACAGCACATGAAGCTTTTCACTTGTACTACGAGCCTTGCATCTACAGCGATTGTAATAACAATAGTATCTTATTAGGAATTATCTATATCTATACTTATAATAAATCTGTAGAGAGGTCAATTCTGTACATTGAATATATTTTCAAAAAACCTATCAGGGGGTGATAAGTGATCGATACTGATGCCAAAAATGCAATCAGTAAAATTTTTGTCTGTCTGTCTGTCTGTCTGTATGTTATTAATAGGAACAAAAACTACTGGACGTATTTTAATGAAACTTGGTGCAATTATTCTTCATACTCCTGGGCAGGTTATAGGATACTTTTCATCACGCTACAATCAATAGGAGCAGAGCAGTGAAGGAAAATGTTGGGAAAACGGGAGAAGTTACACCATTTTTTAAGCTTTCGTCGCGTGTGCAGCCTTAATGGTTAAAGCTACATAGAAATCATGTATGACGGAAATGTTCTACATAAAATTATCTAAAAAATATTCCACAACAGCATATGTCTATCTTTAATGGTTGACTCACAATAATACGTATAACTCCCGATAGTTTACCAGTTCGGAGCTTTCTGATTATTTGTTTTTCATTTGTTTACTCTTATGTTTATTATATTCTCGCTCATGTGTAATTAACAAAAGATAACATTATAAGATATTCTATAAAAAAAGAATCATAGAAATCGGTGTAGAAATACCAAACTTATACATAAAATACGATACGATACGAAGTCCGAGCGCGAGCTTCTCATCCCGACAAAAGTTAGGCATTTATAGCGGTAATCGACATCCACACTGGCGTAGCCGCGGGGGTCCTCTATAGGTTATATATCAGAACAACACATAGACTACTTTTTGTCGCGAAAACCGACATCCACGCGGGCGGAGCCGCGGGCGACCGCTAGTTGTTCAATAAATCAACTCAAAGACTTAGGACTTTGGTTGCATTATATTTGGCAACTTTTTTAGGATCTCTAGGGGGGGGCAGCTGCCCCTCCCTGCCCCCCCTTGGCGACGCCCTTGTGTGTGTTTTGTTTATAATGATCACTTGAAAATAATTGTTTTATTCTAGCAAAGCTTAATAAGAGTGTCATTAATATATTAATAAAATGTATAGAGCGTGGAAGGGGTTTTTTATGTAAATTTTCTTCACTTGTTATACTTTTTTTTCAATAGGAAATCATCAATTGACACCTCCCTCTGTGGGTGCAGTCGTATGTGATTGATGTCAGACTCTCACTGACTAAAACCCACTATGTTTCTTCTGGAGGTCCCTGTGTGCCGGGGCCTGGGCAAACTATTCAGTAATCTGTGGCCTGGGTAACTCAAGCGAACAACCCGCAGCCCCGGTCACTGCTCATGACCTTACACACAGTTATCATTCTTTAGTGGGTCCCCAATTTATTCAATCATACGTAGGAGCGGAGTAACTAGACGGAGACTAACCAAGGGGTATTGGGTTGCCCGGGTAACTGGGTTGAGAAGGTCAGATAAGCAGTCGCTCCTTGTAAAACACTGGTACTCAGCTGAATCCGGTTAGACTGGAAGCCGACCCCAACATAGTTGGGAAAAGGCTCGGGAGATGATGGAGATGATGACGTAGGTGCGGAAGAGGGTCTGTCTGTTACGAACTACAGGGTTGTAAGTCCTAAATGGCCTGTGAACTGTGCGGTCATCCATGTATGTATACCAACCTTCATAGCAGATGAACTGCATCTTTCTCTCGCACCGTGACTCCAGGAAGACGGGCGGGTGTGACGCGTGCCTGTCCAGTTGTAGGCACCCATTCTGTTTTACATTGTTCCTATCCCTATAAAAAATAATATTAAAAATTAAGCGTGTTATCCCCACTGCACTAGCTACCTAGTGTTTGTCCATCACCATCGTCATCAGCTTTTTTTATCTTCCCACTGCTGGGCCTCCTCTCAACACTGAGAAGAATTGAGCGTTAATCACCACGCTTGCTCAATGCGGGTTGGTGATTTCAGACTTTACAGTCCAGGTTTCCTCGAGATGTTTTCCTTCACCTTTAATTAGTCATTGGTGTCCAAGATATACTTAGAAAGTGCATATAACTTAGAAAAGTTACATTGGTACTTGCCTAAACTGGAATCGAACCCGCGCCCTCATACTTGGCGCTTGAACCACTAGGCCATCATGTCGTTTCACGACGTTAGTCTTTGTCCGTTTGCCGATAATTTAAGCAAATTTTTTTTTTAGTAGTCACTCCATATAAATCTTATGAATATCGGTCTAGCCGTTTTTATAGTTGCAAATTGCATTATCATCGAGTTTGAAGCTACCCCGAAAATTTCAGCCTACTAGCTTATCGGGAAGTGCCTCAAAATTGAGTTGCAAAAATCCAACCGGAACGACAAACGAACAAACAAGAAAAGTGAGTGTATATATAAACGTAGGGAAAAAGCAAGGCAAATGATACCAGGAGGTCTGGCCAGCTTACCTCATAGGAGGCCAGGCGTCAGGCGTGGCGTCAGTGAGCGCAGGCGACTGGAACACGCTGACACCCGTGTCTATCCACTTCCAGTTACCCAGGGTGCCCTTAGCGCCCACCCACGCGTTCTCAATGCCTGGACAAATATTTATATAGAGGTAGCAATAGCCAAATTTTCTGTATCGTATTTTTGGTATGGTAATATCTAGATAAAGGTATCAATTTACCTAGTTATATCAAAATCACAATCCATCTTGTGATTACTGGTGATCATCTTGTCATTACAAGTTCCTCCGTGTTTCGGAAGGGACGCTAAATTGGTGGGTCCTGGCTGTCATTTTTATATCTTTAGTAGTAGTGCGTGCGGATAGCCAGAAGCCCGAAATTCTGATAATCAGTCTTACCAAGGGGTATCGGGTTGCCTAGGTAACTGGGTTGAGGAGGTCAGATAGGCAGTCGCTCCTCGTAAAACACCGGTACTCAGCTAAATTCAGTTAGACTGGAAGCCGACCCCAACATAGCTGGGAAAAGGCTCGGGAGATGATGATGATTCAACTACCGTATGAATGTAGAACCGTTTGTTGTGCCCTACAGGGTACATAATTATATCTAGCCTAAGGTCTTTTCAACATCAATTGTAAAATTATGGAATGAAAATAAATATTTAATTTAGGGCCCGTTTCATGACCTACGAATAAGTTCCAGATAGTTTACTTGGTAGATAATTTCATACAAATTCTGTAACATTATTGAATTTATTCGGGAGACAGTGGCTATTCGGACATTGTGAAACTGGCCCTCTATATGTTCATTATCTTACTTGGTCGATTTTTCAGCATCGTCATGCCCAGTCGTCGTAAGCACTTCAATGATCCAATATTTGCCAATCTGAAATAACAAAAAAATTAACATATCGCTCTGATCTTTGGTCTGAAAAAACCAATGAGGTTTCTGAAAAACTTTACTGTCGTTCTGTATTATAAAAATGTTTTTTTTTTTCATGGATTTATTTTTAGTAAACATGATCCTGAACATGTTCTAGATAACTTATAAAAATTTGGTGCACTAGTTTTGTTATACCTTATGTACTGTAGACATATAAACACATCCTACTATTATTATAAAGGCGAAAGTTTGTAAGTAAAAACTACTGAATGGATTTGAATGAAACTTTACCACAATATAGCTTATACATCAGAATAACATATAGGCTACTTTTTATCCGGGTATGGAAAGTACTTCCCTCAGAAAGCGGGTGAAACCGCTGGCGAAAGCTAGTATTAAAATATATATGTAGGTATATCAAAGCTGGCACAGGTCGCTAGTATAACAAAATGTACTGTCTTACGCCATCCCCTTGAGCACGCAGTAGGCCGCCGCCTGGTGCCAGTCCATCTTGCCATCATATAGGTGGTACAGGCCGCTCCTGCAGCGTACTGTGTTTACCTCGGTCACGTGGAGCACCTCGCGCGCATCTGGAGACGAACAGCTTTATAGCATCTTGCTTGGAAGAAGAACTTTATTGACTGTTCTATATAAGGTGACTAGTAATTAGTGACCGATATTTAAACACGTGATTGTACTCATGATTACGAACAACTTTCCCGAATAAACTTTTTTTGTAACTCTTTGTTACAAACTCCAGCTGATCGGGCTTCGGCGCGCGCGAAATTTGAACTTTGCACGCGCGCCAGTAATTTTGCAATACCTAGTGATAAAAAAAAAGTTTCTTCGGGAAAGTTGTTTGTAATCATGAGTACAATCACGTGTTTAAATATCGGTCACTAATTACCAGTCACCCCATATATAAAAGACATCGTTGCTAACGAAATATGTATGTTCATTTAGGTACTTTGTATGTCATCATCATCAGCCTTTTTTTTATCGTCTCACTGCTGGGCACAGGCCTCCTCTCCAACGGAGAAGGATTGAGCGTTAATCACCACGCTTGCTCAATGCAGGTTGGTGATTTCAGACTTTACAGTCCAGGTTTCCTCGAGATGTTTTCCTTCACCTTTAATCAGTCATTGGTGTCCAAGATAAACTTAAAAAGTACATATAACTTAGAAAAGTTACATTGGTACTTGCCTGACCTGGAATCGAACCCGCACTCTCATACTCGAAAGGCTGGTGCTTTAACCATTAGGACACCACGACTAGCGTTTTTTACGATTGTAGAAAGACATCTTGGCTAAGCCCTTTTCTTTTTGCACACTGCTAGTTGCAACTGGTGACGCGCTCTAAGGTACAGACGCCAGCATATCAGGCTACCCGAAACTGTCAAACTTTCCCAATCAACTTTGAACTTTATGGTTCAGCGATAAGGTGGAAAATCCATTAAGGAAATTTGACAGATAGTTGTAGCCTGATGTGCTGGCGTTTCTACAAAACCACATGATCCTTACCTCTCTCACAAGCGAAGGCGCGTTCTAAATGGCAGGGCAGGTCGAGGAACACTGGGTGGTCGTGGCTGACTCGCTCCAGGGCCACGCAGTCCGCCCCCATCTCTGGGACTGGTACGTGGGTTCTGTTCAGCCACTGGGGTGAAGAGAGACAGGCTAGTTAGAGTTCGGTTATACAAATCTGTGATGCAACGTTGTACAGACGCCAGCACATCAAGCTACCCGAAAAAAACAACTTTGGAATTTTATACGCTTCAGCGATAAAGTTGGAAATCTTATAAGCATGTTTTTATAGCTTGTAGTAGCTTGATGTGCTGGCATCTGTACAAAGAGCTTTTACCAAAACGGCAGCTCGAAGCATTGTAAAAGTCTTGTCAGAAGATCGGAAGTTAGTTGCGAACCGCCATTAAGTTTGGCGCGACCTACACATACCATAGGATAATGGCGCGCCACATTGTCGTCCTCTTCATTGCCAAGCACGTCCAGGGCTGTCCTCCGCAGCTCCATGCCGGGGCCCCAGCGGTACCCCGCTGCATCCTCTGCCGATTCTCTCCGGGCTCCCACCCACACTGACGTTAGAGCTGAGGAACAAATTACTACTTTGGCAAAGGTAACATCTAAGTAAAAGCGGTGATAGACCAGGTTAAGGTGGATTTTTGGAGCCATACGCTCAAAATAAAATAAACTATGAGCTGGTGTTAATCACTTGTGCTTGATTGTATTTCCACGTATTTGGATGTTTTGATAGGCCAATGGTTAAGGAGGAGCTCGTGGCTAAGTTACAGCCGCACGGGTCGATCGATCATAAGGTTAAGCAACGCTTGGCGCTGTCGGTCCGTGGATGAGTGACCATCTTGTCATAACGAGTTCCTTCGTGTTTCGGAAGGTACGTTAAATTGATGGGTTTCGGTTGTCATTTGTACATCTTTGGCAGTCGTTACGGGAAGTCAGAAGCCAGAAAGTCTGACAACCAGTCTTACCAAGGGGTATTGGGTTGCCCAGGTAACTGGGTTGAGGAGCTCAAATAGGCAGTCGCTCCCCATAAAACACTGGTACTCAGCTGCATCCGGTTTAGACTGGAACCCGACTCCAACATAGCTTGGGAAAAGGCTAGGCAGATGTGATCAGTAATGTTGTAATAGAAAAAACAAACTCACAAAACTGCGACTCAGCCAACGCTTCGGCCAAGAACTCAGCCTTGTCTCTCGTGTCCAATATAGCTAAGCTGCCATTGTGGTAGCCCCTGTAACAAAAACAGGTTAATCTTGACCGTAAATGAGTTAAAAATACTTGGCTTAGGCGTGAAGTAAGACGACGGCCCGCGTTGGGCGCTTAAGCGCATCGACAAGGAACTACTCGAGGAAGCCGCCTTAGTCCAGTCTTGGAATTGGGAGTCGGCGACGGACGGCCCCGTCGACGTCGAAGCGGTGGCGCTCTGGTTTCGCGGGGCGATGACGCAGATATGCGACGCGTCCATGCCCCGCGTCCGCCAACAGTCCGCAAGGCGCCAGGTGTACTGGTGGACCGCCGAGATCGCGCAACTGCGCGTTGAGTGCGTTGCGGCTCGCCGCCAGTACACTCGATACCGGAGACGACGCCGACGGGATTCCGTCGAGGAGGACGCGCTGTATGAGGTGTACCGCGCGTCCAAGGAGGCTCTGTGGCTGGCCATTGGCGACTCAAAGTCGCGTGCCAGGGAAGAGCTACTGGGGTCCCTGGATCGGGATCCGTGGGGGCGCCCCTACCGTTGGGTACGGGGCAAGTTGCGCCCCTGGGCGCCCCCACTGGTGCAGAGCATGCAACCCCAGTTGCTAGAGGCGGTAGTGTCGGCCCTCTTCCCTGAACGGGCGGAACACGTTCCCCCGGCGATGGCTTCGCCCTCAGCCACAGACTCTCCAGAAGAGGAGAGCACCGATGTTCCCGAGGTGACGCAAGCAGAGACGAGAGCGGCCGTGTCGCGACTCCGGGCGAAGAACAAGGAGCTAGAGCCCCAGCTGAGAGGGCTCTTCATGGCATGCCTTGAGCAGGGTCAGTTTCCCAGTGTGTGGAAGGAGGGGAGGCTGGTCCTGCTCAAGAAGGAGGGACGCCCCGCGGACTCGCCGTCCGCGTATCGGCCCATAGTGCTGCTCGACGAGGTGGGCAAACTGTTCGAGCGGATCATCGCAGACCGCCTCGTCAGCCACTTGTGTAGAGAGGGGCCGGACCTGGACGACAACCAGTTTGGTTTTCGTCGGGGGCGCTCCACAGTAGATGCCATCATGCGCGTGAGGGCCCTGGCGGAGGAGACGGTGTCCCGGGGTGGGGTGGTGCTGGCGGTGTCTTTGGACATCTCCAACGCCTTCAACACCCTACCCTGGAGTTGTATTCGGGAGGCACTGATTTTCCATCGCGTGCCCCCGTATCTCCGCCGCACGGTAGGGGCTTATCTACAAAATAGATGCGTCACATATCGGGGACGTGACGGTGCCGGTCGGCACCTCATGTCGTGCGGTGTTCCGCAAGGATCGGTTTTGGGACCGCTCCTGTGGAACATCGGCTATGACTGGGTGCTGAGAGGCGAGCTTCCGTCGGGCGCCGACTTGACGTGTTATGCGGACGACACGCTAGTCACAGCCCGGGGGAGCTCGCACAGGGAAGCAACGTTGATAGCTACGGCTGCGGTGTCACAGGTGGTGAACCGCATACGGCGCCTGGGCCTGGAGGTGGCCCTGAACAAGTCGGAGGCCATAATGTTTCATGGCCCCCGACGTGCGCCGGCGCCGGGATCACACATCGTGGTCAGCGGGGCCCGGATAGCTGTCGAGTCCACCATGAAGTATCTGGGATTGGTGCTCGACAGCCGATGGGAATTCGGACCCCACTTCCGGCGGCTGGCGCCCAAGCTGATAGGTGCAGCGGGCGCGCTTTCAACGTTGCTTCCCAACTTGGGGGGCCCGAGCGCCGCTTGTAGGCGGTTGTACGTGGGAATCGTGCGATCCATGGCCCTGTATGGGGCACCTGTGTGGGCGCTGGACCTGACGGCCAGTACTCTCGCCATTCTGCGCAAACCGCAGAGGGCGATGGCCGTCAGAGTCGTCCGCGGGTATCGCACGATCTCCTACGAGGCGGCTTGCGTCCTGGCCGGATCCCCGCCCTGGGACCTAGAGGCGAAAGTACTCGCGTCATTATACCGATGGCGCGAGGAAGAGCGGGCACGGGGCTCGAGCCCGGTGCAGCGTCAGATCGCGCTGCGCCGAGAAGAGCTCCGTCAGGTCTTGGTGGCGGAATGGCGGCAGAGGCTTCTGCGCCCTACCGCTGGCCTCGCTACCGTCGAGGCGATCCGGCCAGTACTCGACGACTGGCTCGGGAGACGGCACGGCTCCCTGTCGTTCAGGGTGACGCAGGTGCTGTCGGGGCACGGTTGCTTCGGCAAGTACCTGTGCCGCATAGACAGGGAGCCGGACGCTCGGTGCCACCACTGCGTCCATTGCGGGGAGGACACGGCGCAACACACGCTCGCCGAGTGTGTGGCTTGGGAGGAGCAGCGCCGTGCCCTCACAAACGAGGTAGGAGTCGACCTGTCGCTGCCGGCCGTGGTTCGGAAGATGGTCGGTAGGGCAGAGTCGTGGGACGCGGTGGTGTCCTTCTGCGAGGACGTGATGTCGCAGAAGGAATCTGCGGAACGGGAGAGGGAAATTACGACTCCCTTCCCGGGCCGCAGAAGGCGCACCGGGCGCAGGAGAAGGGCGGACAACGCCCTTTTCCGCCCCCCATAAACGGGTCCAGGGGCGAGGGACTTGGGGAAGTCCCCGCCCCCCCTTTTCGATGGACCCGAGGCGGTGGCGTGCGCGGGTGTCGGCGCGCGCCTCTGAGGCGATGCACGGGGTAGTTTAACACCTCACTACCCCGTGCAGGAGGCGAGGCCTGGACAGCCGGGCCAGCACTAGTGCGGGGCTGCGGAAGAATCTGGATTCCCGCGGCCCCGCGCGCACGTGCGAGGAGACACCGGGGTGGTTTTAGCCGGTAAGAGTCCGGCACACCCCTCCGCCTCTCCCCAGGCGGAGGATAGTCCATGAGGATTTCCCCCCGAAAAAAAAAAAAAAAGGCGTGAAGTAAGGAGGTTCTTGGCCATAAGAAGGTTATTGGATTAAATTGAATATTGGGGGTCGGTGGCTACTCCGAAAAGCGGTGCATATATATGTATATGTATTCTAAGCTATGCTATAATGCTCCGTTTTTGGAGGTGGGAAAATTCATACATAGAAGAACCCGACAACAACTGTCAGGGCAGTAGCCCGCCAGAAACAACACCTGTCTAGTCGGAGGATGCTCCCTTTTCTTTAGGGTGAGAAGATTTACTTTCTGGTCTTCTGCACCCTTCTGTAATGGGCTTACATACCAGAAACTTTATTATACACTAGCTGTCCCCAGCGGTTTCACCCGCATCTTTGGTTACTGCTCCGCTCCCATGTGTCTTAGCGTGATGGTATCAAATCGAACCAGTAGTTCCTGAGATTAGCGCGTTCAAACAAACAAACAAACTCTTCAGCTTTATAATATTAGTATGTTTTATGTATATTTTATAATTTTATGCTGTTGGTGTAACAAGCATTTAATAAAATCCTTACCGGCATAATATCTTGGCATTCTCCCAGTTGACTGGCAACATTTGGACGATATACTCCTTATTGTTGAATACATACGACTCGAACCTTGGCGAACTGGCGATAGGTACTGGAACAAAGGAATTGGTGATAAAAACCTCCATAATCTTAGCTTTGCTGGTGGGATTGGTTGTTCGGTGAACTTTACATGGAGTGTACCTATATCTACGCGCACACTAGCCTCTTAGGTACTGAAGTATCCTGGCTACCTTCTGACAGATGCAACTGGATATCTTTTTTTTTTCTTGGGAAGCATCAAATGACCCTACCCGCTGAGGGTGTAGCTAGAGGGAGTGTCAGACTCTTACTGACTAAAACCCACTATGTTCCTTCTGGAGGTCTTTGTGTGCCAGGGCCGCGGTAACTCTTACGAGTAGCCCAGGTAGACCCAGGCCCTAAGGGGTGCTACTGGATGCCTGACGTGGCCTTAAATCCCTTTGGACATCGCAGCATCAACAATTTGGAATAATGGAATTCATATTGCTGTCGTTAAATTGAAAGTAATTTCCAAGATGAGTTTGTTTGTTGATCTTTTTATCCGTCAGTGGGACGTAAATTCCTTGAGAAGTGAACGAATTCACGGACGTAAAATGTAGTAAAGAATAAAATGGTGGAGTGCGATGTTCATCTACTAGTAGAACTATCCAACAAGATATTCAAGCTTCCATACTACTAAGGGCCTGTTTCACCACCTACGAATAAGTTCCAATTAGTTTATTTGGATATTTCCAAGAGACTCGCTGACACTTCCCGCGACCCAAGGGCTGGCTTTTATTTCGGCCAACGATTAAGCATTGCCATACAACGTGGCAATGCTGCCAGCCTTTTGGGTACACTCCCGGCGGGCAGCGATGAGGAAGAATTTTTTGACGCAATTTATTAATAAGGTTTTTTTTTTACTTGTATATATTAATTTATATTTTATTTGTAAATACATTGTAAATATCTATGTGAATAATAATAAACTTACTTAACTATAAAAAAAAAGTTTATTTGGTAGATCATTTCATACAAATACTGTTCCATTTTTGAGTTTATCTGGTAGATAGTGGCTATTCGGATATTGTGAAACTGGCCCTAAAGCTTCTAAAACTGACAAAAAAAAATTGACAAAACTAGAAGTCTACAAAAATATTGCGAGATCGGAGATTGCGAACAGTGAAGATAGCAAGACTAAAGAAAGACCTATATTGCACGGATTGTATGAAAACACCATGTCAAAGAAAGGGGTGATTCTAGAAACGACCGCTGATAGACATGAATGGAAGAAAAAGAATCTAACGACCGAAACTAGGACCAAAACTATCTACTTTAACAACGTAAAGACAATGATGAAACAGGAAGAAATGCGCTCACCACGCTTGAAGACTAGAGACAAGTGCCAGCTACCAAAGTAAAGCAGGAATACAATGCTGAAGAACTTCTCCCTACCTTGAGAATGACTGACGTCATTCGCTATCGGGCGAAAGGGCATTTGAACGGGCGTTTTTTGGGGTTTGCAAGATATCTCGGAGCCATTGGACTGACAAAAAACTAATCGGATGTTGCCTTGTGGCGTAAAGAGGTCGTCTGCGTCTGCGTTTTGTCTTTTCCCCACAAAGGAGTTTCTTCTACGCTTTTCGCATATTGTAAGGTTTTTCGCGCCCTTTGTGTGGTGTGACAGTCTATGTAGCTTGTCTTCTATTCTGCCGCCAACGCGGTCAAAGTCTGAAGCAGTAAAGATGTTTTATTCAGAAGTTCTGACTTCAAGTTTGCAAGCGTGATAGGTCGAGAGGTCATTGAAAACTACTGTTGTGTTATCTACTCTACTTGTGTTATCCTTATAAAAGAAAGGACATTAAAAGCTTTAAAAGCTTTGTAAAAATAAGCTAAGGATTGTACAGACGTCCGCACATAAAGCTACTACAATCTCTCTAATTGTCCCAATCAACTTTGGACCACACCCATGCTCAAGCGAAAAAGTCGAAAATCTATTAAGGAAATTTCACAGACTGTAGTAGCTTGATGTGCTGGCGTCTGTACAAAAAAAATCCAAATAAGTACCATCGAGCAGGAAGAAAGAATTAGAAAAATAAAATTTGAAATAGATACCAACCTCTATATTGTTCATGGTAACTAGCCGAACACGAAATAAAAAACAAAAATAATAAGAACAAATTTAAAAATTTCAACATGGCGCCCGTGTTCCCGCGCACCGTTGCCCGCGAACATACACTGCGCACTAAAGCTAATTTCCCTGTTCACAGCGGACTAAGGTTATTTCAAAAAAATTGAATATGACGATAGTATTGTTATTATAACCAAGAGTAACATGAATGGATTATTGAATTTTCCTGAGGGCATATTTTCAAAATAATGGTGTCGTAATTAGCAGTTTCGAATGATTCATGCTAATCCTGGGTGAAAAAGGTATTGTCTATGAGATGCATAGCATATTTATGTTTGTCATGGTAAAAATATAATGTACCAAGCGTGTTTAGCGTGCCTGTGGGTTCTGCATAGAATATTTAAAAGTTAACGTATTTGCAATTTATTTACAAAATTAAAAGTATAAAGAAAGAAATATATCATCATCTCCCGAGCCTTTTCCCAACTATGTTGGGGTCAGCTTCCAGTCTAACCGGATTTAGTGCCAGTGTTTAACAAGGAGCGACTGCCTATCTGACTTCCTCAACCCAGTTACCCGGGCAATCCAATACCCCTTGGTTAGACTGGCGTCAGACTTACTGGCTTCTGACTACCCGTAACGACTGCCAAGGATGTTCAATGACAGCCGGGACCTACAGTTTAACATGCCATCTGAAACACAGTCATTGGTGTCCAAGATATACTTAGAAAGTACATACAAACTTAGATACGTTGCATTGGTACTTGCCTGACCTGGATTCGAATCCACGCACTCATACTTGAGAGGTTGGCTCTTTAACCACTAGGCCACCACGACTTTGCGAGTGACACTAAGTGAACCCTACAAATTATAATGGCACGTGCATTGATTGGATAACGATTCTTACTTATCTCATATTATTTGCGTATTTTGTTACATGGCTGACTTAACTGAAGCTGATTCTTTTTTTTTATCGGGGGGAAATCCTCATGGACTATCCTCCGCCTGGGGAGAAGCCGAGGGGTGTGCCGGACTAAAATCCCCCCGATGTCTCCTCGCACGTGCGCTCGGGGCCGCGGGAATCCAAATTTTTCCGGACTCCAAACGGCTCCAAAGTATACCTAGTTGCCCACGGGGTTTCTATACTTGCGCCGCTTGGTAGTCTCTGCAGAGCAGCGACCTTATTACCTATTTCTTATTATATCCATATCCATACTCACAAACTTTCACATAAAATATTAGTAGAATTTATTCATTGTTATCTTCCTGTATATTATATATGTATGTTCATTTGTATGTAATATAAGCCTTGGTAGGTGAATAATAATATTTCCGAAATGTTGCACAAATAATAAATCGCTAAATAATAAGCGTGGAGCGATCAAAGGCTTGCCCCAAAACAATATAAAGCGAGACGGATATTGAAATAAATCGCTGTAAAAATTATTTCCCGCGTGGATAAAGTTATGCGAGATACTGTAAGGATCAAGTAAGAGGTCAATAAACTATGTATAATGCCCATAAGTCGCCATAAATGCCATAGTCGTGGTGGCCCAGTGGTTAAAGCACCAGCCTTTCAAGTATGAGTGCACGGGTTTGATTCCAGGTTAGACAGGCACCAATGTAACTTTTCTATGTTATATGTACTTTCTAAGTATATTTTTTACACCAATGACTGATTAAAGGTGAAGGAAAACATCTCGAGGAAACCTGGACTTATAAAGTCTGTAATCTCCAACCCGCATTGAGCAAACGTGGTGATGAACGCTCAATCCTTCTCCGTGGGAGAGGAGGCCTGTGCCCAGCAGTGAGACGATAAAAAGGCTTATGATAATGATGAAATACCCATAAAGGTATTATAAAGTATCTAAATGAGATCCAAGTTCATCATCAGGAGACGTACGGAGGGTGAGCCACCCAAAACTCACCGCCCACAGACCTGCGCCTACGGTGGTCGGGAGTCGTCCCTCGACACCACCCGCCCGTGGTGTCAACCAGTACCAGCTCTGCCGCTGCGGCTGTGATGAGCGCCACGTAGAATGCCAATGCTTGTTCTCTGACAAAGGTAACAGCCAGCCTTTGGGTCACTGGAAGCGTCAACTAGCCGATTGGATACCTCAAACCTAGCTGGTTCCTTCTCCTAGGAAACACTCCAGGTACCACTGTCGGAGTATTTGCAATAATATTGAAAAATGAAACGTAACAATGTTGCTTCTCAAGTAATCTCTACTAATAATATCATCAAGGTGTGAGTATGTTTGTTTGTATGGTCAAATAAAAAAATCACTTGTACATTTTTTTTATTTACTATTATTTATAAACAATACTTATTTACTATAATAAAAAATACTTAAAACTATAACTTGTAAAAATAAATAACTAATAAAGACTACTGATTTGTTATCTTTAGAAATAAATCTATATTAACAGTAAAAAATATACATAATAAAAAAAAATCGTTCATTACAGAGGTCGTCACTTAAAACCAGACAAGCTGAAGAATACCTATCTGTATCCTATATAGATCTACATATATATCATTATATATATCTTTATTTTAGTCAAATTGTTTAAACAAGTTACGTCTTTTTATATATGTCTAAGTAGGAACATGTATTTTTTTCTTTGTATTTATTTTTAAGATATTTACTCTGCACTCATGTTTCACGAAATAAATGCCTTTATATAAATGTTTTACATGGAGCGACTGCTTATCTGACCTCCACAACACAGTTATTGGGAGACGCCATATTACTTTTTAAAACTTGCCGTAATGACGCTCATTTATGAAATAACTATTACCACAGATTTTAAAATAACTATTACACTCTGAACGCAGGTAAAACCGTAGGAAAAACATAATAACAAGAACTATGACTTGCTCTTAGATTTGTATAAACGAAAAATGCCTGAGTAATTTAACTTTACATTAAAAAGAAATGCCAAACAGTAAATAAATCATATTCTATATTCAAATTTTATCAAAAACAATAACGTTTAGAATATTAGTTTATGGTTTTTTCAGTAACTAAGTTTCAATTTGCTGAGAAATAATAAATAATTTCATTTCATTCAGTAAGTAAATGAGTATTTGATTCAAATTTTCATCAAAGGGTATTTTGGAACTAGCTTATGCGAATAATTATGCACTATGAGCCTTTTCCCAACTATGTTGGGGTCGGCTTCCAGTCTAACCGGATTCAGCTGAGTACCAGTGTTTTACAAGGAGCGACTGCCTATCTGACCTCCTCAACTCAGTTACCCGGGCAACCCATTACCCCCTTGCTTAGAGTGGCGTTAGACTTACAGGCTGCTGACTACCCGTAACGACTGCCAAGGACCCGTAAGGATGTCCAATGACACCCGGGACCTTCAATTTCAAAACCATTTATTCAAACTTGGCTGTAAAACAGCACTTTTTTATTCAAACTTGGCTGTAAAACAGCACTTTTTGACGTCAAATATTACAAAAGACAGCCCCCAAAACGCCCACCCTTCACCAGTGCCATCCGAAACACAGTCATTGGTGTCTAAGGTATACTTAGAAACTTCATACAAACTTAGAATAGTTGCATTGCTACTTGCCTGACCTGGAATCGAACCCACGCCCTCATTTTTGAGAGATGATTGTGTGAATGTAACTTGTGGGATGACAGCGTGGAAGACAAAAACATGCTGCGCCAACCTCAAATAAAACTTGGGATAAGGGCAGGATGATGATGATGACCGCATAAAAGTCCCCAAGTAGAACCCCGGGACAACTACTATGCAGCCTGTTCCTATCAGCTTTTAAAAATGTATTAAAATTTCTTACGCACGATTGAATTTAGGAAACTGTCGATGCGTCCATATGCACGCAAAGGAAAGCTTTACTTGAAATCTCTTTGAGAATATATTCACAAGAGTATTGTATACTAGCTGTTACACGCAGTTTCACTTGCGAACAAAAGGCTCTAACTCTAGAACTTGTAATACAATAATACGGTAGATGACAACTAGTCAAATTCATTACTTTTATTGAACTGCCAAAAACGGTTACTAAAATACAAAGTTTTGACGAAAAAATCACAGATTTTTCACATCAAGCCGTAGGTATACTTATTTCGATTATATGTATAATCAATAAAAAAATGGAAACAATTTTGGTTTCTAAACGATAAATCAAACTGTCTTCAATTATTTTAAGATGTTTTGCAAAATGATTAAGTATGATAACGTATTTTATTTTTTTGACCTTGTCATCATCCCAATTATTAATTAATATCACGGGGCTCAGATAAATTGATTCATTCACGCATTCTTGTAGTAGATAAAAACTAAAACTACCTTTCTTAATAAGTTCCCCGTGATGGTTTTGTAAAGCAGGTATTGCAAATAGCGTACTTTTTTACATTAAAAAGTACTAAATATGTAAGTACGTTTTTTGTTGCATAAAACATTGTCTTTGAATGTACTGAAATTAAAATAATACTTAATTTAGGGTCTTTTTTTTCGTGGAATATCATTAAATGACCTTTTCCGCTGAGGGTGCAGCTTGAGGGAGTGTCAGACTCTTACTGACTAATATCCACTATATGTTCCTTCTGAAGGTTCCTGTATGTCCCGTTAACTAAAAAAAATAGTAGGCCACGGTAACTCTTGCAAATAACTCGCAGCCCCTGCTGGAACTAAAACCGTCGTCGCTCATCTTAGCTTTTTATATATATAAAAATCGTAACAAATAAACCGACACTTGCATATAATATTAGTTAATAGCATAAATGGTAAGTTCTCGCGTGTATCGATACAGAGACCATCTTGTGAAGATTTTAAACATGTTCAATCCCATTTACATACTTAGATTATTATTTTATTTTCAGTTTCTCATGGATTCTCCCTCGACCCCGGGGAACTTCTTCCCGTACCCGGGTATAACATAGCCTACGTTCACCGAAGATAGTGTATGTTCCCAACAGTGATTAATGATATTATATTTATTTTGCAAATAGGTTGAAATCAACACTTTTATACGTCACCACATTTTTTATGAAAAACGAGATGAGATCGGCATTTCCTAACTGACTACCTTGAGAAGAAACGTCGAAACAAACTCAAGGGTCACAGTCTCTTTTAGAGTCCAGACATAAAAAGAGATTACATACTAAAGTATGGTGTAGTAGTGAAAAAAAAATTAAAATCGGTCAAGTTGTTTCGGAGACTATTCAATTCAAACAAACAATCAACTCTTTCTTCTTGCCTCGTTGTATTGTGTATATAGTGCGATTACTGTCCGCGGAGTTTCGGGTTCGATTCCCAAGTCAGGCCGAAATCGTTATGTGGATTTTAAGAGACTTGTATAAAGCAGCTTGGAGTCTGGAAGATGGTGATTGACACGTCCGTAAGGGGTTAAGGGGCACACCAAAATCATCCTGCCCCAATTGCCAACCTCACCTGCTCGTGGTGCACCCTGCCGAAAAACGGACGAGGCTCTGGTGACCGACTGGTGGTGGTATAACCACTAAACAACAATAAGTGGGATATTTAATGCCCTCCTCGGAGAAGCCAGCACTATCCCAAACTGCGCTCACCAACACATATGCCCAGCGCGGTAAGTATGGACAAATTCCCCCCTCTTGGGGGAGGCCTTTGTCCAGCAGTGGACCCGACAACGAACGACGCCCGTAGGTACATCAAAAATGAATGAATTAATATAGTTTTAATTTAATGGTAAATTCGTACAATAAAACGTCGCTAGCTTTGACGTACTCAATATTTTTGGCATCTACTTTTATCCGTAACTTTTTTGAGTACTAAGCTTATCTTATAATTCCTGCATTAATCTAGAATCAAGACTTAGGTCATCAGGCTGCGTTTTTTCATCGAAAACTAAAGTACATATTTCGCGAAATGTTGTAATTACAAAGTGTACTGTATGCCGCATTTAAGATTCGCGCCCAGAGAATGTTATGGAGTCGACCTGGGTATAAAACTTTTTTTTATGTATTTTTTATTTCATTCTATATCCTGAATCTATAGCTACCAATACCTTGTAGCTGGAGAGTTTGTTTGAGGCTGTTAATCTAAAGAAAGACTGGCTGAGCTTCTCTGAACAAAGTAATACCAAAAGGCTGGCTATTACTTTGGTCAGAGAATAAGCATTGCCATACAACGTGGCAATGCGGCCAGCCTCTTGGGCACGCTCCCGGTAGACAGCGATGGGGATGAGTTTTTTTGATGCTTTTTGGTTATTAATTTTACTAGTTATAATTCATTAGTTTTAAGTATTTTTTATGATAATAAGTGTTGAATATGAATTAAAGTAAATAAGAATGACTTGTTCAAATTTAAAATAACATTATTTTGTGTGTCTCTTCTAGACCACGGGGCTATAGAGTCCCGGATATTAGGAACGCGAACGTCTGGCCGAAACTGGTACTCAGCTGCATCCAGTTAAGACTGGAAGCCGACTTTAATATAGCTTGGGAAAAGGCTCGGCAGATGAGTAATATAGAAAAACTCCCGTAGAAAATGAGCACGAATGCCTTTTAGAAGTCATCATCATCATCAGCCTTTTTATCGTCCCACTGCTGGGCACAGGCCTCCTCTCACACAGAAGGATTGAGCGTTAATCACCACGCTTGCTCAATGCAGGTTGGTTTAGAGGTCATTTGAGCTCATCTTTAGAGCTTGGGAACAGGCTAGGCGGATGATGATTGAATAAAACAACAAAAAAGCTTTTAGGACTAACAGCGTCTCCACCATAGTGTCCGCCCACGTCGCCGCCCACCTGTAGCGGTTGTATTAAACGCGCGCCGCTGTACACCGCCAGCATTGACAGCGCGGACAGCAGACAGCTACCATCTGCTCACCTGCTCACTGGCATTGCATACAGGTTAGTGGCAACTTTTGAATTTCGAAGGTAGGTTTCTTTTTTTTTGGAATTTCAAATTGGAATTTTGGAAGAAATTTTATTCTTTTTTTGAATGGGGTCTGTGTTTTATGGTATTAAAAAATAAAAGCATAGGGACTTCTTTGAAAGAATAATTTATTATTTTTTTAATACAATGATAAAATTATTTGGACATTATTTTTTAATATTATAATTAATTAAACCTAAAATAAATATAAAAGTCTAGTAAATAAAGTAAAATAAATAATAACATTTCATATAAATTAAGAGTATCTAATTAAATAATTTTTACTTTTGTATTAATTACCTACTCGTAGGTAGGTCTTATTAGGGACTTATTTTAGTTTTAAATGTCCTTAAAAGTTATTTAGACATATCTAGGTACATAGAAAACGTAAAGTTTCATTTAAACTACACATATACATTATACACAGGTACATGTTGCAAATTATCATTCTACTAATATTATAAACGAAAAAGTTAATAAGCAAGGATGCTTTTTTTCTTTCACGCAAAAACTACCTAATAGATTTTGATGAAAATTTACAGAAAAATAGCTTACACACTATAATGACGCATAGGCTACGAATTTTATCCGCATGCGGAAATTAGGCTGCTAGTCATAAAGGTACATGATCGTAAAATGTTAACTAACCTAAATGAAAAATTGCGCAATAACGATTACAAAATAATGTAAGTATATGGATATAATAAATTAATAATATAGATGACGACCAGATGGCGTGGTGGTTAGTGAACCTGCCTGCCACGCTATAGGTCGCGGGTTCGATTCCCGCATAAGTCAAACATTTGTGTGCATGAACATGGGTGTTTGACTTGGTCTGGGTGTTTCTATGTATAATATGTATGTATTTATAAAAGAAAAAGTATATAAGTATGTTTATCAGTTGTCTAGTACCCATAGTACAAGCTCTGCTTAGTTTGGGACTAGATGACGTTGTGTGAATGTGTGAGGGATATTATTATATTATTATTATATATGTTAATTGACGGAAATAAAAAATTAAAACAATACCAAAAACTAATACGCACAAACAAACCAAAAATAAACAAAAGAAGCGTGAATCAATTTTATTTAAAAAAAGAGCCCTCCATTTTGAAATCATACCAAAAATGGCGGGACCTTTGTCAACCCTACGGCGGAATATTAAATTATTTTTGGTAATTAAACAATATTTACGACTAGATGATTACCCCGAATATTTTGAGAAAAGATTTCTCGGCCAACTTTTTCGTAAACCTAGTTAATTTAAAATTATTAGCTCGATAAATTTTTAAAAAAGGTAATTTACAACCTTTGTCTTTTAAGCTGGATAAACAATTTATAGGCAGATTTTACTATTTAGGCAGCAGACTGACTGTTCAGATCATTTATTTTCTTTTTGGGAGTCTTGGCTTGGCTTTATCAAAAAATTGCTTTGAGGCTTTAAATAAACTAACAAAAGCAGCTAAGAGTCTGAAAGTTGGTGATTGATACACCCGTGCATCGGAGAGCACGTAAATGTCGGTCATGCGCCTGATCTCTCTCCAGTCGTGTCGGATTGCCGTCCCTGAGGACTATGACAGAAAGGGAATAGAGAGTGCACCTGTATCTGCCTGAATGCTTGTGCACTATAATATGTCCTGCACAGCTGGAAAATGCTTGTTTACTGTTATACGTCCTGCGTAGTGGGCTGATCACATTCTTTTTCTTTTGAAAGAGAACAGTCGCTATGGCCGACAAATTCTGGACATCATCATCTCCCTAGCCTTTTCCCAACTATGTTGGGGTCGGCTTCCAGTCTAACCGGATTTAGCTGAGTACCAGTATTTTACAAGGAGCGACTGCCTATCTGACCTCCTCAACCCAGTTACCCGGGCAACCCAATACCCCTTGGTTAGTTATAATTTATTACTGCCAAATTTCATCGAAAAAAATTTATGATATGATAAAGGGATATTTATCATATCTTAAAATTTTTAAATTCATATTAGTACGATCCTAGATGATCATTTCAACATATATAAAACCCGACCTTACCCGCGACTGTTAAACTGTCCATTCCGGTTGTCATACAAATATTTACGAGGGTCGTAACTTGTCAAAAAACTTCAAAGATTGACTTTATGTAGAGAATTTTTTAAGGCATCAGGCAGCTCTATGGATTTATGGATAGTGGAAATATCAATTCATTTGACATAGTTTTTGCGTGAAAGAGTACACACGACAGTACGTCAATCTACCCGAAACTGTAAAATTTTCTCAATCAGCTTTGAACCATATACTTCAGTGATAAAGTTGAAAATCTATTCAGGAAATTTGACAGATTGTTGTTGCTTGATGTGCTGGTGTCGGTAGGTACTAAAAACCTGACTAATAAATTTCGCGTTAATTCACACTCTTATTTGTAGGATCTCAGCATAATACTTATTAGGATTTTTATTGCAAACCTCCTTTCAAATTGTTTTGCAGTATTGAACTTTTTTTATAAGTAAAACAGTAATTAATATTATTTTATTACTTTCTTTTTCAAAATATATTTTACCCCAGCAAGTATGGGATAGGTTAGGTATTATTCTTTCTAGCCATATCGACTTTCACACAATCCATGCATCTTTTCTTTGGTCGTCCTCTTCGTGTATATCCATCGACGTTCATGCTCAAAACCTTCCTCACAACATGATCCTCATTCCCCCGCATTACATGCAAGACTTTTTTTTGTTGGAAATCATCAAATGACCCCTCCCGCTGAGGTCTGACACTCACTTCAGCTGCACTGAAGTGAGTGTCAGACTCTTACTGAATAAAACCCACTATGTTCCTTCTGGAGGTCCCTGTGTGCCAGGGCCGCGGTAACTCATACAACGTAGACCAGGCAGACCCTGGCCCTAAAGGTTCTATGTTGTTACATACATGACTCAGGACTACTACTATATTGAAAAAAAAGTACCTTCATATTTATGCCAGATCGTCGCATCCACGTTACTTTCAAACATAAATTCGTGAATCCGAACACATTTTTGTTTTGGCAATACTCATTGTATTTGATAATCTGTGACAACAATGGCGGGAGATATCGACGCCATATTGATTTATTTCATATCAAGGCGGCAATCAAATTAATTTAGCATACAATAGGTCAAAACGTTTTTATAACAATTGTTGCTTTGTGAGGTCTCCAAAAATACACAAATTGACTTTTGGCTGACCAGGAAATAGAAATTGGGAACATCGTTGAATTACAAAAATACATTGCTGTTGCTCTTAGCATATTCTTCTACCAAATTGACAAATAAATAAGCTGTTTCTGTTTAACCCGTGTCTAAATTAATTGCGTGCAAAACAAAAGTACATAATAGTTATTTTAATTGCCTCCATAATTGGTGTCTTGTTTGACACACTCCAGGCTTATGACATTGCAAAAAATAAAAATTAATGCCATTACAAAAATTACGCAAAATCATGTCAAGATTATTATCAATATTTAAAATTGTTTAATCACTGCCTTGTTAACAACTACAAATCCCACGTGGCTCAGATATTTTGACGTCCTATTTTTAGGCACAAAATTAAAAATAAACTACAAAATAAATATATAAGTACATACTTGGTCCTAGTATTTTAAGCGCGTACATTTAAATATCGAATACGCATGTCAAATGGCCACTAAGGCTGTGCAAAGAGGTTTGACCCGTACCATAGAGAAGAGTTGTTGATGTCAAGTTGATAAAAGAGTATTGTTAAGATTCTATTTTGAATTAATCATGTAAGATTTTATTATTTGATTGTAGGGACAATTGTGCGTTCAAGAGAGCTTGTGAGTAGGCGATTTTTTCTGGCGTATTTAGGGAGAGGGGTAGGATAAATGACGTGCCTACAAGGATTTTTAAAAAGGTCAATATTTATAGCCATTCATGTGATTTGGGTTAGTGTATTCTATATACACTGAAAATCCTTGTAGTAAATTATCTAAATAAACACTAATACTTACGAAGTTTGCCAATTTAAGAATTATTAAAGTGTGTTAAGTATGAGTGTAGAGCAAAGAAGAGATGGATTGACTGTCTTAAAGAAAATAATCGATCAATCATAAGGTTAAGCAATGCCAAGCGCGGCCCGTGACCATCTTGTCATGACGAGTTCCTCTGTGTTTCTAAAGGCACGCTAAATTGGTGGGTCCCGGCTCTCAATTGTACATCTTTGGCAGTCTGACAATCAGACTTACCAAGGGGTATCAGGTTGCCCAGGTAAAAATGTGTTGGGTCGGACAGGCAGTCGCTTCATGTAAAACACTGGTACTCAGCTGCATCCGGCAAGATTGGAAGCTGAATGACACAGCTTGGGAAAAGGCTAGGCAGATGATGATCTGGCTTAATGGCTTAGTTATTTTGCATTAGTTATATTCAGCCAATGAAATTAAAATTGCCATTCAACGTGGCAATGCTGGTAGCCTATTGGGTACATTCCCAGTGAGCAGCGATGAGGAGAAATTTTTTGACGCCATTTATTAAGTTTTTTTTTTTTATGAACATTTAAATTAACTTTTGTTAATAAATTGTAAATATGTATGAAAAGATAAATAAAATATAATTTCGTGAAATTATAAAGGAATATTCTTATTTCAAAATTAAACTTGAAAAAGATACCGATGACTTAAAACACCGAACATATAGAAACATCAGACAAACACACCCCAGTGAAACGGTTGCCAAACTCGTTTTCGAAACGTAATTAAATAGAATTAAACAATTTATTCTAAATTAAGAGTCTCAAGGCGTAATGGGGGTTGTAAAGATTTTACGGGCTCACCTAAGACCCCCAAATGTGGGACGAATGTGTTTCATTGAGCTATTTAAAGACCAGGTACACATATGTTACTGTCAAATTTGAATGTCATTTTGATCGGTTGATTCGAATGATAATTAACTTAAAGTTCGTAATATTATATTTTATATCTTATATATTTATATTATGTATCAGTCAGAGCTTATCAAAGGGTTGAAAAAAAAAATTTTTTTGAAGAGCTTTCGTAACCCGACACAGTTAATTCAATTAAACAATGGCTCTACTCTGCATAACGTGGTTCACAATTTGTACGTATATTTCTTTTTGTATGAAACAAAAAATGATAAACAATCAAGTATGTATCTTCACTGTTGTAATCTATAAACACAATCATATCTCTTGCTAAAGCCGTGACAGATATTAATATAAAACCTTATCATCATCTGCCTAGCCTTTTCCCAAGCTATGTTGGGGTCGGCTTCCAGTCTAACCAGATTCAGCTGAATACCAGTATAATTAATATAATGTTATACACCTTATATACTACTACCTAAATACATATAACTCATAAGGAAAATGGCTAGTTGCGACTTGGCAAATCGGTAATAAGCAACAAGACATTTTTGAAATCTATCAAAGTCAACTTTTAAAACCCCACAAAAAGTCTTTCAGTTAAAAATAGAACCGTTTTCAAACAACGCAAAGATTGAAACATGATTTTAAATATATTCTTAGCAAAATTCTTCTGATTAAGCCGCTAAAAATGGTTCCCCGGGGATCGTTTTGGTCCCCATTATACCAACTTACTTGATACGAGTTTTTCAAGTGTATATCTTCATATCTCTGAGGTGTCGTCAAATTCTGGAATCTTATTTTTTAAACGTGTGCAACGATTTTTAAATTTCCATCTAATAATAAAAAAAATACATGTCTTATTTATTGCTTGGGCGTCAATTTTCTTTTTTTATTAGACACAAAGAAGCTCGGGGCTTCTTCGACAGCCAGTCTTGCCAAATACAAAAAAAAAAACATTGTGATTGGAGCCTCCTTTTAAGCAAGTAATGCATGTGCTAGGAGACTGCTCTACCATTATAATATTTTTGATTTTAACAGATAATTTACAGATATTGAATGAATTTACAGGTAGTGAATCTGCCTGCGACGCTAGAGGTCGCGGGTTCGATTCCCGCATAAGTCAAACATTTGTGTGCATGAGCATAGTTGTTTGATTTAGTCTGGGTGTTTCTATGTATAATATGTATGTTTAAGTATCAGTTGTCTAGTACACATAGTACAAGCTCTGCTTAGTTTGGGACTAGATGATGTTGTGTGAATGTGTGAGGAGTATTTACAAAGTTTTACTGTTACCAAGGGGTATCGGGTTGCCCAGAAAACTGGGTTTAGGTGGTCAGATAGGCAGTCGCTCCACATAAAACACTGGTACTCAGCTGCATCTGGTTAAGACTGGAAGCCGATCCCAACAGAGCTTGGGAAAAAGCTAGGCAGAACAAAACCTTAAACTCTTTTATTTGCGATTTATGTTAGTATGGTTTAAAACATCTTTACGGGTAGGATATATACGCCATTTTGAATATTTTACATAACCTAGCTATTCCAAGTATCTTATAAGTAATATAGTAAAGATCATAAGTCAGTAAGGTGTGCCATTGCCAGCGTCTAAGATGAAATATTCAAACCATATCAAAAAGGGCGAACGCAATTAACAGTTACTTGTAAAACTTGAAGTTGTAAACTGTTTCGCAAAGTTGGCGGGAATTCATACCACGAGCCGCCATCTTGCACGTTCCGTTTCTAGTTACTGTGTTGCCAAGCGTGAAAATAATATCCGCCGTGGTGTGAATACTGCCTTTGAGGCTGGCATCACCGTTGGCTGTTTATTATTCAAATATTTTTGTTCGTGCGTTAATTTTTGAAATTTAAGAGAATTCGCTTACTGTTACCTTTATTGGTTTAGCGCTGTTATTAAAGTATTTAAGTCTAGATTTACATAAAATTTATATATGCAAATGGCTTACGTGACCTGGAGTGAAGATTATGACATTTCACAATATTGGGAACACCCTTTCTCTTTTAGAATGAGTTAAAAGGTATATGGGAGTGTTAAAATATAATCTTATAACTAATATAGGTAATCATGGTGACTTACGTACTTCTAATTAGTATTCTACCAATTATTTAGTTAATACGTTTTGAGCGCAAATATTTAAAAGCGGAACAATAATAACCATAAACGTATTTAAAAATATATGATTCGAATTATAGAAATCTAAAATATTTTTGTTGTATTCAATCTGAAATCCTAAAATCCAAAGCTGAAAAAATATCTCGAGGAAAACCTGGACTATAAAGTCTGAAATCACAAACCCGCATTGAGCAAGCGTGGTGATTAACGCTCAATCCTTCTCTCTGAGAGGAGGCCTGTGCCAAACAGAGGGACGAATTAAAAGCAAACAACTGATACAACCACTCATTTTTCCTTCATTTCGAAAAAAAAAACACTTCAAAAACTTTGCCCTCTCAAAAGTTTATCCAAGTAGTAAAAAGGTCAATGCACCTCTGATTGCGAACGAAATATTATTATGGCCGGCCATTGAAAACCCGCTAAAACAAAACAAACTGTAGAAAATTGCCATCTACCCGCATCCAGCAACTACGCATGATGAAAATTGTGGAGCCCCTTCATTGTTCCGACGCACGGCGGCAAATCAACTGCATAGTGCTGGATGCTGGCGTATCGATGTTTTATCGATACCAATTTTTTTTCTAGGAGGTAGGTACTAAGTGTTCACAGACAAGCATTGCCTACAAAATATTGAAGGTGTTATTTTAATAGCAATTAAAATCATCATCATCCTCCCGCCCTTATCACAATTTTGATTTGTGGTCGGCGCAGCATGTTTTTGTCTTCCATGCTCTTCTATCTGCCGTCATCTCACAAGTTACATTCTTTCTAGTCATATCAACTTTTACGCAATCCATCCATCGTTTCTTTGGTCGTCCCCTGCCTCTATATCCATCCACATATGACTGCCCCGTTGGTCTAGTGGTTGCAAGGCGCGACTGCTGTGCACGGGGTCTCGGGTTCGAATCCCGGGTCTGGCCAAAATCGCTTTGTGGGTTTTGAGAAACTTTAACAAAGCAGCCTGGAGTCTGGAAGTTGGTGATTGATTCACCCGTGCATCGGAGAGCACGTAAATGTCGGTCCTGCGCCTGATCTCTCTCCGGTCGTGTCGGATTGCCGTCCCATCGGATTATGAGAGTGAGGGAATAGAGAGTGCACCTGTGTCTGCGCGAATGCTTGTGCACTATAATATGTCCTGCGCAGCTGGCTGATCTCCATAAATGAGAACGGCCGCCGTAGCCGACAATCGGCTTGGACGCCATTATTATCCATCCACATTAATAGCAATTAAAATAACCCAAATAAACATTTTGCTGTGGAGTTTGTTGCGCCAATTCTTCCCAGCGAAAACCACTAAACCACTGCTGTGCAAATGGTAGGTGCACTCTCTATTCCCTCACTCTCATAGTCCGATAGGACGGCAATCCGACACGACCGGAGAGAGATTCGATCCGACCGACATTTACGTGCTCTCCGATGCACGGGTGTAGCAATCACCAACTTCCAGACCAGCTGCTTTATGAAAGTTTTTCAAAACCCACAAAGCAATTTCGAATCCAAGACCCCGTGCACAGCAGTCCCGCTATGCGACTACTATACCAACGGGTCAGTCAAAAAATTACTTAATACACAAACACGCAACTAAACTCTACAAATCTCATCACTTAGGAATTTTTTCATCGCAAAACTGCTGTTCAAATAACAAATTAAAAAAAAGAACATCGATATCGATATTTCTTCATCCCACCCCTAAACCACTTGTTGTACGGGGCGGGTAATTTACCCTCTCTCCATAGAAAGACGGGAGCGCTGCTCAAGTTTGCCGGCCAAACACCGTTAACCGGGTATTTTTATAAAATCGTAAAGTAAATTGTTTGCTAAATAAGGGGTTGATATTTTGATTTCGTCAAAATAGGGTTGAAGCGTTCCTAGTTATATTTTACAGGACATTTTCTTATGATGGTATGAAATACTAGTAATTGGGTAGTTGACTAGGTCAAAGATAAAATTCTTTATGATGTTCATTTGGTAAAGCAACTTAAAATAATGTCATTTTCATTTATCGTTTTGAAGGAAGAACTGTTTGATTTTTTATTGATAGATAATATAAGCATAAATTTAAAAAAGGCTTATTATTAATATAATAAAAACATAACTAGACGGAAAAATCTGTGACGTGATACTTCTAATTTTCATAAAAAGTCATAGGCAGTTGAAAGAAATTAATACTTAACTAATTACTTTAAGATTTTGACAGTTCAATAAAATGGAATTTGACTAGTTGTCAACTACATTTTTTTTCTGTGGACAAAATCTGGCTAGAGTTGTTCCTATATCATCATCTCCCGAGCATTTTCCCAACTATGTTGGGGTCGGCTTCCAGTCTAACCGGATTTAGCTGAGTACCAGTGTTTTACAAGGAGCTATATACAAGTACAAAAGAAAAAATGTCAAAAACAAGGCGATGGTTAAAATTGTGTCCATCATTTTCCAAAAAGGTCGTTTACAACATAAACGGTTCAGATGTTTCTTTCAAAACTAATTATAAAGTTCAAAGATGACGCGCATTATAACTACGGCAGGTTATATTTATATAAAAGAGTAATTTTCACATCCGAAAAGGGCAGCGAAGGTTTTAAATGACGCAAGATACTTTCACAGCCTTTCTGCCTTCGCCTGCTTTATTTTTTCGGCTGTCATTGAACATCCTTGGCAGTTACGAGTAGTCAGAAGCCAGTAAGTCTGACGCCAGTTTAATCAAGGGGTATTGGATTGCCCTGGTAACTTTGCCCAACTATATTGGGATCGGCTTCCAGTCTAACCAGATGTCGCTGAGCACCAGTATTTTACATGAAGCGAATGCCTATCTGATCTCTTTCACCCCGTATGGTGAAAGAGATCAGATAGGCATGGTCATAGGTCTCTTCTTACATGGAGAAGATATGGCGAAAATTCCACCACCAATTTTAAAAGAAGTTAAGAAGCACACTGGCTAGGTATTGAATTAAACAAATGAGCATCTGCTATCTGATTTGTTAGATACATTTCTATAGGCAATGCTGCCTTGCTGGTCTAGTAGTCGCATAGCGCGGCTGCTGTACCCGGTATCTCAGGTCCAATTTACAGGAAGGGCTGAAATCGCTCTATAACTGTCATAAAGCAGCCCGGAATCTGGAAGTTGGTGACTGATACACCCGTGCATCGGAGAGCATGTTAAAGTCGGTCGCACGCCTGATCTCTCTCCGGTGGTGTCGGATTGCCGTCCCATCGGACTATGAGAGTGAGGGAATAGAGAGTGCGCCTGTCTCAAACTCAAAATCATTTATTCAAACTTGGCTGTAAAACAGTACTTTTTGAACGTCAAATTAGAAAAGACAGCTCCCAAAACGTCCACCCTGCACAAATGCTTGTGCACTATAATATGTCCTGCACAGCGCACATGATGAATAGAAAATATCACCATTTTCTAAGAATCCTACTTATAACCTACTTAGTTGGTATACACATCATACAAGAAGTAGGCTAGGTAGACACAAAACAGACTTTTTTTTTATAAAATGATGTTCCTACGATCGAAATCCAATCACTCAGACAGAAGGCGGTCTAAGTGGGAATGCTTAATTAAAAAAATAAAAGCTTTTAAAAAATAATAGTGATAACTAACCAAAGAATTATATTCCAATGCAAATATACAAGCTTTACATATTTATTCTGCAACCTCTAATTAATATATCAAAACCCACACAAAAGCTAAAAGATTAAACATTTAAAAACTGATTAAGATAATCACATAAAGCTGGGACATCGATAAATAACTTAATATTATCGATAAAACGAGTGCCTGCCGATTAGCACTTGCTTTGATGTGTCTGACATATATCGATATTTTGTTATCGGTGGGAACAGCACTAGTTTACGATGTAGGTAATCGTAATTAGTGTTGTGAATCTAGTTTTAGTGTTTTATAACTTTATAATCAATTTGTATTGGGTTATAAATCTTATATGACTTGTATTTTGTACTTAGTTTTATGATATGCACTTGATATTTCAAGTAGTGTCACCATAAATGTCGGTATTGCAAGTTTTATGAAAGCTTGTAAAAATATAATTTCTTTTATGAGCTGCATAAGTGTAAAATGTTTGATATAACCATTGTCATAGATGCAATAATACATTCGTGAGATTTTAGTTCGGCAGAAGCATTTGTGAAATATGAAGAGCTACAATGGATTTATAAAACAATACCAAGATATACTCGTATCAATTAAGTCTCAGTTAAGACTGGAAGCCGACCCTAACATATCTTGGGAAAAGATGATGACGGGAACGAATTTTTCGATGCCTATTAGTTTTTTTTGTGAATAAATATTAGTGTCATATGTTTGTAATAATTTGTAAATATGGATATGTAAATAACGAAATAATATTTTTTTTTCGTAAGAAATCATCAAGTTAGTGTAGGTACTTGAATATCAATGAAGTTAATTTATAAAATAAATTGACAAATTAAAGAACATGGCGATCCAAAAAACCCAAACTGACAAATTTCTCATTACATAATTACCCCACAGTGTTTAAATATCCTTGCCAATTAACTGTCTAAACGAAAAGATTTACCGCGGCATACAGAAGCTTCCAGAAGGAACATGGGTGGGTATCCAATTGTCACAATTGCTTCAACATTCCTATAACAGGGGGAGATATTTGATGATTTTCCATTTAAAAAAACCTGCACTATTTACTGTCTTAATACTGTATTAAGAGTAAAAAAAAACATACCGGCCGAATTGAGAACCTCCTCCTTTTTTTGGAAGTCGGTTAAAACACTTAAAAGCAAAAATAACTTTTGTAGAAAGTCTCTCTAGAAGTCGGTGTCTAGAGGTTGCAGCTGTGTTTATTTTGCCACCGACGTCTAGAGCCCTGGACTATCTGTCATCCCTATCATCAGCTCAGCTCTAAACATTTACTTTTTTGCTGTGTCATCATCAGGCATACACCTGAATATAAAGTTTTTACCCCCGTGCAAGCCTACAATTTTCAAAAGATGCCTTCGATTTCAAGGGGTTTCCATCACCAGATCCTGGAACTGATGACATTGCGACCATTACAAAAGGTTTTTTCGGATAGGTTGGTAATTTATGAAGATATGTGCGAACAAGCAAAGATTCACACATCGTCCACATGAATATAGCAGTAGGTAATCAAAAAATGCTCACAAAATAAAAAGTACTGAACCGAAATGGCTGAAATTTTTATGAGACCAAATGGCAAATATACTGCATTGAACAAAAAAAGAATCATACTAATCGGAATAGAAACATTAGAGAAATCCGTGTTTATACATAAAAAAAACATACCGACCGAATTAAGAAACTCCTCCTTTTTATTGGGAAAATTCGGAAACTCCTCCTTTTTTGGAAGTCGGTTAAAAATACAGCTCGTTCTAATAACATAACTTTAAACACTACATAAAATGTGCATTGTTAAATTTAACTTCATCATTTTGGCGCGATCGAGGGCTCAACAAACATGGCCGCCGTGTGTGTACAGCGCTTGACAGTTGTAGGCTCTCTGCTAATTATATTATGGTTACTTTTGGTACCGTTTGTGCAAATGTGGGTAGTTTATTGTGAAGGTATTTTATTTAAAACTAGCTTCTGCCCGCAACTTCGTATGCGGATCCTATCGCATATGCCAGTGACTACGGGATCGTCAAAATCGAAGATTTGAAATGTCTTATTCTCGCAGCAGAAAATGCTCATTATGTGGAACAGTTTTTGCTTTTGTATGCTTTTGTTTTTGTATCTCTCATAGTTTAGCTGGTCTGTTGCGGTTCTTCACCAGGTGTTCAAGTTTCCAAAATAATTTATAGCCTATATGTTGCCCAGACCTAACACCTATAAAACAAAAATAGAATCATTCAAATCTGTCCAGAGGTTCCTAAGATTAGCGCGTACAAAGACGGTTTTTTACTGTTTTATTATATGTATAGATATAGATTATTTTTAGAGTTCCATGCAACGACTGGGGCAAATCATTAAAATGTAAAAAGTTTTCTTTTTCATATATTTTAACTAAGGTAAACATCGCTGCGTGATTTTATAATTTGCGCTAATAATATCCCTTTTTTTGAATGAGAATCGTGAAATAACTCCTCCCGCTATAAGTACAGCTAGAGGGAGTGTCAGACTCTTACTGACTAAAACCCACTATGTTCCTTCTGGAGGTCCCTGTGTGCCAGGGCCGCGGTAACTCTTGCTAATAATCCAGTAGCCACAACAGGCTAATAATATACCTCAATATATTTTTTTGTCCTTATTAAGCTCCGAAAGTTTTAAAATTCACAGCCGTCGGAGTTATATTCAACAGACTCTATTACAAATGGGTCTTCAATACTCCTCGGTAGCAGATGGAGAACGAAGTATTAGTGTCTTGGCTTAACCTATGGTACTATGGTCCTATGGGTATGGAACTTTAAATAGGTGACGAACTTATAAGATCTTTTTCGAAAGTCATATAAATAAATTAAAAGAAAAATCTTTTTTTAAAAAAGCTTTTATAGTCCGCCATATTGGATTTAGAATAACGTCAAATTATTTATAAGTCACTCTCAATAAGCCCTTTCATATTTTGATACCCATATTGTTAAAATTCATTAAAAATAACTACTCCGCCATCTTGGACGGTCCGCCATATTGGATTTAGAAAAACGTCATATAACATATCTTGCATTGTCATCCAAACTGAATGTGTACATACAAAATTTCAGCTCAATCAGTTGAAGATATCTACTTCAAAATTGAGCTCAAAGAATCCATAGTAACATACATACACGGCAAGTTAAATAAAAGCTTTTATAAAGGAACAGTTCACCATAATTCTGGCAGCTACGTTTAAAATTCCATTTCGCACAGACTAATAAAACAATAAAAATCAGTTGTGCAATACATCAAAAAGTCTGTAACACTCGAAATGCAATCAGTATTTAGTTATATCGTGGTGCATTGATCTGTGACAGTGATACAGGGGATTATTTCCCAACTGCCTCGAGATAAAAGCCACGCGTCACCTCACATGTGTGTCCCGCATTTTTACTATTATATCGACCTGGAAATGAGTTAGGTACTGTATATTGCCACATGCTAGACTGCCCCGTTGGTGTAGTGGTCGCAAGGCGCGACTGCTGTGCACGGGGTCTCGGGTTCGAATCCCGAGTCGGGCCGAAATCGCTTTGTGGGTTTTGAGAAACTTTCACAAAGCAGCCTGGAGTCTGGAAGTTGGTGATTGATTCACCCGTGCATCGGAGAGCACGTAAATGTCGGTCCTGCGCCTGATCTGTCTCCGGTCGTGTCGGATTGCCGTCCCATCGGATTATGAGAGTGAGGGAATAGAGAGTGCACCTGTGTCTGCGCGAATGCTTGTGCACTATAATATGTCCTGCGCAGCTGGCTGATCTCTATAAATGAGAACGGCCGCCGTAGCCGACAATCGGCTTGGATGCCATCATCATCATTGCCACATGACGTAGAGTGGTGTCTGAATGAAGGTCGATTTTTAGCTGAAACAGATAAACTTTCAGTCGAAGCCAAACCTGAAGGTGGCCGAAATTAAGAGCCTTGAAAAACACACTGTGGTTTAGAATGGTTTTTTTCTTTAAATCATCAAATGACCCCTCCCGCTGAGGGTGCAGCTGGAGGAAGTGTCAGACTCTTACTGACTAAAACACACATTTATTCCTTCTGGAGGTCTTTGTGTGCCAGGGCCACAGTAACTCTTTCGAACAATCCCGCAGCCCCGGCAGTGGCAAGCCCTAGGCTTGTGAAGAGATTAGCTATTTATCAAACAATAAGAATGTTTAACTTAGAAAAATATATACCTTATGATTTTATGATAACCCATCACTTTTTTTTCAGTCAAAATGCGTTTCTTTCTACCGGCCATGTTGCTGCTGTCAGCCATCTTGTCGTGCAGCGCGCAAGCGCAGTACCCCCGCCCGCGTCGCCCAGAGCGCTTCGATACCGCAGAACAGATCTCCAACTATCTGAAGGAACTGCAGGAATACTACTCTGTGCATGGGAGAGGACGGTGAGTGTGTTATTGGTACAGTTCCCGCCAAACTTAATGGCGGCTTGCAACTAATTTCCGAGTAAGCGTGCATCGTGCACCTTCGCGGCTGTTGATACCTAAAAATAGTATAGGTACTATTGTCTTCTCAGACATCATTCAGTTTTATCCAAACCATAGATAGAGAAAGAGTAGAAATATAAACATCAAGAAGATATTCAACCTTATTTAGATAGATTATTAAATAATGATTCAAATACATAAATCTTTGTTTTTTTATCATCAGATAACTTATTCTACACGAATCTCATTAAATTACTGCAGGTCCCACGTCGGGCGCCAAAATTCACTCAAGTTTTTTTCTAAGAATTCTCTTTAATAATAAAATACGAATTACAAGCTATTCTTCATAGGCTTCTGCTTACGCTATTTTGTTTGTTGCGCGCCGAAAAAAAACTATACGTAATACTCAAAGTGGGTGCTATTATCTTAAAACGCGACAAGTCTTGAAGAAATAAACGTTTAGTTAGTTATGTCACTACTCGCCACTAGATGACGCTGTCTTGTTAAATAGAATCTGATAAAAGCGCCATCTGTTATTTTAACACATAACAAGTTAAAGAGATAGCTTAGGTATTTCCTATAATTTTACAAAAAAGCGACACCTACAAAATTGACCTATTCATGGGCTTGGTATGCAAATCTGCAAACAAGTAGGTTGCGAATGAATTCGTAAATTTTGTGATACATCGCTAGATGCACGCAGATTTTTGCGATGTGACGTCTGATCGCACTTTTTCACATATTTCCTTTTCATGTACAGACGCCAGTACATCAAGCTACTACAATCTGTCATATTTCCTTAACAGATATTCAAAAATATCGCTGAAGCATATAGTTCAAAGTTGATTGGGAAAAAATTGACAGTTTCGAGTAGCTTGATGTGCTGGCGTCTGTACCAATTTTTTTAATAACTAGATATTTTTAAGCAGGCGACGTTTTTTTTTTAAGTTCACTTATTAGTGTACGGGAATACCGTTTATAAATACGGTTAATAGTTTCGGTTAGCGGCGTTTGTACATGATTGATTTGTTGAAAGTGATCGTCAGAAAATTAACCCTATATTAAAAATCAATCATTTCAAATAGGTGACAACTTACTTTTAACTAATTATATATACCCTTGTTTCAGATATGGAAAGAGACAAATGCACATAGCTGATGCATCAGTCATTTTTAGGGAGAGTCCATTTTTCGAACACAATCTCAACGACGAACCGGCTTTTAAAAATCTTGGTTATAAGTAAATAAATAAATATAAAAAAACTAATATAAATAAATAAATAAATATACTAATATTGTTATAGACATATTCCCTCGCCAATGAAACTGAATAATTCTTAATTTTAATTTGCTAATCTACAGAATTTATGCTTTTTTTCAACAGTTGTACTTAATTTACATTAATTAATGTTATTTTCCAAAGAGATGGGTGTTTTTTTACTGTCTTTCGATAGAGCTAAAAATACTACTTTAAGAGCACATTATTATTCCGTATTCCGAATTTATTGATTCTGAAACTTGGGTTCTATATCAATGAATGCAATCCCCTTGTAGGGAATGTTCATATCTGACGTAAAATACGTCGTACTAACGTGTCATCGGTTGTGTGTGAACTGTCAACTGTTTTTTAATACATTTGTCTGTTCTGGCGTTACGCGACCGATAATACGCAACGCATGTTCCGTCAGATATGAACCGTCCCTTATATCTCTACAGTTAAAAACCCATCTCTGTCAGCCATTAATTTTAATAAAAAAAATACTTATTCCATAATTTCTTTGTTAATATTTTATCAAATGATGCTAGTCACTGTTAAAATAAATTTAAATAAAGCCCGCCATATCAATGCAGACATTAAAAAGCTTATTTCACCAAAGAGGTACCTAAAAATAGTTTTCAAGCTGGGTGCAAAACTATTTTTAGGGTTTTTGGCGCCAAACTTCCATTGTAATAGATAAATACTAATTTAAAATAATGAACAGAAAATATTGTAAAACTAATGTATATGTACATGTAGTATTTATTCAAAAATGCAAGATTGTTTCATCATGTATATTTTGTTTTATTTAAAACCTTATTTAATTCCTTCATTGATTTTTCCTTGCTATATATTCATAGGGTGTTACAAAACTAATGCACACTATTTTTACAGGTCATTTAGTACATGCTAAGGATTACTACCCTACTCTACCCTACCCTACTCTACTCTACTCTACCCTACACCACCCTACTCCACCCTACTCTACACCACTACACTACTCTACCCTACTCTACTCTACTATTCGGCTATTCTACTATTCGGGGCGGAGACAAATCCAACGAATCAATAACCATGAAAATTGGTTCAGCAGATCTCGAGTTATAAGTGTTGTAACAAACTCGACTTTGTTTTATATATATACATATGTATATAGATTAAAATCACAATACACAGAGATAGGGTAATAACCTTGATACATACGAAAACATACATTTGCCGTTCGTAATTAGCACATTTACTGTGTTTGTATTACTTATGTAATCTGTGTCCCCTCCTGGCGTTTTAAAACCTCCATCAATTAACTTGTTCCACTAAAGAGGGTGATCAAATGACATCATTCAAGTCAATTTATTTTAAACCTTGTGATTAATAGTGTAAGGTCGAGTTTGACTTGGCAGCGCCTAATGAAACTACTCCGGAGTATTTATCTTTATGTATAGAAGTAAAGGTGATAGGTTTGTCTGTCTGTAGCAAGAAAAATTGAGTTCACCTTTGGTACGTACGATGCAATGACGCTTGTTTTACGTCAACGATAAGTCCAAAATAGTATCACCAAATATTTATAAGTGACGATGACGTATGACAAGCGAAGTCAAGATGGCGTGACGATAGTAAGGCTTAGTGTAAGTAGACAATATTTTTAAAGGTGACGTCGCCTTTATCGTATGACTCAAAAGAATAATCAATGACGTATGCACTACCTGAACAATAACTCTGATATACTAATCCGAAACGTCACCTTTATATTTATAAGTAACGATGACGTATGACAACGAAAGTCAAGATGGCGTGACGATAAAATTAATTGTAAGCCTTAGGGTCACTAGACAATATTTTTAAAGCTGTCGTCGTTTTTATCATGATTCAAAAGAATAATGAATGACGCTACCTGAACGATAACTAAGTACCACTCGTAATCCAAAACGTCACTAATATTCTATTTTACAAGTGACGTTGACGTATGACAAATAACTGTACTTAGTGAAAATAAAAGCGATAAGCGTATAGTTTATTTACAGATCAGTCATGAATTAATTAATACTTAGGTATCACTATTTTTGTTGTAAAACAGATGATCAAGATACTATTTTTAAATGTATTACTTCAAATCACTCTTTTCGAAATGATATGGTTTAAAAAAACAACCCCATCACAGAAGCTGTTACTTTTTGGGAAGTCGGTTAAAAATAACGACATCTCGCACTGAACTTCCCTGTTTGTATTGCGGACAGAATATTTTAATATTAATCTAGAACGTTCTATTTCTAAGCATGCGAAAAGTTTCATCCAAGTCCAATCAGTAGTTCTAGCGTAAAAGACGATCAAAATATACCTCCATACTCAAATTTTCATGATATAAATACATGTCAAGTGTGGTTTCCCTACGAAATAACAAAGGCAATAATGTTTTTCTTGGATAAAATTTATTTATGAAAAATTAATCACTTAGCTACTAATTCTTAAATTACTTAAACTGTAATCCGATAAAAATTATTAGATTGACCGCGAAACACAATGAAACGACAGCAAAATTAGCTCAATTAAAAATTTATACCAATTAAACACAAAACAGAGCCGAGTCGATTGCTAGTATTGATATCACATTACTTCAAAGTTAATTTAAACCTTATTTCTAAAACATTAAGGTTCATATTGATATGACAATAAGATGTAAAGAGAGGACGTCAAATCGAAACTAAGTGGATTATAAACAGAATGCGCGCGCATCTACGATGTTGAGCTGTAATGGCGGAAGGCTCTTTTTGGTAGGCACGCTGGATCTGTTATCGGAACGCGTATTTTGGAACAGTTGTGTGAAATAACTGTTATTATGGGAGAATCATTAAGCGGGAATTTTAAATATTAGACTTTGTTAGCTTATTTTAAAGAGCTAGTTAGCTCTAAGTCTTGCGCTACGCCATAAAATTTAACAAGAACTGTACCGCGATTTCAGCAACGGATGATAATCTACTTAATTGCCGTAAGTATAAAAAAACTACATAGTGTGTTTCTGCTATTTATAGAAAAAAATCCTGATTTCTGTAGACTTTGTTGAGGGGTATTCAAATGGTCCCACGGTGGGCGCCATTACGTTAAGGTTAAAGCTCCGACTAGTCTTTCAATTCAAAAGCTTTTCTAAAAACGTTTTAATTAAAATAACAATAGTTACGCATATAAAAGCATTTGAATACCACACAACACTAGTGTTTACGACGCGTAAAAAATACCTGTTATTAATTCACTGTTCCAAAGACGAGACACAGTCGCCGCCATAAAGAGCCCAGTGATTGCGACTCGGAAGCGGGCGCTGCTTGTTTTTTACTCAAATAATCTATATTTTAAACTAAATATTTAGAAAACCGACTATTTTATACACAATTTTCTACTTGAATAGTATTTTTGAGAGTGGCACCTATATTTAAATAAAATTTTCTACCATTCATGTTGTCTTTGACCCATATCAGTGTTATAAGATGTGTTTTTGAAATTAGAATGTGATTTATTTGTTTTATTCCCGTGCAGCTAAATTAAAGGAATAAAGAGGTAAGCCATTATTTTAATTATAATAATAAATTAGATTATTCCGATCTGTTTTTCTTTTGTATTCAAGAATTTACGATAAGGAAATTTATCAGCTGTTGTAGACATCGGAAGTCGTGATTTTAGTCAAGAGGTTCATTTTGTATATAGGTTTAAAGTATTCATAAATAACTAATGGCTTTGGGCAATTTAAATAAATAATGGCTCCACGTAAAACACTGGTACTCAGCTGCATCCGGTTAAGACTGGAAGCTGACCCCAACATAGCTTGGGAAAAGGCAAGAAGATGGCTTTGAGCAATTTAATTTCAAGGTAGGTTATAGTTTGATCGTATTTTGAAGCGTTTTTTAATATTTAGTACCGACAGTAATACTCAAAATAATACTTTAACTAAATTTAAGTTTCCTTAACGTTTTTTTCTTCACCGTTAGTCATTGATGTTCCAACTACTTGATCTGCCTAGCGTCTTCCCAAGCTATGTTGGGGTCGGCTTACCAGTACCAGTGTTTTATGAGGAACGACTGCCTACCTGATCTCCTCAACCCAGTTACCTGGGTAAACCCCTTGGAAAGACTGGTTGTCAGACTAACTGGCTTTTGACTGCCAAAGATTTACGAATGACAGCCGGGACGCACCAATTTAGAGTGCATTCCGAAACACGGAGGAACTCGTCATGACAAGATGGTTACCCATCCACGGACAGACTTGGCCAATCGTTGCTTAACCGTATAATCGATCGACCCGTGCAGCTGTTACTTAGCCACGAGATTCCCCCCAACTACCTACATATTTCTATTTCTCTTTAATTATTATTCTAATTGAAGCTACAAGTCCTGGTAGCCTAGTAGTTAAAGCACCAGCCTCTCAAGCATTGGGTTGTAGGGTTCGATTCCAGGTCCAACCAATGCAACTTTTCTAAGTATATCTTGGACATCAATGACTGATCAAAGGTGATCAACTTATAAATCGATGCAGTAGTTCCTGAGATTAGCACGATCAAGAAAACAAACAAACTCTTCAGCTTTATATCATTGGTATGTTTGTCGCATAGTGAGTCTGCTGTGCACGGGGTCTCAGGTTCGATTCCCGGGTCCGGTCGAAATCGCGAAAATTTGTTGGTTTAAGAGACTTGCATAAAGCAGCCCGGAGTCTGAAATTTGGTGATTGATACACCCGTGCATCGTCCTGTTGTGATCTATCTCCGGTGGTGTCGGATTGCCGTCACATCGGGATTTCCCGTTTTGCGCAAATCCACAAGGATTCTTCCTTTAATATAACCTGCGCAACTGGCTTATCTCCTTAGAAAGAACAGCTGCCGTAGCCTGCAATCAGTCTGGACGTCATTATATGTAGATTTCTTTTGTATTTCTCTACCCACCAGAAGACTTGTATAATTTGCTCATCGTAAGGGCTTGTACCGAGAACCTTTATAATTATATAATTGGAGGTAACGTTTGGAGGATGTACTTGAAAGAAAAAAAGGACGAGCGACATATTTTCAAGTATTCTCAGAACGTGTTAAAATTGCGACCGTAACTTTTTATAGGCAGTTGTGACTTTGAAACCGTGGCATTTAGGCCCCTCGCCCACGGCGACTTTTTGTAGCGATAAAGTCAGTCAGTCGCGCGACTGTATCGCTACTGCATCGCTTCTAACGCGTGTTAGTCGCGTTTACAACGCGCTACTGCATCACGATTGTATCGATACAAACGCGCGATAGCGTTGGACGACATCGGAGAAAGAACAGAGGGGGGAGGGAGTGTGCCGAACATCAGTGTAACTGCTGCGCGACCGAATCGTGTTTGCATCGCTTTTACATCGCTACTGAATCCGGTCTCGTGGGCGAGGGCATATAGCTAGCCACAGCTGTGCATCTGTATCGCGACTGCATCGCTACAAAAAGTCACCGTGAGCGAGGGCCCTTATATTTTTTTATTATCGCGACAACTTTTCACACACGGTCGGTTAGCCCCAAGGTGAGATATTGATTAGGTTTTGTTATAGGAGCTTAAACAACTGATAAACTACATATAATTTACATGTAAGCTCAGCGTACAAATATCGACCGTATAGGGAATCGAACCCGGGACCCTCAGCTCAGCCGTCCGGCGTACCATTACGCCAAACGGGGTCAAATATTTTTTTTTTTCACCAATACCGTTAATATCAGGAATTTGATAGGACTGGTTATAGGACTTTCTGGCTTCTGGCTACCCTAACGACTGACAAAAATGTATATTCGGGACCCTCCAATTTAGGCACCTTCCAAAAAACTGAAGAACTCGTCAGGAGGTTGCGCGTGAAGGACTGGACCGATTTAAATAAAATTTGGTATTCACATAGTCTAGAGTCTATGAGAAACATACTAAGCTACTTTTTATCTGGGTGGAACAGCGGGGAACAGCTAGTTATCTACAATATTTGTTTCAGAGAATGGCACCAGTGAAGTTCGGGCTGTTCAAAGCTCGAAGCCGGGACTACCAGGAACAGCCTTCCACTGAGAACCTGCTGCACACCAGCCATAGCACCGACAACTGTGAGTTTTACAGTTTTGTTCCATTTTATAAACAAGATTCTTTTTTCCTCCCGAAGGTCTGTCTATTTTCAACCGACTTTAAAAAAAGAGGAGGTTCTCAATTCTAACTAATCTCTCACATGGCTCGACGGATTTTGAAGCGCACGGAGAATATCTTGTTCTAAATATAGTATGGAAAAAAACAAAAGAGTATCATATCTTGTTTTAAGTATAAAAGATAAAAGGACCCTGCGGCCCATCTCCCACGGCCACTTTTGCAGTTTTACAAAACGCGCGTCAGCACCGCTTTTAACGCGCGTTAGTCGCATTTGCAACGCGTTACTAACGCGCTACTGCGTCGCGATTGTATCGATACAAACGCGCGACAGCGTTAGACGACCTCGGAGAAAGTACAGAGGGGGAGGGAGTGTGCCGAACATCAGTGTAACTGCATCGTGACCGAATAGCGTTTGCATCGCGACTGTATCTGGTCCCGAGGGCGAGGGCACACAGCTAGCGACAGCTGCGCGATTGTATCGATACAAACACGCGACAGAATTGCAACGGCACAAAAAGTTACAAAAAGTCGCCGTGGGCGAGGGGCCTAAAGAATTTGTGCGTTAGTAAAAAAATATTTCCGTATCATCATCCTGCCCTTATCCCAAATTTTATTTGTGATCGGCAGTCTCTTCTATCTGCCGTCATCTCACAAGTTACATTATTTCTAGCCATATCAACTTTCACAGAATCCATTCATTGTATGATTTAAAAAATATTTCCCTCATGACGTAATTACATTCACAGCTGACTAAGATAAAATCTATAACCTACTTAAATATAGTTTTCTCCGATATACCTCGATAATACGACTAGCGAGCATTTAATTTCCGTTGCGACACTGGCCTGCAACTTATTATAGGATATGTATGTACTTAGTTATCTGCATCCGATGACACTGGGAGCCGACCTATGTAGTTGGGAAAATGCTAGGCAGAAGATCATGTTGATGATGTTATATCATCATCAGCCTTTTTATTGGCCCACTGCTAGACACAGGCGTCTTGTCACACAGACAAGGATTGAGCGTTAATCACCACGCTTGCTTAATGCGGGTTGGTGATTTCAGACTTTCTAGTCCAGGTTTGATACTTGCATCGTAGCAATATAATATATATGTTAGTCACTGACCGTTCAAAGATAAGTTACATCAGAGTTAATAGTTAGAACAAAGTTAGAGAATTTCCTGATTACCAGTTTGCGGAACTTCGCCTTGCCTTTGCTAGCGTAATAAATTGTTCTTTTAAGTTCTAAAAATCACCACAGAATAGCCAATAGGTCATTTAAAGTAAAACTATTCTCATAAATGATACCTATTTATTTTGCAAATAGGTTGAACTCAACACTTTTACACGTCAACACATTTTTTTATAAAAAACGAGATGAGGTCGGCATTTCCTAACTGACTACCTTGAGAAGAAACGCCGAAACAAACTCAAGGGTCACAGTCTCTTTTAGAGTCCAGACATAAAAATAAATTAAAGTATGGATGAGCAATGTAGGCTTGTGTCTGAAATGACCTTTTGAAGAAAGTGTCATACAAGTTTGAATGGACCTGTCCAATCAGCTGGTAAGCTTTTGTCGGTCTTCGTTGAACTCAACAGTAACATAGGAGCTCAACAATCCGACGAACATACCAGCAGAAAGGACATTTGGGTAGGCCACTTATAATACTCAAACAAGAAAGACAGACTTTTATATTTGGTGTTTTTTTTCAGTGGGCCCGCCGGCTTCCCCCATACCTTCGACCAGTAAGGGAGTGTTGGAAGACACGGCATCAGCTGACCTCGCAGACCTCAACATCGATAGTGAAGATGACGTAAGTAGGACACAAGAGATAATTTTAATTAGGAAACGAATTTTTAAGGATATGTGAGCTCATGACTAAATTATAGCCGCACAGATCGATCGATCACAAGGTTAAGCAAAGCGAGTTACGCCGTCTTTCGGAAGGCACGTTAAATTGGTGGGTCGCGGCTGTCATTTGTACACCTTTGACAGTCATTACGGGTAGTCAGAAGGTAGAAAGCTTGACAACCTGCCTTGCCAGAGGATATCTTGTTGCCTAGATAACTGGGTCGAGGCGTGTCTTAGCGGCGGGCGCCCCGGAGAGCCTTTAGGAAGAGTAAAAATTTCACACAAAAGAAAATGTTTGCATAAGATTGAATTAAATGAATTACGTACCTAAGGAGTGTGTTTGGACGTATCAGGCTTCGTACAAAATCTCCTGCGCAGCCCATTCGTTGAGAGACCAGCTTGCGAATTTTTGCTTAAACTTCGCATAATATTTTTTACTTAATTGATTCGGCAGATAACTACGCATTAGAATTTATTTTTATATCTGGAGTCTGGAATCTAAAAGAGACTATGTTTGACCCTTGAGAGTAACTATTCAGTAATCTGTGCCTTGAGTTTGTATCGGCGTTTCTTCTCAAGGTAGTCAGTTAGAAAATGCCGAATACACCTCGTTTTTTTTTAGTCTTGACGTGTTAAAGTGTTAATTTCAACCTATTTGCAAAATAAATATCATTTATCATTTACTTACGCCCTGAAAACTGTTCATGTTTATAGGTTCACAAATAAGACCTTCTATTACAGGATACAATATCCCAACAGAGAATAGTCACGCGACGAGTGAGCGACACAAGTAGACTCGAAGATTCTCAGGTACCTAATGACAATTATATTAATGAATATAGCATCTCTCCGCCATAATTAATTACTTATTGCAGAATACGGACTTTATGTTTTATCTGAAATACAGTTGACAGCATATCAAACTACCTGAAACTGTAAAATTTTACCAATTAAGTTTGAATCATATGTTTTAGCGATGGAGTCGAAAATCTTTTATGGAAAAATTTACAGATTGTAGTAGCTTGATATGCTGGCGTCTATACAATAAATTTACAAAAGAACTTGGAGAAATGCTATGTTCATAACTTCTTAAAACGAACAACTGAATGGTTCCTAAAAAATATTAACTAACCTTTTGACCGCCACAGTCATGTATAGATGACAAGCCAAAAAGTGCCCAGCACGCCACGGTCACGACTACATGACAGACTTTAAAAGTTCAAAATTAAAAGTCAGTTTTAATCGATATAATTCCGAACTCACTACTATATTGTAGGTATTTATGGATGAATTCTTAGTTTTACGCTGAGGGCACGTCTTTTTTTGACGTGGCGGTTAAAAGGTTAAGATTCTTCATCAAGCAAAAATAAAACAAACGCATCAAGTAGACCTTGGTCTTCTCTCTAACCTTCTCCACCTTCCAGATAAACTACCAGCCCCTTAAAAACCAGGCATCAGCAGACGCCACCTCGATGTCCACCCTAAACTCCGAGCTAGGAGACCATGAGACCACGCTAATAGACGATGGAGACGGAGCGTCCACATCCTGTGACGTTCTGTCTCTGCAATTCGATGATACTTCGATAGCAGCCAGCGAGGACTTGTCGGTCTACTGCGGCACTTTGAAGAAGACTAAAAAGATCAGAATAAAAGAGGAGAAGAAATTGAGAGACTTGGACATGTGGCAGGCTAGCAATGTTGAGGTTATGCAGGTAAGCTCATGGTGATTGAATTTACTGGTTTTTACTGTCGTGTGTGTTATTGATGGCATCTAGGCCGATTGTCGGCTACGGCGGCCGTTCTCTTTTATGGAGATCAGCCAGTTGCGCAGGACATATTATAGTGCACAAGCATTCGCGCAGACACAGGTGCGCTCTCTATTCTACTACTACTACTCTCTAATCCGACACGACCGGAGAGAAATCAGGCGCAGAACCGACATTAACGTGCTCTCCGATGCACGGATGAATCAATCACCAACTTCCAGACTCCAGGCTGCTTTATGAAAGTTTCTCGAAACCCACAAAGTGATTTCGAACCCGAGACCCCGTGTACAACAGTCGCGCCTTGCGACCACTAGACCAACGAGGCAGTCAGTACTAATTACTATACAGTATTAATACAATACAGTAGGTATTTATTAGTATACAAAGTAATTTTTGACCGACTTCCAAAAAAAAGGAGTTTCGAGTCGGTGTGGCGAAATAAACACAGTTGTAACCGAAATAAAGACACAGACTTCCAAAGAGTATACAATATACTATGCCGACTTCTAGAGCAATGTACTTCAAAGTTTTTTTTGCTTTTTAGTGTTTTTGGAAGTGGGGTTTCTTTTTGTAAAATAGTTTTTATTAGGTACTTCTTTGTTTGTCTATGTTTTTTTTACAAATACAAACTACATATTACAGACTTAAAAATACTTTTTAACTGATGTATGTATAATATGTTAGTATAATAAAAATATTCTTCACACATTCACATAACGTCATCTAGTCCCAAACTATGCAAAGCTTGTATTACGGATACCTACCTACTGATAAACGTACTTACATACCTACTTACCTTTTACATAAAAAGTATCATATTATAATTCCTCAACAGAATCTCCTAAGCAGAAGTGGGACCCTCGACGACCAGATTAAATGGGAGGCCATCGCTACTGCACGAGGGCTTTGTACCCTCAAGGACAGCTGTACTTGTGACGACTGTGTGAGGGCGAAGTACCTCGCAGGGGTGACAGACGGAGACGGAGGCCTGGGTGCTGCGCCCCTTTTCAATGCCATAAGTGTAGGATGTGTGGTTCAGTAAAGATAGAAAAAGGATGGTATTCAAGTTTTGAAAGAACAATGTGTGTTTTTTAAGGTTAGTAGCATTGGTGATTGTGTGGTTTTTGTGTGCTAGCAACATTGCAGTGTCGGGTGGTTTTTTTAAACTCTGCAGTTTTTGATGTCTGTCGTGTTTTTGTATTTAACAATTACAGAAACTACCGTTGTTAATACGATATTTTTTGTGTAAGAAAATTATGTTTTTGTTTCTTATTCCAAAATGCTGAGTTTATTTAATACTGCTGAGTTTAAAATAACCGCTAAAATACTAGGCTGGGCTAAGAAATGTGAGAATACATATTAAAGTGTTTATTACGTAAAATTAGCCTCACTTTAAAACTCTGCATAATCAAATAATCACTTATACATAGAAGGTATTCAATAATTCCTATACCGTATGTATGTTTATACTACGTGTTGTTTTTAAAAAGAAATTGGAAATAGTGTTTTTAAATTGTGTCTTATTTTGAATGTAAATAGAATTCTTCAATTAAGTGTGTAACTTACGTAACAAAATGTAAACAGGTAAGACCAAGTAAAGGCAGCTTTCTTTACCCTAAAAATATCATAGAAAAAGACATATAATTCTGATCTTAATACTATTTAACGAGTAATCGATGAGAGAAATTTAAACCTTATCATAATGATTGTCGGATATGGCGACTCTCTCTAAGGAGATCAGCCAGCTACACAGGAAATATAGTGCACGCACATTCGTGCAGACACAGGTGTACTCTCTATTCCTTTACTCTCCTAGACCAATGGGACGCCAATCCGAAAACACTGGAGATCAGGCACAGGACCGACATTTACGTGCTCTCCGATGCACTGGTGTACCGATAACCAAATTCCAGACTGCGGGTTTATTTGTGAAAGTAACTTAAAACCCACAAAGCGATATCTGAGTAGGATCACAGAGCAGTCTCGCTATGTAACTATTAATTCAACGGGCTAGTTAACTTTACAATCACGGTCACAACCGATTTGTTTGATGCACGATAAGATGTATAAGTTAAAGGTTTTTTTCTTTCCGGATGTGTTAACTCGGGTCCAGGATATTATTCTAGACATGCGGGCGAAACTGCGGGAAACAGTGCGTCTTATATGAAAATATTGTCATTTTTATTAGTCTGATATTATAAGAAGGCCTGCCTTCTGTGTAGCTTGTGATATATCAATGTTTAGTCAATTTAGTTGTGTAACTAAATATTTAATATAAAAAAATTATGTCATTTTTAAGGATAAGGATATTATCATGGTCGGAAAAATTCTATCAAACCTTTTTACAAGTCATCAGGTAACGGTTTTTTTGGCTTTAAACTCTCTTTCTTGAAACTCTTTAAAATTTGTGTTTTAGAATTGAAATGATGTTTTTCCCTACTTGTAAAACGAAAATATTTACTTATCGTATGAATAAATTGGGTTTCATGATGGTTCAAGTCAGGTTAATTTAAGTAATAGTGTGTTATTCAATTATTGTTAGTTTTAAGTAGATAGTCTAATATACATATTTAAATAGAATTAATCAGAAAAAACCGACATGTTTGCGAAATAGATACCAATAGTTTGAGTTTACTACTTTTGTAATTAGTTCAATTGAATTTTACCATAAGTTTTACTTATTGTCCTTGTTAATAAAAAGAGCTTTTCTTCACCTATTTCAAAATAAACATTCGCTATTTTTACTTGTGTGGGTAAAATTTGTATTTTTTATCAATTTGTGAGTCGTATTAGACAGCAAACTAGTTAAAAATAAATATAAATGAATTTTCCCAAGTATGATATTATAATAATAAGGTTAGAACACGTGAATTATTCTGAATCTTCAAGCGATTTGATCAAGGGCCTCTGTGTAATTCCGTGTAAGACTGAATTGTACTCACTTTATTGTATTATACTAGGAATATGAGAGAATTGACGATAAAACATACACTTTTGTAAGGATACTGCTTGAACAACTAATTTGCGGAGGCAGTTTTGTGTGATAATTCGAATCCTGAATATGGGCCACTATTGACTGCAATGAGAGTGAGGCATCTCTTTCGCTAGCATTTTGTCTGAAAATTATGCATGTGTTTTTTTTTATCTTAACCAGCTCTACATATTGTGAGAAGTTCGGCCTCGGATTTTGGAATTGTAGAAAGACTGCTATCAAAGAAGCAACTAGCGACTGCAGTTTTGACTTACTAAAGACTACTACACACATGCCGGCGGCAATGCTATAATCCTTTGTGTGGCCGGACGGCTTACCCACTGTGTGTAGGAGCCTTAAGAGACTATAACACCCTAGTATTGGGTCTAGAATGTCTTTTGTTTTGACTTTTGAAAAATTCTGATTTATCAGCTTAACTTGAGTTTGAATTCGATTATTTCGTTATAATTTGAAAAAAAACGAACTATTTCAACTCTTTCTGGGTTCCGGGGTCTCTTTAATTACCGAAGTCCCTTTGGTTATATGCATATTTAATTAAAATACGCTCTTAAAGTAACATCTATTATGCGACTGAAAATGCTAGCGATTTTGTGTGCTAAAAGTATTCCTGCTGGCGGGAATCATACTACTTAAAGTTTTTTTCATTCACAATCTTTACAAGAATCACCTACAGGTTAGGTTTTCTTAAAACTAGAAGTAGCTAGATTATGTGTTTAGAACTAATGTTGTAGTTTTTCCATGAATGTTAGTTACTCATAATAGTGACAGATAGTAAAATTATAACTGAAATACATGTGTTATGTTTGTGTCAAAGAACTTGAAGGTATGGTTTGTAACATAATGGAAATTATTTTTACTGAAAATGTCTTAACAACTTTAGCTATCTTGGAAAATGTTTCCGAGATAGTCTTTGGAAAAGATTTGAATTGTATAAAATACCTCAGCTGAATCCTTCGTGGCAGTTGTCAATGGATTAGGTATTTAAACAATTTGTAAGATAAGAAGGCCTTTGCATGAATACTATTAAGGGGTATTGTATAACAAGGAATATGGCAAAAAAATATATTCAATGTTTGCCGCTGCGAGTAACGGAATAACAAATTCAGAGCTTCTTTTCTTACTTGACTCTCTGAGAAAAACTTATTTTTGACTATCTACAAGAAAAAATACACTTATAAATACAGTTTGTCATACATTAAACACTTACGGTTTTATTTTAAGCACTTCAACAATCTTGCCTCTTAGTCTTAAAAAAAAACATGTGTATAATACAAAATATGAAAAAAAAATGTAAAGAAAATATTTTTACATGTAAACTGTGCAAAGTAATCAACGATTTCTTGATATGTGTGCGATTTTTCATAGATAACACGAAAATGAACACTTTTGTCAAATAAAAAGCTGACAAACAGTGGTTAGAAAGTCTAGCTAGATACTAAAACAGGAAAGCTAAAGAAAAATAACTTATTCAACTTTTGAAAACCTACAGAGAATACGAGAATATTTTACAATTATTATAATGTCACTTATTGTCATGTATGTAATATATTATATACAGGTAGATATACGTGTTAGTATAGTATATACATATATATGTACCTTATTAGGTATACTTTCATACTGCGTGTTTTGTAACGATATGGCTCGATAGTCATCTTTTACGAGTAAAAATCATTAAAATACACATAACGCACATTTAATTGAGACACATAAGTTGGCTTCACTGCTATCTGGGCGGCCGGCGCAGGAGCACATGCAGCGACGCGGATTGGTGCGCACGCGACCAGCTACGGGTACAGCCCGTACAGCCCAAGTCCCGCGCATGTACAGCCCGCTCGGGTCTCCCGGACATAGCTGTGAAATCAGCCGTAATGCTAAAAAACAATTGGTTACATCTTAAAATCATCGTTTTCAAATAAATTATTGACAACTTTAACTGAAAAGTATTGTGTTCTTTCACTTATGTAATTACTAATCAGTAAAAAAAACTTACTAATGCGTTTTTGGAATTATTTTCACAATTAACCTCATCATTCGATAAGTACATCACCTTCAGCAAATTGCTATATAAAATTAAATGTGTTCATAAATACAAAAAATAATTAATATCCTATCGAGCCACATCATATTTTGTATTCTGTGTATTACGATTACAACTTATGCCTTTTAGTATGGTTCCTATACAACTTTCTTACTGTCAATAATATGTGAAACTTTTCTATCAGTATAGCTGTTAGCTAAAATAGTGTGTGAAAAATACAAAAAAAAAGTATTTCAGGTAAAATAGTTTATACGAAATATGTGTTTTTTGCTAAATTCGTCTAGTAACACAATTGGGATGTGGACTAGGTCATAAATAAAATACTTTATCATATTCATTTTGTAAAGCATCTTAAAATAATGTCAGTTTAATTTATCGTTTTGAATCGAAAACTGTTTTTATTTTTTTATTGATAATTTAATCGAAATAAGTATACGGCTTGATGCGAAAAATCTGTGACGTCATATGTGGTGTTTTCATACAAATTGCACAGAGAGTAACCGTTTTTGACAGTTCTAAAAAAGTATTGAATTTGACTAGTTGTCCGCATCCCTATTATTGAGGCTGACTTACACGACTTTAAAAACATAATTCGTCTCTTCCAAATTCTCGATGGAGACATAACGATATTTTTAAATATTTAGTCGTAATTTTATTCAGTACGAAGTGGTGCAAGTTGGCCTTACTGTAATAGAGTTTATTGCAGTTTAAAACCTGTGTGTCTTAATCAGTAACTCAGTATTTTCCTATAAACACATTTGTTTGACCAACTAAATAATCTCTGCAGTTTCACTTATTATTTGTTACTGCAGAGTTTTGTTTTTGCCAATTTACGTCAAATAAAATATGGTTTCACTATATATTTTGTTTTTTACATTTTAAAATCAGGATTTATTTATGAAATTTAATTTCGTATTTTAATCTGCAGACTTCAGTTCTACAAAGTCTGCAGCGATACCTAAATAGACGTGTTCTAAGCAGATGTAATGCAAATGAATGTTATTTACTCATAAACAAGATTTTATGTCTAACAACAATAAAAGTACCAATTGTTATGAACATACCTATAATTAATTATCAATTTGTTCGCATAAACATTAGTTTTTGTTGTAATTATATTATTGTGCTGTCTGATAACCTATTATGTGTTTTATTTTATACTTAAGTATACAAGGTGTAACGGAAAGGGGGTATACATCCGAAGGGAGGTACGAGCAAAGCTGAAGCAACTTTAAAAAAAAATATACGAAATTCGGTAAAAAATATTGAACGTTTCATAGAAAATTTGAACTTGACGCCTTAATTTTGTATAAATTTTGTAATATTTTTTATCAAATTTCGTATTTTACTAAACAGAGCTTGTACTGTGGGTACTAAACAACTGATAAACGTACTGATATACTTTTTTAAAAGCTTTTATTTAATTTGCAATGTATTTATGTTACGGTGGATTCTTTGAGCTCAATTTTGAAGTAGATATCTTCAACTGATTGAGCTGAAATTTTGTCTTTTTTATTAATACAGACATGTACAGACGCCAGCACATCAAGCTACCCGAAACTGTCAAATTTTCCCAATCAACTTTGGACCATAATATGCTTCAGTGATAAAATTGAAAATCTATTCAGGAAATTCGACAGATTGTAGTAGCTTGGTGTGCTGGCGTCTGTACAACAATGCTTCACTTATGCGGGAATTGAACCCGCGACCTTCTTCGTCACAGGCAGGGTCATTCACTCTACGCCATCTGCAGGCCTAGCATGGCAACCGTAGCAACAAGTTTTGAGTTTTGTTTACCGGAAAATGGACATAATGACAGAAAAGTGACAGATTGACGTAAGATTTCTTTTGACATTTTTTGAACTTATTTTTCTTTTCTTCGACCGACATAAGTGTACAAGTGATTATATGCGAGTTGACAAGTCGCGCCATGCTCGGGCAGAAGACATGTTGACATTGACAGAAAGAGCTTTGTCTTTTCTTGACAGAATAGATATAGAATCGCCATGCTGAGCCAGCTGGTCGTCAGTAACGGCTGCTTTTAATCGCTAGTTTCATCATCACTCCCGTCCTCTTCATCAGTATCGTCTTCATCATCATCATGGTCTTCGTTTTCATGATCTTTGCGACGTCTAGGTGCTTCTTTTGGTCTATGCAGTATTAGGGCTGGGAGCGGAGGCTGTGGCCCTGAGAAACATAATTTATAAATAATTGAATCAGGCGTTACTTTGCGGAAATCCATTACAATAAATGTTATGGTAAATGATATTTATTTTGCAAATAGGTTGAAATCAACACTTTTACACGTCAACACATTTTTTATAAAAAACGAGATGAGGTCGGCATTTCTTAACTGACTACCTTGAGAAGAAACACCGAAACAAACTCAAGGGTCATAGTCCCTTTTAGAGTCCAGACATAAAAAGAGATTACATACTTAAGTTAGGAAAGAATATCTAGTTTTAATTCCGCGAGACAAAAATCCAGCATTGGGTGCAGGATGCACATGCAATACCGCCCTCCCGCCCACGTACACAAGCACAGGAAGGAAAGATACTACCCTCCCGCCCTCATGCACCTGCACACGGAGAAAAGGCAGCAAGCCCTAAGCCGACTCGACACGTGTTTCGCCCCTCCACGGGGCATCCTCAGGAGATGTTGACTCGACGACTGATCGATCGTCTTTATTTCGCTACCGGAATTAAAACTAGATATTCTTTCCTAAAATTTAACATTATTTAGGTAATGTATGAAGCAGTTAATAAATTTCATTTTGTATGTAATATAAATATAGAAGATCGTGACGACCTAGTGGTTAAAGGCAGCCTCTCAAGTGTGAGTATGCGGGTTCGATTCCAGGTCAGGCAAGTACCAATGCAACCTTTTAAGTTGTATGTATGTGCTTTCTATGTATATCTTGATAAAGTCTGTCAACCACTCTTACCAAGGGCCTTGGGTTGCCCAGGTTACTGGGTTGTGGAGGTCAGATAGGCAGGCGCTTCATGTGAAACTCTGGTACTCATCCGGTTGAGACTGGAAGCCGACCCCAACATAGCTTGGGAAAAGGCTAGGCAGATTATGATAAAATAAACTTACCGTCCAGCGCATCCTCGCGATTTTCCACCAATCTTGAGATCCCTTCATCGTTTCCATGTCCCAAAGCCACCAGAACACATACGATACACAACAAAAATAATATTCTCATATTTCTTAAGAAAAAAGAAATATATTTTTTACGTCACCCTGTATAATCGAAAGCTGACGCTGGTTATATTGAGAATTTCTGCGCTTGCGACGGTATATATACCGATTGTATAGCGTTATACGAAACATGAATCAACCATTATTACTAAAATAAAAACAATAGTACAATAGTCTGTATTGAAATTGGATTGAAATAGAAGAAAAATATGTGCGAATTTATCTTTGACCTGCCTAAGAGGCTAGACAAACAACTTCAGGATTTGAAATTCAGGACTTTTCTATACTAATATTATAAAGCTGAAGAGTTTGTTTGTTTGAACGCGCTAATCTCCGAAACTACTGGTTCGATTTGAAAAATTCTTTCAGTGTTAGATAGCCCATTTATCGAGGATGGCTTTAGGCTATATACCATCACGCTAAGACACACGGGAGCGGAGCAGTAACCAATGATGCGGGTGAAACCACTGGGGACAGGTAGTAAAAAATAGAATACATAGGTACAGCTTTTATTTTTTTTATTTAAGACCAAGCAGCAATACAGATTAAGCTACTACAATATGTCTAGTATGCCTGAATATATTTTCAACTTTATCGCTAAAGCATATGGTTCAAAGTTGCTTGGGAAAATTTGACAGTTCCGCCAACACATCAAGCTACCCAAAATTGACAAATCCGGATAGACTACAAGAGGTAATATAACTTCATAACTTTTATCCAAAACTAGTTTTCTGCAGCTGTTTTACCTGCTCATCGATCATAAGGTTAAGCAACGCTTGGCGCGGTCAGTCCGTCGATGGGTGACCATCTTGTCATGACGAGTTCCTCCGTGTTTCGGAAGGCACGTTAAATTGGTGGGTCCCGACTGTCATTTTACATCTTTGACAGTCGTTACGATTAGTCAGAAGCCAGAAAGTCTGGTAACTAATCTTACCAAGGGGTAATGGGTTGCTAAGGTTACTGGGTTTTAGAGCTCATTCCATATCCTAATCCTATTATAAAGGCGAAAGTTTGTAAGTATGGATGTATGGATGTTTGTTACTCTTTCACGTAAAAACTACTGAATGGATTTGAATGAAACTTTACCACAATATAGCTTATACATCAGAATAACATATAGGCTACTTTTTATCCGGGTATGGAAAGTACTTCCCTCAGAAAGCGGGTGAAACCGCTGGCGGAAGCTAGTAAATGATATTTATTTTGCAAATAGGTTGAAATCAACACTTTTACACGTCAACACATTTTTTATAAAAACGAGATGAGGTCGGCATTTCCTAACTGACTAGTTCTCAGCTACATCCAGTTAGACTGGAAGCCGACCCTTACAGAGTAGGAAAAGGCTAGGCAGATGATTAAAAATAAAATCCCAATACCTTAAATCTATTTATTCTCAGTCATTAAAAAAATCCATTAATTATAATACACATAATCATTCACACGACGATATATATATCATTAATTTATTACTACTTACAACTAACGACATCTGTGAAATGTTTTAACGAAAAAGATACTATTTTTTATATTATAGGCTGAATGAAGACGTAGGGCCAGTTTCACAGCTTGCTGATAAGTCCCAGATAGTTTTATCTGACAGATAATTTAATACAAATTCTGTTCCATTTTTTAATTTATCTGGTAGATAGTGGCTATTCGTGACCTGTGAAACTGACCGATAGTCTTTATTTGTAACAATTATTAGACAAAAAAATATACCTCAAGTGTCGGGTTTGTTAGGACTTCTAATCTCATGTTTACTTACAGAACTTTCAGGACCGAAAAAAGGTCAATATTATTAGTACACTCTCTGTTCCCTCGCTCTTCTAGTCCGGACCCCCAAGACCCCACCCCCCCTTATATACGTCCGTGGTGTTACCTACTTGCAACCCTCCAAGACTTCGTTGTGTGAAAGTTTCTCAAAAGCCACAATACAATTTCGACCCAATCCGGGAATCGAACCCAAGACCCCATCCACAGCAGACCAAAGGATAATTTTATAGAAAACCTGACGAAAAACCTCTGCGCTTTCCTCCGTTTTGGTGGAGCTTAGTCATAGTCTCAAAAATTTGCCGTGTTAGGCCCGCCGCCGACTGCAACTTTTTGTCACCATGACTTTTTGTCACCTAGTCAAGTGCGCTTATTATGGTGACGTGACAATACGGTCATACGGTGACAAATAGTTGCAGCGGCAGTCAACACCGGAGACTGGTGACTTTTTGTCACTCGGCCGGTGAATTTTCCTTTACTTTCCATGTATATAGAATGCACTCAGTCGCTTTTTTTCCGTTTCATTTTTCTTCTACGTATTTCAAGAGCACAAATCACGGCAACCTCGTTGAATTCCATTACAAAAATGAATGCGATTTGTTACCCAAGAACAGATTCAGTGAGCGCATGGTGGGTGACAGAAGGTGACAGTAACAATAAGTCACGGTGACAAAAAGTGCCCAATTTCTTGTATTTTAAGTTTTCATTTGTAAAAATTAAATCTTTAACGTTAAAAATCTCAGTATACAACTATACACTTTGTATAACCTGGTTGAAGATAGCGCTATGTTAAGATAAATAACGATATGTTTCCCAAAAAGTACTTGTTGGCATGATCGCATATACAGGGTGTCCCACAAAGTATGGATCACGTTGAATAGACTACATCTTTTACAAAGATTAACGGCCAGTTTCACCGGTTACTGATAGCCACCACCTACCAGATAAATAAAAAAAATGGAATTTGTATGAAATTATCTGCCAGATAAACTATCTGGAACTTATCAGAAACCTGAAACTGGCCCTAAGTAAATAATTGAAAAAAGAAACAAATATCAAAATATTTTTCCCCTTAAAAATTACAGCAATGTTTTTAAAAGTAAAGGAAATATCTAGCTCACGCCGCAATACGATTCGATCCATACTTTAAGGAACACCCTGTATACAATTTTAAACCTAAATATACCTCGGATATATTCTCAAAATATTTCTTACCTTCTTTCAAGTTATCAAATATTTTTGTATTAAGTTTTACATAACGCTATCTTCAACTACACATAATATAAAGTCTAACAAAACTAGTTCACCATATTTTTACAGGTCATCTAGTACATGCTAAGGATCATGTTTACCACAAAAAAGTCATGAAAACAGTAACATATTTATCAAATTTACCATCATAGTCGCCAAATAGTAATTGTGTTCTTACGCATAACGCGTATGGCCCCATTAAACTTTTTTTGTGCACTATTTTTGTAAGACCTTATATAGGGTGACTGGTAATTAGTGACCGATATCTAAACACGTGATTGTACTCATGATTACAAACAACTTTCCGAAAGAAACTTTTTTTTATCATTATAGCAAATTTACTGACAACGCGGGTGCGATCGGGCGACGGCGCGCGCGAAATTTGAATTTTGCTGTAATGATAAAAAAATAACAAAAAAGTTTCTTAGGGAAAGTTGTTTGTAATCATGAGTACAATCACGTGTTTAAATATCGGTCACTAATTACCAGTCACCCTATATAAAATAGCAAGTATGTATGTATGTATAATAGAGTAAAATTAAGGGCATTTCCTCTCGAGTTGGCCCTTGCCACCCTCGTCATACTCCTGTGATGATATCCACATCTGTTGGAAGGACCCAATGGAAGCGAGGATTGAACCACCTGTAATCATAAAACACACTTCAATTGATGGCATCCAGGCCGATTGTCGGCTACGGCGGCCGTTCTCTTTTATGGAGATCAGCCAGCTGCACAGGACATATTATAGTGCACGCACATTCGCGCAGACACAGGTGCACTCTCTATTCCCTCACTCTCATAGTCCGATTATACCACTCACTTCACACTTCGATTATACCAATTTTTGCCAGCGAATTCAACCGTGTATGTAGGGAACTATACACGGATAAAAAATAGTCTATACAGGGTGTAAAAGGGGTTATACATCCGAATGGAGGTCAATGTACTCGTAAAACTGAAAAAAAATCTAAAGAAAAATATCTAAAATTCCATAAAAAATTTTTGGTCGTTTCATAGAAAATTTGACTTTGATTGCAAAATTTTTTATAGTCTCATTTTTTTATTCAATTTCGTTTATAGCCTTCTTCGATAAATGGGCTATCAAACACCGAAACAGGTGTAACGAAACTAGTGCACCATATTTTTACAGGTCATCTAGTACATGCAACAACATATTTTATTAAATTTATCATCACAGTCACCAAATTGTACGCATAACGCCGGTCTTTATGAAGGCGCTCGGTCCTTGACCCCTAGGTCATTCAACTTTTTTTGTGGTAAACATGAACCTTAGCATATACTAGATGACCTGTTAAAATATGGTGCACTAGTTTTTTTACACCTTAACTAATTTTTCGAATCGGACCAGTAGTTCTTGAGATTAGCATGTTTTAGTGAACGAACAAACCAATAAACAGTATAAAATGTTAATATACATATTATTTTGGCATTTGACTGGTGTTTTTATCAAGTAGTAGCTACGCGTACCTATCCATGCGGCGAAGCGTCGCTCGGTGGGGTTGGGCGCGGAGTGCGTCTTGAGGCGGTGCGAGGAGGGCGCTCGCGCGGCGAGGTCCTTGGCGAGGCGCTCCAGCCAGCCCGGCGTGCAGCTCAGCCCGCCGCACGCCACCACCGCGCCCCACAGCGCCGGCCGCGCGTCCGCGTCGCACGCGCTCGCCGCCGCGCACACTGCGGCATACACATACGTCATACACGTCACCCCTCCCGCTGGGGGGCTGTGGGTTGTCCGCAAGAGACAAAATACTCCAGAATAAACTTCAAAGGTCAGTAAGAGTCTGATACTCCCTCCAACAGCACCCTCATGAAATCCCACTAAGAATAAAAGTCCTTTGTGTACCAGTGCTATAGTAAGGAACGGAAACAGTCTCGCAACTTGAATTTTTATTGTCGTTTTCCTTGGTGGCAGTTCAAATCAGAATAAGACAAACCAGTTATTCAAACTATGATGACATCCAGGCCGATTGTCTGCTACTGCGGCCGTTCTCATTTATAGAGATCAGCCAGCTGCGCAGGACATTATAGTGCACAAGCAATTCGCGCAGATACAGGTGCACTCTCTATTCCCTCACTCTCATAGTCCGATGGGACGGAAATCCGACACGACCGGAGAGAGATCAGGCGCAGGACCGACATTTACGTGCTCTCCGATGCACGGGTGTACCAATCACCAACTTCCAGACTCCAGGCTGCTTTATGAAAGTTTCTCAAAACCCACAAAGCGATTTCGGCCCGACCCGGGTTTCGAACCCGAGACCCCGTGCACAGCAGTCGCGCCTTGCGACTACTAGACAAACGAGGCAGTCAAACGCCAAAAGTTATTCAAACTATACTGGAAATTCTTCAAGCAGCGATATGGTTTTAATTACTACCATCTTTTTTTAATATTAGTAACAACATTATCAATTTACTACACTGAGAAAAAAATCTAGGACCATTTATTATTTTTATAGTCTGATTAAAATAAAATTCTCAAAATTCTCCTCACCTAAATGCGGGGCTCCAAGGGTCTGTTCGAAGAGACACTCTGTGAGCTTGAACCTCTCGGGGCCGAAGTCCTGGTGATAGCCGCCCGGGAACTCATAGTGGCTGAAGGGGACTGATGCAGCTTGCCGCTCGTCGTACTGGCTCTCTGATATCTGTGACAAATTGTAAATGTCCGTGGCGTGCTGAGCACTTTTTGGCTTGTCATTTATGATGATGATGATGATGGCATCCAGGCCGATTGTCGACTACGGCGGCCGTTCTCGTTTATGGAGATCAGCCAGCTACGCAGGACATATTATAGTGCACGCACATTCGCGCAGACACAGGTGCACTCTCTATTCCCTCACTCTCATAGTCCGATGGGACGCCAATCCGACACGACCGGAGAGAGATCAGGCGCAGGACCGACATTTACGTGCTCTCCGATGCACGGGTGCATCAATCACCAACTCCCAGACTCCAGGCTGCTTTATGAAAGTTTCTCATAACCCATAAAGCGATTTCGGCCGTGCACAGCAGTTGCGCCTTGCGACCACTAGACCAACGATTATACGTGACATACAGATAGAATTAAAATACTGGGGAGTTTGTTCCACCATTTCTTCCCAGCGATGACACATAGGAAGTGGTGAAGCGCGGGCGTTTTGGGGGCTGTCTTTTGTAAAATTTACCTTAAAAGTACTGATTTTCAGCCTACTTTTAATAAATGACTTGTATTTTATCTTATCTTGGCTGTGGCAGTCAAAAGGGCAACTTCTATTTCTGTCATAGCAGTCTGAACAGAACGCTTATTGGGTATATAGAAGGAAGTAAAAAAAAAACATACCGGCCGAATTGAGAACCTCCTCCTTTTTTTGGAAGTCGGTCAAAATAAAGGAATACTCGTATAGTCGGAGTCGTGGTGGCGTAGTGCTTAAAGCACCTCTCAAGTACGTGTTTGCGGGTTCATATTCCAGGTCAGTTAACTCCAATACTAAATACTTTTTAAGTGTATCTTGGACATCAATAACTGATTAAAGTTCTCTGAAAACATCTTGAGGAAACCAGAAATCTGAAATCGCCACCGCCTTGCGCAAGCATGGTGATTAATGCTCAATCCTTCTCCGTGTGAGAAGAGGCCTGTGCCCAGCAGTGGGAGTGGTTAAAAGGCTGATGATAAGTCTGTCAAATATATACGACCATAGACCACATACCTGTGCTACGCAGTGACAGAAGTCCTCGTATTGTCTCTTCAGCATGTACTGTTGCCAGGAGTGCGTCAGGCCAGCAGGCAGGGTCTTCAGCGTGTAGCGACCTCGCTCGCGTTCCCTTATCACTTCCTTACTCTGAAACAATAGGGATGCTGTAGATGTCTGAGGGTCGAGGGAACTCCTCAACGGTTTATAGCAGCTGCCTCGTGTTTAGGCTGTTTTAATCGTATTGATTGGAAACGAGGTGGGTTTTTATTGCTATTGCTGGATCGACAATGGAGACGAAGAACAGCTTTGAGAACTCCTCAACGCAGTATAGCAGGTAATCGTGTTTATGCTTATTTTATTCGTATTGATTGCAAACGAGGTGGGTTTTTATTGCTATTGCAGGGTCGACTATGCTGACGGAGTACATCTTTGAGAACTCTTCAACGGTATACAGCAGCTACTTCCTGTTTAGGCTGTTTTGATCGTATTGATTGGAAACCAGGTAGGATTTGATTGCTATTGCAGGGTCGACAATGCTGACGTGAGCACAGCTTTGAGAACTCTTCAACGGTATACAGCAGCTACCTCGTGTTTGGGCTGTTTTAATCGTATTGATTGGAAGCGAGGAAGGCTTTAATTGCCTTTGCAAGGACTACAATAAAGATGAAGTACAGCCTTGGGAACTCTTCAACGGTATACAGCAGCTGCCTCGTGTTTTGCTTTAATTATTCATTTAGATGAGAACATTTACACTTTGATGCTAGTATGACGATATACACTCATCAGACATCATTGATAGACACTCATCAGCAAAAAAAATATAAATAAATATTTAGGTTACAGATCGTGCCAAACTTAATGGCGGCTCGGACCGTAATGCGCTGAAATTAGTTTTAGGTATCAGCAGGCGAGGGAACGCAGGAGGAGTTCATACTCCATAATCCTCGTGTGTTCCAAATGCGCGTACCTTTGCTCGGAAGTTTAGAAGTGGCGAAAACTATACCTGTATACTGTAAATAGGCAGCATCTGTATATGCATGTTAGTCAGCATATGCTTAGCCTGAGCTGCGAGATGGTCTCCACCTACTGGGGAGCGGACGGCAGCATTCACAAGGGCGTAGCTGCAAAAAAAAAATTGTTAGTTAACTACCATTTACCTGCTGTTTCTCCCGCGTCCTGAAAAAACTGCTACCCGCATTCGGATAAAAAATAGTCAAGCTACAGCTCTAAGGTACGACTTATCTCCATACCAAATTTCATCTCAATCGATTCAGCCGTTTAAGAGTGAAAGGGTTACAAACAATACACATGGACATAAATATAACTAGCTTCGGCCAGCGGTTTCACCCAGTTAATTCTGAGGTGATGGCATCCAGGCCGATTGTCGGCTACGGCGGCCGTTCTCTTTTATAGAGATCAGCCAACTGCTCAGGACATATTATAGTGCACAAGCACCTATTCTCTCACTCTCATAGTCCGATGGGACGGCAATCCGACACGACCGGAGAGAGACCAGGCGCAGAACCGACATTTACGTGTCACCAACTTCCAGACTCCGGGCTGCTTTATGAAAGTTTCTCATAACCCACAAAGCTATTTCGGCCCGACCCGGGAATCGAACCCGAGACCCCGTGCGCAGCAGATGAAAGATGAAAAGAAGAAGATGAAATAATATGAAACTGACCCATCAATAACAGGAACAGCGGAAGTCTGACTGGCTCCAGCATCGACCACCAAAGCCGTTGACTTGCCGTTAGCAAAAGCTGCCAACACAGCGCTCTTGACGAGGAAGAAGGCAGGCGCTTGGTACTTCTCAAAAAGGAGCTCTGCTAGCTTCTCCCTAGCTGGTCTTGTTGTCCAGACTGCTTCTGTGAATAATGCTGGGTGGTGCTCCGAAGGGGAACGGATCACCTGCAAAGGAAATTGATGATATATGGTGTTGAAGCTCGCTTCAATTAAACAGCCATGACATAAATAAAAAACCTACATCTTGTTCTCCTTTTTGCATAGTTCCCAAGATATTTGTCAGTGGATATAGTATATAAATATTATACTTAAACATTTAAACATGTCAGTTTACCGGCCATGGCGACAGGTATTTGCCCAGAAACTATCTATCCCCTCACTCATCTAACCCGGTGGGACGGCCATCGTCAGCAATAGATCAGGCGCACGATCGATATTTACATGCTCTCCGATGCACGGGCGTATCAATCACCAAATTACAGACTTTGGCTGCTTTTGTGAATGTTTCTTAAAACTCACAAAGCAATTTTAGAACCACCCGGGAATCAAACCTTAGACTCATGCATAGTAGACACAATATGCCGCTTCTAGACCATGAAGGCAAGTATATAATATGGAGATACCTTGAACTGATTGATAAAAACCTTTCATTTTTATGATGGGATGGCTGTTAAAACAGCTAGTCTAATATGTATAGTTATTCTGTTTGTTATGCCCTAGCTCAAATATCATTCTGAGCAGAAATTTTCAAGATATTTTTCAAATCAACTTACCTTAGCATAGCAGTAATCAAGCATTTTCTCAAACAGATCCCAGTTGTCGACTTGTCCGTCTTTCATGTATGTGTGCACTTCCATGCCGGCTCGGGGGACATGCAACTCTGTCACGTCAATGTAGTGACGAAGATCTCCACCAGCTTTGGTTCCTGCGGTAATAGCGGTTATTTTATTTGTTGCAATCCTTTAGTAGACTTTTAATATATTAACTTATTGAATCAGGCGTTACTTTGCGGAAATCCATTACAATAAATGTTAGTAAAGAATATCTAGTTTTAATTCCGCGAGACAAAAATCCAGCATTGGGTGCAGGATGCACATGCAATACCGCCCTACCGCCCACTTACACCAGCACAGGAAGGAAAGATACCACCCTCCCTCACGGAGAACGGTGTCCAGGTGCATGAGGGATTTTTGTCTTGCGGAATTAAAACTAGGTATTCTTTTCTAACATTTATTTTAATTTATTAGTCACTCGGAAAAATAATAAGATATAGCTATATAGAAATTTCTTATGCCTATACTGTAATGTTATAAGGATCATGTTGTGAGGAAGGTTTTGAGCATGAACTTGGATAATAAAGGAAGGGGGTCAACAAATAAATGATGGATGAATTGTGTGGAAGTCGATATGGCTAGAAAGAATGTTACTTGTGAGATGACGGCAGATAGAAGAGTGTGGAAGAAGAAAACATGCTGCGCCGACCACAAATGAAAATCGGGATAAGGGCAGAAGGATGATGATTGTCTATACTATTAATATAAAGAGTTAAACATTATGATGTTCTAGTCAATAATGTTTGGATTTCTGGAGCTTTTTTGTTTTACTTTTTCAAGTATCTAACTGAAAGCCAAATTCTTTGTGAGTGTCATCCGTATTATATTTTATATCTCTGTTATTATGTATCCGTATAAGGGAGTGATTATCTTAAAAAAAAAGGTTATAAACAGTTCAAAACTATTAACCTATAGACAAAACATTAAATTACGTGTGTGTCAAAGTAAAAGTAGAAAGAAGGATTGTTGCTGAAATATTTAATGTAAATTCCTTTATCAATACATGGTTCAGAGTAATATAAAAATTGTTTTTTTCACTGAATGTGCTGATTTCTTTGGTTGATTGTAGTATTAGCTCATTTTATCGAGGAAGGCTACTTCTAATTCATATGTGACAAGTTGAAACCAATATTTTATAAGTGCACAAAGTCTGTTGTATTTCGTATGAAGATGCATCTATGACTTTGTGTATTGTGTTGTTATTTTGAAGCTTTGTCAACAAACAACAATACAAAAACCTCTGATTTGAGCATTATACGCATATTAATCGCAAAATAACGTGTGATAAGCCTTCGTTTCAAGACATTTGTAATCTAAGTTGAATTTGAGTGCTAGGTTTTAACAACGAAAAAGGAGAATTGCATGATACAAGAATTTTGGTGGTAAAACCTACCGGTTTGCGTGACATTTCCATCTGGAACCTTCTCTTCGGGTTCAGGTATATGTGTGGCTGGTCCAACGCCAACCACGGCAGGAATATCAGCCTTCGGAGTATCCTCTTGGGCATAACCAACACGAATGGAATGGTGACCCGGATCGAACACAAGAGCGCCTATTTCATCGCCACCGTACAACATCCCATTAGGACCACTCATTTTGAGATTTTAATCTTAGATTTTATTATTTCTTCAGTTGTATTTATAGATTTTACACAGTTTCGGCGCGATACAACTTTTGTTGATCACCAACGAAAACTGAATTGTGTTGCGTTATCTGTGGCGACTGCTGTTATAGTACTTCTGTAGGATATTTAGTTTATACTTTTGTGTGCGAAAGAGATAACTTTATGCAATGCTGGAGCGTGCGAACAAATCAGTGTCATGCTGAATGTGAGTATTGTACAAGTTCTTTAAATGTTGAGCTGGAAAGTTGTTTTGAAATCTGCGTGAAAATAAACATAAACGCATTTATATCTTATAATGTATAATCTAATAATATACCTAATTTGAAATATTGAAAGTACTATAATTAAATAGGACTTAAATTCAATATTTATTTTCATAAGGCATGTTTTATAAGATTTGATATTTATTGACAAACGTTTCAAAGAAAAATTTATATCACCGGAAATTTATTTACTTGTAGAGGAATGTAGGCGCTGGGATTTACGAGGTTTTACGATAGGTTTAAGCTAGTTTTCTTCTATACTAGGACCACACTTCATCATAGATACTATGCCTTGAGTATTTAAGCGATAAAAATTTCGGCTTAGATTTTATGCTTCATCATTTTAAAAATGACCGCAACTGTGCGGTAAATAAACGTGCCATTCGACTGTTTCGGATGGCACGTTAAACTGTAGGTCCCGGTCCCGGCTGTCATTGAACATCCTTGGCAGTCATTACGGGTAGTCAGAAGCCAGTAAGTCTGACACCATCAAGGGGTATTGGGTTGCACGGGAAACTGGGTTGAAGACGTCAGATAGGCAGTCGCTTCAAGTCGATTAGACTGGAAGCCGACCCCAACATAGTTGGGAAAAGGCTCGGGAGATGATGATGACTAGGGATGCAAAATAAACACCAAATTACAATCAAAACCTTTATTAGCAGGACAGGTAAATAAAAATATATTAAAGCTAAGACTTAAAGAATTGTACTTAAAAAATAATTACATAAATGAATAATGCCAAATTAAAATTACATTTGGAATTAAAGTTTTTGCATTACATCCTATATAAGGTGTAACAAAACTAGTGCACCATATTTTTACAGGTCATCTAGTACATGCTAAGGATCATGTTTTTAATAAAAAAAATTGAATGACCTAGGGGTCAACGGTCGAGCGCCTTCATAGAGACCAGCGTGATGCGTACAATTTGGCGACTGTGATGATAAATTTAATAAAATAATATGTTGTTGTTTTCATGACTTTTTTGTTGTAAACATGATCCTTAGCATGTACTAGATGACCTGTAAAAATATGGTGCACTAGTTTTGTTACACCTTATATAAACCCACGGAGAATTTTCATAAAACTTTATTACGAAAGACCAGCTCTCTACCGCCGCGTCCTGGTTGAACAATTTCGCGCAACCGGTTAAAAAGTAATAATTGTTAACAATGAAAATGGTAAAATATTCATTCCATGAGTATAGGGTCGTCTAGTTGTAGTTGAACCATCTGGTTACCGTTAACTAGCACGCCATCTCTGAGCAGTAACTGAACGTTCAAGTCTGATAACTCCTGGAAAATAAGAAATAATGAATTTTGTGTTTGATATGCAACCCCAACAAATTTTACTGCTATGTGTCTGTCTGTGGCACCATAGCTCCTAAACGGATGACTCGATTTCGACGATATTTTTTTTGTTGAAAATCTGGTCGGGATCTCTCGGGATTTTAGACTAAAACTAGTAGATAATATGACACATTTGGATGCGTTTCGATTCGTAGTATGGTATGGGTACGGTATGCGTACCGCATAGGTACGGTATAGGTATGGAAGGTATAGATACGGTATGGCTATAGTACAGATAGTATGGGTACGGTACAGGTACTGTATAGGTATGGTATGGGTACGGTAGGTATAGGTACGGTATAGGTATGGTATGAGTACGGTAGGTATAGTTCCGGTATGGCTACAGACACGACAGTATATGTAGGTACGGTACAGTAAAACAGCACTTTTTGAACGTCAAATATTACAAAAAAAAAATACGAAACAGCTCCCCACAACGGCCACCCCCTTCACCACTTCCTATGTGTTTTTGCTGGGAAGAAGAAGTGGCGCAACAAATTCCCCAGCAACAAAGTATATTTACAGTTTGGGTATGTGTACGGTATCTGCGGTTTCCTTACCTCTCCACTAACGATGGGGTACGCAGAGGGATCTTGTTGTGTGCTATCTCCTCGCTGCAATATCTTGGGGCGGCGCGGGTTCTTGGCAATGCCGCGACCGCGGCGAGCTGGTTGGAATTCATCCACTAAAAAACAATATTATTTTAATTAATCGAGAGGTCTTGAATTGATTCCAGCGTATTCCAATATTGTCATGAACCTAATACAGACATGAACATAATTATTTAGATTAGGTTAGATTGCTCTAAATATTTATTTCAGTAGCAACAGAAATACAACTGTCATCTGTGAGAAATTCCACTGTCCAACTACTACGGTTCCTGAGATAAAGCCTAAGACAGACGGACGATTCTTATAACAAAAAAAAAATACAGAAAACTAAAAAAATAGATATATTAGTGGGTTCTAATAAAACAATCGTGATTTTTGGTTGTTTTATAGACAGTACGGAACTCTTCATGTGTAACACCGACTCGCACTTGACCACATTTTTTTCTATTGGCGGGAAAAAGTGTTTCGATACAAAACATGGCATACACATGAGCGCAGGCGTCGGCTTGATGCAGGCGACGTGCGTGCGCGGCACCGTGCTCAGCGCCGACAGCGCGCGCGCACACGACGGTATCACGCTCGACGTGCCCTATATAGCGACAGAAGAAAACATTTTCATAAATTATATTAAAGACCCTCACTTTTTCTTTAACCTTTTGACCGCTACCGTCACGTATAGATGACAGGCCAAAAAGTGCCCAGTACACCACGGTCACGATTACATGACAGACTTTTAAAGTTAAAAATTAATAGTCAGTTTCAATCGATATAATTCCGAACTCACTACTATACTGTAGGTATTTATGGATGAATTCTTAGCTTGGCGCTGAGGGCACGTCTTTCTTTTTTGACGTGGCGGCCAAAAGGTTAGGTTAAAAAAAAAACCCGCGTCCCATGGGAACAACTTCGCGCATCGGCTTTATATTAGTATAGATAGCAGACCTGGCAGTCACCGGCTTATGCTCTTTTTACGTTAGAAAGCTAAAATTAATATTGTAAGCTTTTTTTTTTGTAAAAAATCATCAAATGCCCCTTCCCTTTGCAGCTGTAGGGAGTCTCAGACACTACACTAAAACCCACTATATTCCTTCTGGAGGTCCCTTTGTGCCAGCGCCACGGTAACTGTTACGAACAACCCGCAGCCCGGGCAGGCCTGGGCCCTACGGATCCCCTTCTGATAAATGATATTTATTTTGCAAATAGGTTAAAATCAACACTTCTACACGTCAACACATTTTTTATAAAACACCAGATGATCGGTGGAGAGGATCGGAGATGTTAGACGATCGCCATTTCCTAACTGACTACCTAACTTCGATGTTAATTGTGAGTAAAGTCTGTAAAAAGGTGATGGGAGAATACTTAATCCTACCTTTGGGAAAGACATCTTGGTTATCTCAATGAGCTTGTCGTGAGGAACGTTCTGCTCTGCAAGCGTCTTCATCACGTCTTCCGAAGTCGGGTTCAGTCCTTCCATCTGAAAATAATTAGAGTATGTATTGCAGGATGAATACTATACTAATATAATAAAGGTGAAGAGTTTATTTGGAGGAGCTCGTGGCTAAGTAACAGCCGCACGGGTCGATCGATCATAAGGTTAAGCAACGCTTGGCGCGGTCGGTCCGTGACCATCTTGTCATGACCAATTCCTCTTTGTTTTGGAAGGTATGTTAAATTGGTTGTTATCGGCTGTCATTTGTACATCTTTGGCAGGCTTTAGGGGTCGTTAAAAGCCAGAGAATCAAGGGATATAGGGTTGCCCAGGTAACTGGGTTGATGAGGTTAGACAGGCAGTCGCTCTACATAAAACATTGGTACCCAGCTGCATCCGGATAACATTGGAAGCTGACCCCAACATAGTGTGGGAAAAGGCTAGGCAGATGAGTTTGTTTATGTGCTCAAACGCGCTAATATCAGGAACTACTGTATCGATTTGCAGTTGGAGGGAGTGTCAGACTCTGACTAAAACCCACTATGTTCTTTCTGGAGGTCCCTGCGCGCTAGGGTAACCCTTAGGGTTTAAATAATGTTTAGTCGTACACAAACCTCAACAACGACAATAGTAGCGGGGTGCTTTAGCCTCAGATGCGTGCGTAAGTCGGAACGTATGCGGAATCGTTTCGGACACCGTCCGCATGCCCAGGCCCGGACACCCGTGTGAATGAGACGGTGGTTCCTCATCGCTGTCGACCTGTTAATTATAGCGGGAGATGGCAGGCAATATGTCTTTTAGGGCCAGTTTCACAGGTTGCTGATAAGTTCCAGATAGTTTATCTGGCAGATAATTTCATACAAATTCTGTTCCATTTTTTAATTTATCTGGTAGATACGAGTAGTGGCTATCCGTAGCCTGTGAAACTGGCTCTTACAATCGTAAGTTACAACGTGCTCTCCGATGCAGGGGTGTAGCAATCATCAACTTCCAGACTCCGGGCTCTTTGTGAAACTTACTTAAAACCCACAAAACAATTCCGGCAAGACTTTGGAATCAAATCCGAGCTCCCGTACTCTGCAGTCGTGGCATGCTACTATTCGACCAACCATTATCTATAAACACTATGTATATATGTACATATACTAGTAATATGGCCCCGAAACCAGGTACCTGACCGATTTGAAAAATACTTTCACTGTTGGGAATGCCTGGTGAACATAGGCTATGTTTTATCCGGGTATGGGGAGAAGTTCCCGGGGACGAGGGACTAACCGCGAGAACATGTACAGACGCCAGCACATCGAGTTACCCGCAACTGTAATATTTTCGCAATCAACTTTGAACCATATGCTTCAGCGATGATGTTGAAGATCTAAAAAGGATATTTAACAGATGGTAGAAGGTTGATGTGGTGTACAACGTACCTTCTGAAGGCGACGCCGCAGACGTCGCAGGGGAAGGGCCGCTCGCCGGTGTGCACGCGCAGGTGCTCGTTGCGCATGGACAGCGTGCGGAAGGCGTGCCCGCACACGGGGCACGCGTGCGGCCGCCCCGCCCGCCCCCACGCCGCGCCCATAGCGCCGTGCGCCTCTCTGCCGGCGCGTGGATGCCTTGTTAGCTAGTTTTTCCGTGTGGCGGTCAAAAGATTAAACGTGCTCTACACAATCCCAACCGACCGTCGACAGACGTCACTTCCTTTTGACCAATGATTTTAAAAAGTCATTATATGATGAGGGGTTCCAGTTCTGATCTCTCTGATTTCACCATCATCTCCCGAGTCTTTTTCCCAACTATGTTGGGGTCGGCTTCCAGTCTAACCGGATTCAGCTGAGTACCAGTGTTTTACAAGGAGCGACTGCCTATCTGACCTCCTCAACCCAGTTACCCGGGCAACCCAATACCCCTTGGTTAGACCGGCGTCAGACTTACTGGCTTCTGACTACCCGTAACGACTACCAAGGATGTTCAATGACAGCCGGTACCTACAGTTTAACGTGTCATCCGAAACACAGTCATTGCTTTCCAAGACATACATACTTAGAAAGTACATACAAACTTAGAAAAGTCTAATCTCTCTCATTTATAAAAATATACATATAAAAGAAACGAATATTCGGTGAGCATTTGTTAAGACTGTTTTTCAGGCAAGAGTAGAGAAACTTTTGTTTATCGCTTCGTAATGAGGCCGTCAAAAAATAAATAAACTTAATGCACGTGATGTCTTACGAGACCCCTCCTCCCCCCTCGTGATGTTTTTCCGTCCCCTGTCCCCCCTCTTTTGGCCCTCACGTGATTAATGGACGGCCCCAATGGAGTAGGGACGAGACTAGGGGACCCCAATCTATCGTGGGGCCCTGGGCACGTGCCCAATGTGCCCAGTGCAGAAGGAGGGGCCTATATAAAACACTATAATGCTACACTAACTTGACATGTTTGTGAAGATCGGTGGCGTGCGTGAAGGTAGCGTGGCAGTGCGGGCACGCGCCACCGCTGGTACTGGACTCCTCATTCGTATACATTCCTATAGCAAAGAACATAACCTATAAAAACTCTTAGGGCCAGTTTCACCTGTTACGAATAAGTTACAGATAGTTTATCTGGCAGATAATTTAACACAAATTCTGATCCATTTTTCGAATTTATCTGGTAGATAGTGGCTATCCGTAACCGGTGAAACTGGCCCTTAGACCTATAGTTATGTTATTTAGATAAAAAGTCGAGATACAAGTTGTAAAAATAATTCAGACCGGGGAAATGGTCCACCTGTTCCGTCCAACTAGTTGGACAAAGGGCAGTTTTCAAACTTCAAAAAAATAAAATACGTGCCCTCAGGGCCAAGCTAAAAAAAATATCCGTAAATACCTACAATATAGTAGTGAGTTCACAATTATATCGATTGAAACCTACTATTAATAATAAATTATTTTAAACTTTAAAGTCTGTCATGTAATCGTGACAGTGGCGTGTTGGACAATTTTTGGGCTGTCATCTATACGTGACGGTGGCGGTCAAAAGGTTAATTTAAAAACTTACCAGGCTTATTATAAGGGCGAGTGATATTATCACTGTGCTCTTTCTTCCGATGCTTGTAAAGAGCAGTTTTATTTGGCAGAACCTCGCTGCAATCTCGACATGGTATCCTTGAAATAAAACATGAACTTCATGGCTTAGAACTATATTTAGAATACTGGGCCATGGCGGCCGTTCTCTGTAAGGAGATCAGCCAGCTGCTTAGAACATATTATAGAGTACGCACATTCGCGCAGACACAGGTGCACTCTCTATTCCCTCACTCTCATAGTCTTCTGTGACCGCAATCCGACACCACCGGAGAGAGGTCACAAGCAGGACCGACACCAACGTGCGACACGATGCACGGGGGTAGCTATCACCTACTATTAAAAATTATCAAAACCCACAAATCAATTTCGGGCCGACTCGGGAATTGAACCCGAGACCACGTGCACAGCAGTCGTGCTATACGACGATACAGAAAAAAAATAAAGATATACAGAAATCAGAACTTTATTTTGTGTAAAAGTTTATTAATCATTTTATTAAGTAATATTTAAGAGAATTTTGCCTATAATATATGTAGATATAATTAATTGTACCTGTAATCATCCTTGCTGATCTTGCTGGTGGCGCCAGGGTCATCAGGACCGGTTTTACCGTGCACCTTCTTACGATGGTACGCTAGGCTCCAACTGTGGGTACATGTTCATACATGTTCATATATTTAATAACATGCTAAAATTATCATCAAATACAATAAATGATAAAAAAAAAATTTAGTACCTACCTAGTAGTACTAGTTACGTAATAGTTAATATTCTATATATAGTAAGCAGGGACTTTGTCCGCTGAATCATAGTTAATCCTTACTAATTACATAAGGTCTAACAAAACTAGTGCACCATATTTTTACAGGTCATCTAGTACATGCTAAGTATCATGTTTACCACAAAAATTTCATGACAACAATAACATATTTTATTTATCATCACATTCACCAAATTGTAATTGTGTTCTTACGCATAACGCCGTCTCTATAAACGCGCTCGATCATTGACCCCTAAATCATTCAACTTTTTTGTCGTAAACATGATCCTTAGCATGTACAGACGCCAGCATATCAAGCTACTACAATCTGTCAAATATCATTGAGAGATTTTCAACTTTATCGCTAAAGCATGTGTTTCAAAGTTGATTGAAAAAAAATACATTTTGGGGTAGTTTGATATGCTATCTGTACTAAATGACCTGTTTCTCTTCGAATTTTTATCCGGATGCAGGAAACAGTTCCATCGGGTGGTGGGTGGTAGCGCGGAGAACAGCTAGTTTACTCCAAAAGTGCGTTTTTTTTTACATTTTTTTTGTTGACCTACATTTTGTATATAACTATTACACTATTACAAATTTACCTGTTAGGAAATGTGAGTTCACACTGGTTACATTTGTATAGAAAGTTCTCGTTAGCGTGTTTCATACGTCTGTGCACTTGCAAGTACGTCCAGTGTAGATACGACCGGCCGCAGTCCTGTTGGCAGATACACGACCGTCAAGGAAGACACGAAGACGGACAGACAGAGTATCAAGATTATTCATCTGCCTAGCCTTTTCCCAAGCTGTGTTGGGGTCAGCTTCCAGTTTTAAACGGATGCAGCTGAGTACCAGTGTTTTACGTGGAGCGATTGCCTGTCAGATCTCCTCAACCCAGTTACCTGGGCAACTCGATACTCTTTGATAAGACTGGTTGTCAGACTTTCTGGCTTCTGACGACTTTGGGTCTAACCGATCATGTGTGAAAAGGTGTCCCGTAAGGTGTAATATTGTATAATAATAATTTGATAATGGACATGTAATGCGAAGGAATGAGGATCATGTTGTGAGGAAGGTTTTGAACATGAATGTGGATGGATATAGAGGAAGGGGACGACCAAAGAAACGATTGATGTATTGTGTGACAGTTGATATGGCTAGAAATAATGTTACTTGTGAGATGACGGCAGATAGAAGAGCGTGGAAGACCAGAACATGCTGCGCCGACGGCAAATAAAAATTGGGATAAGGGCGGGTGGATGATTATGACATGCATACATATACAAAGAGTACGTACCTCGCACAAGAAATGCTTGACTACCGGAAAGTCCCCGTAACCCAGGATGCCGGTGGCTGATCGATTGACATCTGTATCAGCTGTCAAGCCATCCGCTTGTTTCTTGGCGTCCGCTAGAGATCGCTTGTAAAACCCATGTGTCGTTTTGTGGGTCGTACATCTAAAAGTAAAAATGTATTATTAACCTTTTGACCGCCACCGTCACGTATAGATGACAAGCAGTGCCCAGCACGCCACGGTCACGACTACATGACAGACTTTTAAAGTTCAAAATTACTCGTCAGTTTCAATCGATATAATTCCGAAGTCACTACAATAATAAAATATTATAGATATTTATGGATAAATTCTTAGCTCGGCGCTAAGGGCACGTCTTTCTTTTTTTGACGAGGCGGTCAAAAGGTAAAAGATAGATTCATACTGAGTAACAGCTGCACGGGTCGATTGATTACAAGGTTAAGCAACGTTTAGCGCAGTCTATCTGTGGATCGGTATCTTCTGCCTAGCCTTTTCCCAACCTGTGTTGTTGGGTCGGCGTCCCATATTAACAGGATGCAGCTAAGTACAGTGTTTTACGTGAAGCAACTGCCTATCTGACCTCGTCAACCCGACACTCCTTGCTAAAACAGGTTGTCAGACTGTCTAGCTTCTGACTACCCTGCCAAATATGTTACGACTGCCAAATATGTACAAATGACAGCCGGGACTGACCAATTAAACGTGCCTTCCGAACCATTGAATTACCCATGACAAGATGGTCACCCATCCACAGATCCACCTCACAAAGTGTCGCTGTACCTTATAATTAATCGACCCGTGCGGTTGTTACTTAGCAACGAGCTCTGCTTTTTTGCACACCGAACTAGCCGAAACTATCAAATTCTCTCAATCAACTTTGAACCATATGCTTCAGCGATAAAGTTGAAAATGTATTAAGAAAACTTGACAGACTGCGGTAGCTTGATGTGCTGGCGCCTGTACATAATGTAACAAAAATCTCACCTGGAATAAGTAGCGAAGCTCACTTTACATATGTGACAAGTGAAAGGGTTCTTCACTCCCTTATGTATTGCGCGATGACTGTTTAAACCGCTCTCTAAGTAGAACACGCTGGAAGTAAACAGATTTTTATCTTACGTTTACAAATAAAAAAACTCTTGATCTACGATCATCTGCCTAGCCTTTTCCCAAGCTATGTTGGGGTCGGCTTCCAGTCTTAACCGGATGCAATTGAGTACCAGTGTTTTACATGAAACGACTGCCAGTCTGACCTCCTCAACCCAGTTACCTAGGCAACCCGATACCACTAGATATCTAGTTGTCAGATTTTCGGGCTTCTAAAGATGTACTAAAAAATTACTTACACAATAAAATCACCAAGCTCTTATAGTAATCTATATATATAAAACAAAGTCGGGTTTGTTCCAACACTTATAACTCGAGATCTGCTGAACCAATTTTCATGGTTATAGATTCGTTGGATTTGTCTCCGCCCCGAATAGCAGAATAGCCGAATAGTAGAGAAGAGTAGAGTAGGGTGGAGTAGGGTAGAGTAGGGTAGAGTAGGGAAGAACGGTAGCGAAGCCGCGCGGGCAAAAGCTAGTAAACAATAAATCCACTAACTCTTCACAATATTCGCAGCGGAATGCCTTCTCGATCTCGACGACCCGTATGAGCGTCCTAGCCTCGTCCGCCAGCTGCGCCAGAAGCGGCTCTCCCACTTCATTCGATACTTGACGTTTTATTGGCTTCGAGAGTTTTGGGGACTCTAAGAGAAACAGTTCATTATACAGGGTGTAAGGGACATATTTTGTTAAATTTATCATCATAGTCGCCAAATTGTACACATAACGCTGGTCTCCATGAAGGCGCTGATCGCTGACCCCCAGGTTATTCAACTTTTTTTCTGGTAAACATGATCCTTAGCATGTATTCATATTCATATTCTTTATTGCATGTACTAGATGACCTTCTATAAGGTGCTTAAAATATCTGCCACGGCTGTGGTGGAAGGTAGTATTGCGTTTATAGATGATGAAAAAAATATGACGGATATTCAATAATTTATCTTCACTATTGCAATCTATAAACACAATACTACACTAAGGGCCAGTTTCATCGGTTACGGATAGCCACTATCTACCAGATAAATAAAAAAATGGAACAGAATTTGTAAGAAATTATCTGCCAGATAAACTATCTGGAGCTTATCAGCAACCTGTGAAACTGACCCTAAACCTCCCATTACAGCCGTGGCAGATATTTTTATAACACCTTATATACAGGGTGTAACGGAATAGGGTATACATCCGAAGGGAGAAAATCAGTGGCGAGATAGAGAGAGAGAGAGAGCGGCATAGAGAGGAAGCGACACACATTATACATATAATTGACATTTACAAAACTGGATTCAACATATAGGAAAGAAATATAACAAAAAAAAAACTTGCCTACAATCTGCACGGTATGCCTGACGAGGCCGCTGGTGGGAGACAGCTGGACCGCCATCTCCTCAGCCTCTTCCTTCAACTCGTTAGCGAATGCCTCTATGCATTCTGTTGATTTTGTTGCGTGCTCCTGTTTTGAGGTATAATCAATTTTTTTAATGGCTCGTGGCTAAGTAACAGCCGCACGGGTTGATCGATCATAAGGTTAAGCAACGCTTGGCGCGGTCGGTCTAAGGATGGGTGACCATCTTGTCATGACGAGTTCCTCCGTGTTTCGGAAGGCACGTTATATTGGTGGGTCCCGGCTGTCATTTGTACAGCTTTGGCAGTCGTTGCGGGTAGTCAGAGGCCAGAATCTCTGACAACCAGTCTTAACGGGTTGCATTGGGTTGAGGAGTTCAGACAGGCAGTCGTTACACATAAAACACTGGTATTCAGTTGCATCCGGTTAAAACTGGAAGTCAATCCTAACACATTGGATGCAAATTTGCGTAAAGTTCATTTTTGGGAAAAAAATATGGAAGCCGCTTCCATATATTTTATTCTTATAATATATATCCCGGAAGACGTTGAAAGCTTAAGACGTATAAGGAAGTTCAAGAGTTGGCCCACGATAGGCAGAAATGGAAGGAGCTGCACCGACAAGAGCTAGGCTCTTAAGTTAAAGGGCCAATGTACCAGTGTTTTACAAGGAGCGACTGCCTATCTGACCTCCTCAACCCAGTTACCCAGGCAACCCAATACCCTTTGGTTAGACTGGCGTCAGACTTACTGGCTTCTGACTACCCGTAATATATTCCCAAATACATACAAATATACAAAGGAATCCACAACCTTAAATCAAATTCAGGCTCGTCTCCTAGACTACTCAGTATAAGTCTGATACTCCCTCCAGCTGGATCCTCAGCGGGAGGGGTCATTTGATGACTTTCGACAAGAAAAAAAAAGAAAAGGCTCGTCTCCACGATACCACTAGAACCTTGGCAGCAAAAATATGAGCAATCACCATACCTGAGCATGGCTGAGGTCCCGGAAGGCGCGGGTGCAGACGGCGCAGACGCGCACCAGCGTGGGCGCCAGCTCCTCCTCGTGCGCGCGCACGTGCATGCGCAGGCGCGAGCGGCGCGTCAGCTGCTTCAGGCATATGTGGCATTGGAACGGCTTGATCTGGGAGTGAGAAACAATCCCTATTCAATTTTATACTGGGGTACTTGACAACTGATGAAAATCATTTCTTACTTTTATTGAAATGTCAAAACGTTTACTTTCTATGCAATTTGTATGAAAGTTATAATTGTGACATCAACATTCACATCAAGCCATATATGTACTTATTTTACTTAAATTATCAATAAAAAAATCCAATGGATATTCCTTCAAAACGATATATGAAAGTGACATTATTATAAGACACTTTCTTAAATTAATAACATATAGGATTTTATTTTTGATCTAGTCAACTACCCAATTATGTCAAAATAATTTTTTCGTCTTTATTACTTTTTAACCGACTAGCCAAAAAGAGGAGGTTCTCAATTAGAATATTTTTACTGACATAAATACCTGTAAATGTGTAACTCCATGTTCGTCCAAAGTCTGTTTGTCTAAGAACCGCTTGTCGCATGTAACACATACGTAACGACGTGTGTCTGTGTGCGTGCGACTGTGTTTCGTTAGGGTTGCCCTGTTGAAGGAATAGACAGACAATTTTTAAAATGTTCCTGATTAATAAATCTGAAACAACGTATTGAATAACATCGTAAATGCCTTAAGGCTTACATTTGTTCCTTCTTGGTCTTTGGGTGCCAGGGCCACAGTAAGTCTTACGAACAACCCGCACCCACAGCCCAGGTTGACCCTGGACCTAAGGAGCCCCTACGATGTTGCTGACATCTCTTCGAGAAGCGCACGGGACAGAACGCGCCGCCGACACGGGCCTGTCATCCTTGGACGTGCGGACGGCGAGCCACCCGGCACTCCCCCCTCACAGACTCACGCTGGAGGTGGTCGGGAGTCGTCCCTCGACAAATCAAGCAAGTGGTGTCGACCAGTACCAGCTGAAGACCGATTTAAAGTGGCCTCTTAAGCTCAGCTTCCTTTGGTGTGTGCGAAACACCCAATCCTCTCTCTCCTTCTAAAACTACCCTCTCTTCCTTTCCCATTAAAACATCTCCATCCAACTACGTAAAACTCTCCTCCTCTTCCCCCTTAAAATAAAGGCCGGTAAAGCATTTGTCACTCTTCTGGTGTAGCGTGTCTCCATGATCGACCTTTTTTTTTGTCGCTGGAAAAAAATGCTGTTACGCATCTCCTTCCCGTCGGGGGACGGGAGAGGGGTATGTGGGACTCCCCGGTAAAATCATTTCCGGTATACCCGCTAAAAATACCCAGCAGTACACCGACCTCGCCTGAGTGGAGGGGGCCTAGGAGTCTATAGCATCCACCGCCGGCGATCCACTGCCCGCCTTACGGCAGGCCCCTCACGTCCCCCCACCCCAATATGGAAGATCGCTTACCATCAGACCCTGACCTATCTATCCTGTTCTGAAAAGTCCTGACCTGAGAAAGAACGTCTTCCCGCAGCCGTCGACAGGACACTGCCAGCGCTTGTGCTTGTCATGCTGGAAGTGGACATGGTCGAACAGTTCCGTCTCCGTGGAGAAGGTGGCGCCAGAGCACTCGGTGCAAGTGTAGCGACCGTCTGGACGCATCAGGTTTGTGGACTCGTGGAACTGCCTGGAGAAGAAGTAGTGGTCTATTGAACTCAGCTTCCAACCTCGGTATCTCCCCGTCAGAACTATGCGTGGATATAAAGTTATAGCCTTCCTTGATTCATACATATGTTAGGTTTAACAATACTAGTGCACCATATTTTTACAGGTCATCTAGTACATGCTAAGGATCATGGTTACCACAAAAAAAGTTGAATGACCTAGGGGTCAACGCTCGACCGCGTTCATAGAAGCCGGCGTTATGCGTAAGAACACAATTCAAATTTGGCGAATGTAATGACAAATTGAAAAAAAATTGTTATTGTGTTCATGACTCTTTTGTGGTAAACATGATCCTTAGCATGTACTAGATGACCTGTAAAAATATGGTGCACTAGATTTGTTAGATTTTATATATGGGCTACACATATAACACACACCTTAAAACATACTTACATATGAAACTTAAGTCTAACTTTGGAAGTGAATGATTCGTTACAATTGTGGCAAGTCACAACTTGAGGGTTGGAGGTCGGTTCCCGGCTGCGGCGCTTTCTGGGACGCTGAAAAGTCAAACATTTGATCAACATATTAAAAAAAGGGCTAGGCAGATGATAAAAGCAATTGGTATAACTTACCATGACTAGAAGATCGCTGTCTATAGCAGTTTCTAGCTGTCTTGGCCGGCCCTGGGCTCTCTGTCACCAAAATAATCAAATTAAATAACCGACAACGTCCGTCCTCATCTGCCCCTGGGAGGGGGGGGGGGCAGCGGGCGACAGGCGCGGGGGCGCCTTCGTCTGCATCACAGGATCCACCCCCCTGTACTCCTGCCATTATAAAAGCCCCTTCCTATTGGGAGGGGACGTGAGGGGCCTGCCGTAAGGCGGGCATTCACCGGCGGGGGACTGGACGACATAGACTCCCAGGCCCCCTCCACTCAGGCGGTATTTTTAGTGGGGATACCGGGAACGACTTTACCGGGGCGTACCACATACCATTTAGCATTTTTTCCCAGCGCCAAAAAAAAAGGCAAGCAATATAACGTTTTAGTCAAGAAAAACAACAATATTGATATCTTTTCAGATAAATACTACAGTTTTAAAATTGTAAATTTTTTGTATACTTTCTAAGTATATATCTTGGACACCAATGACTGATTAAAGGTGAAGGAAAACATCTCGAGGAAACCTGGACTATAAAGTCTGAAATCACCAACCCAAAAAAGAAGCTTTTAAAAAAAAACATACCTTCAAGAAATCTTCTTCTGTCGGTATACAAATAAGATTGCCTAGATCTTTAGACTTCCGCTTCCGGCCCCGTCTTCGACATCTATGGTTCGTCAAGCCCTCTGAACTTGCAAATATTTGACTGTGGGATGAAAAATGTATGGTCCAAAGACTTTACGTTGTGTGTGTGACGCCAGCACATCAGGCTACCACAGTCTGTCAAATTTCCTTAATGGATTTTCAACCTTATCGCTGAAGCATAAAGTTCAAACTTTATCATCATCATCAGCCTATCACAGTCCACTGCTGGACATAGGCCTCTCCAAGTGCACGCCACTGAGATCGATTTTCGGCTTCAATCAAAGTTGATTGGGAAAAATGGACAGTTTCGGGTATCCTGATGTGCTGGCGTCTGTACAATGACACGTATAGATGACAAGCCAAGAAGTGCCCAGCACGCCACGGTCACGACTACATGACAGACTTATAAAGTTCAAAATTAATAGTCTATAATAATAGAATGATGTTTGAGCTGCGTTTAAAAACTCGAGTGGCGTTTCAGTATGCGGCCGTGAGTCAATGTAAAGTATATAGACGTCCAACAGGCCACTTTTAGCAATCGAATATTAACCTTCCGGTATTGTGATAAGGTTGAAAATCTATTAAAGAAATTTGACAGGCAGTTTGATGGCCTTCTCATCGGACTATGAGAGTGAGGGAATACAGAGTGCACCTCTGTCTGCGCGAATGTGCGTGCACTATAACATGTCCTGCGCAGCTGACTGACCTCAATCGGTCTGGACGCTATTAATCATGAAAAATTACCTACGTACCTGCAATTAAAGCATTTGTGTGTCTTCTGGGTATCACCCCCCTGCCCCTCCTCTTTGCCCTAAAAAGAAATCCTTGCTACATCAAAAAGTCATGCTTATTCCACATCAGAGGTCAGGGGGTCGATAAGAAGAACAGCCAACAGGTTTAAATTTTTACATGTTTTAATTAATTTGGCAAAACTATATGAATTGCAAATAAAACCCTGAATTTGATGTTGTATACACGTTTTCAGATGTAGAAAAAGTTTTAAATATTTTTTTTACATCTAAAACTATACGATATTCATTATAACATTCCCTAAATACCATCTTGAGACGTGGCTGGGACACTGCCATGCCCTCAGATTATTAATATTATGTTTTCACCTTTAAAATGTAACTTAGATAAAATTGCCTCAATTTTACATAAAAAAGGTTTATATTTTTTACCTTGGCAACACAGAGTAATTTCTGCAACTCTTGCGAAGCTTCAACGTCTGCAGTTTGAACGATCCAGATCTCATCCTCACTGCTGTCCACGCATTCCTGCTTAACCTCCGTTTTTATGATGGGTGGCTCTGGCTGTTTAGCATACCAAAACATGTTCAGCATTTTCGAAGATGAAAATTTGGAATAGTTCTACGAGATATTTCAAATAACTTAATAAAGACGAAAAGTAACTAGAATACGATACAATAAATTATGATGGGATTAAATAGTCCAAAACTAAAGTGATACGAATTCATGAACGACTATAATATGTATATGGTCATATCTAAAAGTTTGAAAAAGTATAAATAGTAAATAAATATCTGAAAAAGTTATAGTTGGTCTAACATCTCTCTATGATGGCATCCAGGCCGATTGTCGGCTACGGCGGCCGTTCTCTTTTATGGAGATCACCCAGCTGCGCAGGACATATTATAGTGCACAAGCATTCGTGCAGACACAGGTGCACTCTCTATTCCCTCGAGATCAGGCGCAGGACCGACATTTACGTGCTCTCCGATGCACGGGTGAATCAATCACCAACTTCCAGACTCCAGGCTGCTTTATGAAAGTTTCTCAAAACCTACAAAGCGATTTCGGCCCAACCCGGGAATCGAACCCGAGACCCAGTGCACAGCAGTCGCGCCTTGCGACTACTCGACCAACGAGGCAACGAGACTAATATTACAAAGCTAGAAGAGTTACATAGCTTGTTGTTCTCTCAGTTACTACAGGACTGACTGAAAAAATTCTTTCAATTAATCAAATATCGACGGATGTTATAAAAAATATTTCAGTGTTAGATAGCCCATTTATTGAAGAAGGCTATAGGCTACTTTTTATCCAGATGTTCGGAGTAGTTCCCTCGATAAGCGGGTGAAACCGAAAATAGTATGAAATTAAAACTAAAATGACTTGGTATATGAGATGATTGTCAAAAAGTTAATCGAACTAAACTATGCAATAGGGAATATGCATGAAAAAAATATTTGCAATCCAACTAGTTTATCAATAAATAAAAAAAATATAGAATACTAACTGTGAAAAAAATATCAAAATCAGTAGAAAAACAAACGAGATATAACAATTTTAAACAAGTATACCTGTCCCTCTCACCAAAACGCTATATTCAATGACAGCCTTACGGGCGTGTGTAGTTGTGACGTAAATTTTACACTCGGACTTCTCTTTCTTATTAGCAGTTTTGAAGCTTTATAACTTCTTGTCGATAAACATATTTTAAAAATTCTTTCATATTTATTTATTACAGCTAAAAGTGTGTTAATTTAGTGAATAAAAAAGTTACATGCATATTCCCTATTCTAATTAATTTATTTAACTACCAACTCAATAATCTAAATTGATTAATTAAATTAAATTTGATTTAAATTAAACTAACCGCTTCTTTACTAGATTGATTATTATCTTCTGAGTCTTCGTTATCTAGAATTTCATTTCGAAAATATTATTATCTTATAGTTGCTGCTTTATGATATACTTAGCACGTACTAAAAGTATCGCGTAATCATACCTTATCTTAATATAGACTTTTAACATATTTTAATCAAAACACGCAATACCTTCTTTACTATAAGGGCACACGGGGCCATTGCCCAGGGCCCCGAGGGGCTTCAGGGGGCCCCAAAGGACCAACAATTCCTCTCAGACATTTATTTTCAAAACTTTTTTGCAGGGCTTTTTTTCGTGGGAAATCACCAAATGACCCTTCCCCCTGAGGGAGTGTCAGACTCTTGCTGACTAAAACCCATTATGTTCATTCTAGAGGTCCCTGTGTGCCAGGGCCACGGCAAGTCTTACGAACAACCCGCAGCCCCGGCAGACCTTGGCCCTAAGGGGGCCCCTCCCATGTTGCTGACATCTCTTCGAGTAGCAAAATTGCAAATTATTTGTCTAATATTACAACAAAAACGTGAGTGAATATTAAGATAAAGATTTTTCTAGAAATAAATACCGTTTCTATCGCCATCTCCTTTTTTGCTAGAACTTCTTGTACGAGTAGCTATAGGAGACGAAGTTTTAGGCGATTTCCCCTGTTCATCTGAAAATGAAAAGAATTTAGGATATTAAACACATTCTTCAAATTCACAAAAAATTACACAAATTCGAACAGTTTAATTTATTAATTTGCGCAAAAGTACATTTTTGCGCAAAAACGATGCTCAAAAGTACATCTATGCGCAAAGCAAGAAAATTTATAAGTGCGAAGAGATATGTGGTTTAGTAGATCATAGATCCCAGTTAAAAGTAAATCAGTTTTTACCTTTATTCTCTGGGTTCGTTTGTTCACTTTCATCTTTAATATTTTTTTTAGATTCCGACTTCTCGTGAGCTGCCTTCAGGTGACCTTTCAGCCATTTTAAATTTGCGTAACCTGTGTAATACAAGCAACATTTATCGTAAATCTTGTATAATATTATATGAATAAAATTGAATTATCACCATTAAATCGAGTGGAAGAGAGATAGCTGGTAAGTCGATTGGGCCTTTCGCTCGCTCGTGCAGCGCTCTCACACCGATCGTAACTTTACAATCAGCGGAACGGGACGAAGGGTCATCCTTTTTTTTTATTGCATCGTTGTCACGTCAAAATAAACGTGATACATTCGGATGCAACGGGCTAAGGAGTAGTCAAGGGCTGGATAAGTAGACCACAGTATAAAGATTTTTTACGTGAACATACCATAGAAACAAAGAGGACACGGAAACACGTCGCCATCTTCCAAATCGTGTTTATGAGTCTCACAGTGCACCATCACTTCTGATAAATCCGGGAATACTTGTTCGCAAAATCTGGCAACAATACAACTATGTTTTAAAGGAAATTACTTCACTCATTATGGTATCTAAAACCAAAAAAAGACAAAGGCAGCAGCTGCAAGTCATCATAAGCCATTCGACCAAGTTCGTTGCATACAGTTGTAGATAAACTAAGATGGATGCTCACAGAAAATCTCAGTCTTTACAAATTACTAGCGGTTTCTCATTTCCTATTATCGTCTTCAGGCCTATCTCGGGTCGAAGCCTGCTGGGGTTACCGCGGCCCTGGCACATAGGGACCTCTAGAAGGAACATAGTAGGTTTTAGTCAGTAAGAGTCTGGCACCAGAAGTCTGGCTCCAGCTGGCCAAAGGAAGGGATCATTTGATGATTTCCCACGGGACAGACTATTTATTTCCAATTTTATTTTTATGCCGGGGAATGAGTATCATTTAGTGAGGAGGATCTTGAGTATCAATATTAATGCATTGCATGAAAGGCGATATGTCTGCAAAGAGTGTAATTTATGAGATGACCGCAGAGGAGTTTGGAAGAATAAAACATGCTGCGCCGACCACAAATTAAAATTGGGATAAGGGTAGGAGGATGATAAGAAATTCGGGTACAAGAGTTACTTGATTACATCATTGAGACTATAATTACCTGCATTTCAGCTCAGTTACTTCACTATTATCACACTGATATTTCCCCAAAAATTCCTTCACTTCCTCATCAGCCTCCTCCAAATTGTCTATGATATTATCTATCTCCGGTTCCGGTTCTACTATCTCTACGTCACTCGAACTACCCTCCTTCTTCTCATCTTTGACAATGATGACTTCATCGGACCTCGGATCATTGTCTATGGGCTTCGTGATGATCTCACCGTCGGATCCGATCTCGACTTTCACAAATTCCTCTTTATCTAACTTAGAATCTTGTTTACTCATCATGTCTTTATGTTTACCTAAATGCTTGAAATTAAAGTTTTTAATCTTCTGAAAGATATACTGTTGATTGTTACGTATGACCAAAAACTCGTCCGGGTTCAAAAATTGGTTCGCACTCTTCATCCGGCAAGGTTTAAAATTTTCGTTGAGACAGCATTCGCATATAATCTTCAATTGCGTCGACATTTTCTTTTGGGGGGAGCACCTGTGTACTCTCTGGTCCTCATTGTCAAAAAGGTACAGTTTATCGACACTGTTATCGACATGTTTTCCACAAATGAAACATATCTGACTCTCAGTCTCACCTATTAGTACCCCATCGATATCGATGTACGATATAGGCTTGGTCCAACTCTTATGCACAAGTCTAGAAGGATCGGTTTTTCTCACATGTCTTCGTTCGCTGTAACCCTGGTCATAAGGCAATGACGTCATCGGGGAATCTTTGAACATATTCAAAATCTCTTCCCGAGTGTAAGCCAAATTGTCGTTCCTCTGATAATTATCATCGTAGTTCTTAAAATTGTCCTTGATCAAGCTTTTTGGGGACTTATTACGGCTAGTAACAGGGTTCAAAGTCGCGTACGTTTTAGAATTATTGGCTTCTAAATATTTCGTGAACTGGGCTTCGAAACCCGATGTGTTGTTACAGACTAATTTAAAAGGCAATGAATTGACAAAACTGCATTTAGGACTAGAATTTTTGCTGGACCATCTCGAAACAGGACTCTCAACGATATTAATTTTCTTAGTTTCTGCATGACTGGTATCTATTTCAATATCATTAACATCATCGGCGTATTTCACAAATGGTATTTTTTCAGCGGTCAGATCTATTAAAGGGTCGTCATTATCGAAATGTATTTGGGAAGCCCGAATCTGAGTGCCATCGTCTAGTATGTAGACCAAATCATTGGCTCCATCATTTGGGTCCAACATTTGATCAAAGTTTTGTGTAAGGTCATCACCTTGTAAATTTTGTTCAGTGTTTATTAGGAATTGGTATATGTTTTCGGATAGGGAAACTGGCTGGTTTCTGGTTATGGAGTTTAGGTCGACATCAAAGCCTAGGAGTCCCCTGTAAGTGAGGGATTTTATTCAGAAGTAAGTCGTTTATTGTCTGACAAAGATTTTAGCAATTGAAGAAGCCCTGCAAATAAACTTACCTAGCCTTATCAAGAAACATCTGGAAATTATCATCAGGTTCGACCCTGAGGGCTACTTCTTCACCAGTTGCATTCTCCATGCAGAGAATCAGTGGGGGCTGCGTCTCTGTCATTTTTGCTACAGTTGAATGACAAAAATTGGGATTAATATTATAAACAAACGAAGTTGTGGTGGCCTAGAGGTTAAAGCACCAGCCTTTCGTGTATGAGGGTGTGGGTTCGATTCCAGGTCTTTCTAAGTTTATCAATGACTGATTAAAGGTAAAGGAAAACATCTTGAGGAAATCTGGACTATAAAGGCTGAAATCACCAACCCACATTGAGCAAGCGTGGTGATTAACGCTCAATCCTTCTCCATGGGAGAGGAGGCCTGTCCCAAACAGTGGGACAATAAAAAGGCTGATGATGATGATGAATATTCCCAGAAAAATATATTTAGATGTTGGTTGTTATTCAGTTGGTACTACTTTTGTATGCCTTTACTAGTTACCACCATCTGTATATCCCTTGTCCTGTGTGGCTACTTCCCAGATAAAATTAAATTTATAAGACATAAAGATTTTTTCAAATCAATCCAGTAGTTCAACAAACAAACAAACTTTTCAGCTTTATAATATTAGTTACATATTTCATCTGCCTAACTCAATAAGTAAATCCTAGATAAATAAGATAAAAACGAATATTATGAAAAAAAAACTTGTGTATTTTATTTAGTTGTGGTAGAACAGTCCAAGAAAAGCTAAAACAAATAGAAATAGCGCTAAATATTCACATAATAAATTTTGTATCAATTGTAATCAAAATAATTCGAATTTACTTATCAGACTCAAAATGAAAATTGTAAATATTTCTTTTAATTTCGAAAATAAAAGTTTTCGTAAAGTAGTTTATTTATTTATCTTTATTCTAAATAATAATTTCCAGCCTAGCCATTAAAAACCAAAGCGGGAATATGAAAACTGACACTGGCCACCAAATAAAATAAATTCAAATGGCCAGTGACAATTTATCACCGGCACACTTTTTTCGATAATTTGGACCACAAAAAGGTAACAGAATAAAATAATATTACAACTGTCGATAGATATCTTACCAAATCGTCGTTTTCAGCACAAAAATCGTCACTTTCTTCGAACAACTGGCACTTCTTTAGAAAAATAACAATTGAAACATTATTTTTATCGCCATTTGTGTCAAATTTCAAAAGTTCAAAACAAAAACATTCCGACGTATGCCACAGACAATTTTGTTAACTTTTTGTCAAATCATTATTTTTGATGTAGATTGCTGATTTGTTACACGAGTTTTGTAAAACAGCAGTGTATACAATTTGTTTGAGCATGTGAAATAATTAATTTTAACACAACCATATTGCGTTTAACACAACCATAATAGTGTGCATTGCTACAAATTATAGAAATAACGAAAAAATAATGCATATAGTTGAACGAATTGCTTGAAATTTCCACTAGATTTTTCTTTTATTGATAGTAATTTTATTGCCGCTTCCTGAATTCTATAATATTGATAAATTCGTGACAATATTTCTTATCTTATCTTTTAGCAGAAAAGAACACAAAGGAGATTCACTGTAAGTTGTAGCTTGTAGTGCATTTGGCTGATTAAAATTGTTTATGGAAACGCCCTTTGTTTTGTATTAAAAATAATTGTGTGAGAAAGAGACACAAACAAATATATTTATCAGAAATTATTTAAAATGTCCAATGAAATATTATCATTCTAGTAGTAAAGTTTTAAAATAAGTAAAATTGGTGCGTTTTGCAACCATAACTTAGAACCACCAAGGTCTTTGTTATATAAAATTCTTAGCAAATAAGCCGGAATGAGAATGAGACGGAATTTCTTGATTTGTTGATTGACAAGTGAACTGTCATTCACATTCGTGACATTCGCAATATGGCCGAGTTTATCTAAATACGGAACATAATAATTGTGCGCGAATATATAATTTCCCATTCAAATGATACATTGTTTATTTTAATGACTTGGTGAGTGAAGTGTCGCGGTATGTTTCCCTTAACTCCACCGGTCGTGAAACGGCTGTTAGGGTGGAAAAAGGGCCCTGAGGGTACATCTGCTGCAGAAGATAAATGGTCCGAGAAGGCAGTGAAGAGTTTAGTTAAGAAATTAAAGAAAAGCGGAGCTCTCGAAGAATTGGAAAAGGCGATATCAAGCCAAAATAGTCATACGAAATGCGTAACTATTCCCAGGTTAGTCTAATATTGATTTATTTTTTCTTGATAACAATCTTTTGGGAATATGACGTTTCCGGTGGCTAATGTATATATCCTCGCAATGTTTTTGAACCTTACACCTCTGGAATAAGAGTAGTTTTCGCTAAGCATATCTATTGCAAAAATGTTGAACTAATGTCATTTTTTTTTCAAAATAAATAAATTGGTTTTGGTTTTAGGTAAATCTAAACTTATAAGATTCGTATTTTCTAGACATCTTTTGACTACTTTTTCTGTTCAAATTCGATAGAAATTCAAAATTTTCACTGGTTGGATTATTTCGGTGGTCTTATTACCCGGCCGAGTTTGATAGTCACTATCGAGTTGTAGAACGCCATAGATTGTAGCGACCACCGCATTTTGGTTGCATAACATACAGGACGTAAAATCGGAAAGGTCAAGACTCCGTCAAAACAAATCGAAATGTTCATGTCAACATGGCGGACATATTTTGAACATTGCGAATTCTTTATTGCTAATTTCCTAAAGCAGTAATAGAGGAAAAGTGTGTTTTTTTTTGTGTACTTTGTTCGCATTTTGAAGGACATCCGCGTATCCTTTCGTCCTTGAAGGTGACTACGTCATTAGTTCCGTTTAGTGTTATATCGAAAGAGTTCTAAATCTTTTAATTTATGCGACAATATTGTAATTCCTGTGTACAAGTACGTGTTCCGTGCGCTAATTTGGTGAGATTATTGTTCCTGTTGGTTATTTACACGAAAAAGTTGTTATTTTAATAGAATTATACTTATCAGAACCTTATTGGATTTCTACATTAAAAATTCTATCATTTGATGCAAGTAGATGGGACAATGCCCCAATGACGGACAGGAAATAATTTGCCGCCAAATTCATGCAAATTAGATCGATTGCATTTTAATGTGTTAATATTTTAATTCATAATTGTTTTTTAGTATGTAACTGGCCTTTGATATTGTAGTTATTTTTTGTGTAAAAAACATACTTGAATCTAATTTAACAATGCTTATTGACTGCTAGATTAAATTCTGTAAAACTTGTCTGGTGAGATTAATGACCTCTTTTGACCTTTTCAAAGGGATTTTATGATAATAATAATTATATATGACTTAAAAATAGTTATTTGAAAGTTAATAATTTATTATTAGTAGTATAGATAAGTCTGTGACTGCTAAGCAAGGAGTTTTAGACTTAATTATCTAGTAAGGTTATTTAAAAAAATATGATCTATGTCTAGTTAAACTGTAATTTGACCTATTCTACCTCTATGGATTGCAGACTCAATTGAATCTTGATGTTTGAAAGGAAAATGTCACATGGCTATTTTACAGGGGTCAGGGGTTTTATGGGGTCATTATGTCTGCAAAATTATAGTTATAAATGTGAATTAATAATATTATTAAACCTAGCTGTTGCCCGCAACATCGTCCGCATGGGCATGGTGATTAAACACCCACCCCCGTACGTGATAGCATGATTGGCTTCGATATCAATCGTAGATCACACCCCAATCATTCTTTAAAAAAATATTCAATGTACAGTTTTGACTTTTCTTACAATTTTATTATATGTATAGATAACAATTTAGATGTAAAATTCTCATAAAATATTTTTGTTGTTTACTGCCAGTGCCAAAAAAGTCAAAATGTATGAATAAAACACTATTGTGTATGCCTGAGTTTTGAAAGTATGGATATTTAATTCTTGTCTAGGTTTGCCGTACATTATAAGTGACACCATGTGGTTACTTGTTGTAGAGATTCAGCAATCTTATAGGAACAGTCTATGGCAATAGTTCTGTTTGCTAATATGATGCAATTTTATTACCGACTCGATTCTGCCAACAGTTTTACTTTCTTTGTAAGATGTAAAAGACATATTACTACCAAGTTTCATCAAAGTCTGTTCAGGTGTTTCGATGTGAAGAGGTAACAAACCTACACACACTCACAAACTTTCGCATATATTAGTGTGATTATCCTAATCCTAATCCTACTACTATTATAAAGGCAAAAGTTTGTAAGTATGGATGTATGGATGTGTGGATGTATGGATGTTTGTTACTCTTTCACGTAAAAACTGCTGAATGGATTTGAATGAAACTTTACCACAATATAGCTTATACATCAGATTAACATATAGGCTACTTTTTATCCGGGTATGGAAAGTACTTCCCTCAGAAAGCGGGTGAAACCGCTGGCGGAAGCTAGTCCTAATATCCTAATCACTACATAGTATAAAACAAAGTCGCTTTCTCTGTCCCTATGTCCCTTTGTACGCTTAAATCTTTGAAACTACGCAACGGATTTTGATGCGGTTTTTTTAATAGATAGAGTGATTCAAAAGGAAGGTTTATATGTATAATTTTAGTATCAGCATTGCACCCGTGCGTAGCCGGGGCGGGTCGCTAGTACTATTATAAAGGCGAAAGTTTGTAAGTATGGATGTATGGATGTTTGTTACTCTTTCACGTAAAAACTACTGAATGGATTTGAATGAAACTTTACCACAATATAGCTTATACGTCAGAATAACGTATAGGCTACTTTTTATCCGGGTATGGAAAGTACTTCCCTCAGAAAGCGGGTGAAACCGCTGGCGGAAGCTAGTCCTAATACTATTATAAAGGCGAAAGTTTGTAAGTATGGATGTATGGATGTTTGTTACTCTTTCACGTAAAAACTACTGAATGGATTTGAATGAAACTTTACCACAATATAGCTTATACATCAGAATAGGCTACTTTTTATCCGGGTATGGAAAGTACTTCCCTCAGAAAGCGGGTGAAACCGCTGGCGGAAGCTAGTACTATTATAAAGGCGAAAGTTTGTAAGTATGGATGTATGGATGTTTGTTACTCTTTCACGTAAAAACTACTGAATGGATTTGAATGAAACTTTACCACAATATAGCTTATACATCAGAATAACATATAGGCTACTTTTTATCCGGGTATGGAAAGTACTTCCCTCAGAAAGCGGGTGAAACCGCTGGCGGAAGCTAGTCTATCTATATAATAATAGTGAAATTAATGTAGTTCTTTTGTTCCACAGAGTAAAACCTAACGAGAACGTGATAAACGGACAATACCGCAAGGGATTGCCGCATGTTGTTTACTGCAGGCTGTGGCGTTGGCCGCAGCTACAGGTAATACATTATCATCACTACATAGTATAAAATAAAGTCGCTTTCTCTGTCCCTATGTCCCTTTGTATGCTTAAATCTTTGAAACTACGCAACGGATTTTGATGCGGTTTTTTTTAATAGATGGAGTGATTCAAGAGGAAGGTTTATATGTATTATTTTAGTATCAGCATTGCACCCGTGCGAAGCCGGGGCGGGTCGCTAGTTAAACTATAATTTATTTCGATAAAAGTCTTATAGATATGTCATACAAATTAGGCCCGACCCGGGAATCGAAGATAAAACCCCGTGCACAGCATCCGCGCCTTACGACCACTAGACCAACGAGGCAGTCAAAAATTTGGTATAATTTGTATTGATAATTATGAACACCTGAAACTTTGACTTCATAAAAAAAATCCTTGGGCCTAATATAAGCAATGTTTGTATTGATATAGATTCGTAATTTAGATATTTTTTTTTTGTATAATGTTTGTAGCCATTTAAAAATCAGTATAAATAAATAATCATGAGGAACCAATACGATTGTAAAAGTAAAGAAAAAAACATTTTTTTTTCGCTAGATTTCCTTCACAACAACTTTTTAAGATACCTACGGTTGGTGGCTACGGATAGCCACTATCTAGCAGTTAAATTCAATAATGGACAGAATTTGTATGAAATTATCTGCGAGATAAACTATCTGGAACTTATCAGCAACCTGTGAAACTTGCCCTTAATTTTGTATCCTAAAATGAAATTAATATTTTTTTGTACAGTCTCGCCTGCATATCAAGCTACAACAATCTGTCAAATTTCCGTAGCAGAATCCTTAATATGCTTACTTAATTAAATATTTCTACATGGGTCAAAGTTGATTGGGAAAATTTGACGTTTGATAGCTTGATGTGCTGGCGTCTGAACATCTTTTGGAGTATTATAAAAAAAACACATTAGCAATTTAGGCCAGTTCTTTTTTATATACTTTTACAATATTTTTTTATGCAACTTTAGGAATATTACAATTAAAATCGAAATTGTTTATTTATTCAAATTATTTTCATTAGTGTTATGGCTGTAAAGAAGTGGTGATAAACAAACTTCTAAGCAACTATATATTCATATTACTTTCAGAGCCAGCATGAGCTAAAGCCAGTTGACCACTGTGAATATGCTTACCAGTTGAAGAAAGACGAGGTCTGCATCAACCCTTATCATTACAATAAAATTGATTCACCCGGTAAGTTACAAAAATAATTTAAATACTCTATTAAATTTAATTTGACCGTTCTCTTTTATGGAGATCAGCCAGCTGCGTAGGAAATATTATAGTGCACGCACATTCGTGCAGACACAGGTGCACTCTCTATTCCCTCACTCTCATAGTCCGATGGGACGGCAATCCGACACGACCGGATACAGATCAGGCGCTGGACCGACATTTACGTGCTCTCCGATGCACGGGTGTATCAATCACCAACATCCAGATTCCGGGCTGCTTTATGAAAGTTTCTCAAAACCCACAAAGCGATTTCGGCCCGACCAGGGAATCGAACCCGTGCACAGCAGTCGCGCTTTGCGACTACTAGACCAACGAGGCAGTTAATAATATCGGCACACCTTTTCATACACGGTCGGTTAGCCCCAACGTAAGCTATTGATTAGCTTGTGTTATGGGTGCCAACACAACTGATAAACTACATTATACTTTACACATATACATATTTATAATTCTTCGATTATAAATAGATCTCGGGTTTGATTCCCGGGTCGGCCGAAATCACTTTGTGGATTTTACGATACTTTCATAAAGCAGCCCGGAGTCTGCTTGTTTGAAGATGTAGATGTCCACACCCGTGCGTCGGAGAGCTCGTAAATGTCTATGTAGAGTATGAGCTGGCTGATCTCGGCTCCGCCGTGGCCGGCAATCGTTCTAGACGCCATTAATATTTATAAAAAGCCCATTTCTGGCTATCAATAAATTTTATTTAATTAGGTAATTATCTTTTAAACATTCAAATTAACCTATTTCAAAAGTAATAAAATTATCATCATAGGCCTTTTTATTGTCCCACGTGCGGGCAGCGGCATCTAGTAAATCAGTCTGACACAAACAAGGTATAATAACGACTGCTGTGCACGGGGTCACGGGTTCGATTCCCGGGTCGGGCCGAAATCGCTTTGTGGGTTTTGAGAAACTTTCATAAAGCAGCCCGGAGTCTGGAAGTTGGTGATTGATTCACCCGTGTATCGGAGAGCACGTAAATATCGGTCATGTGCCTGATCTCTCTCCGGTCGTGTCGGATTGCCGTCCCATCGGACTATGAGAGTGAGGGAATAGAGAGTGCACCTGTGTCTGCGCGAATGTGCGTGCTCTATTATATGTCCTGCGCAACTGGCTGATCTCTACGGCCGCAGTAGCTGACAATCGGCCTGGATGCCTTGATATTGAATGTATTTCTTGTGTTGTTGGCAGCCTTGCCCCCGATCCTAGTCCCCCGGTGCGGCGACAGCGAGGTGCGCGCGCCCCCGCCCTACACAGACTATCACCAACCTCATCACGAACATACTGACACGTTAGTATTTTTCTATATGTATACCTAGCCGTACGGCCCGATTGATCATGAGGTTAAGCACCACTTGGCGCGGTTGGTCCGTGGATGGATAACCGATGAGGTGTTATTCCGTGTTTCGGAAGGCACGTTAAATAGGGTATTTGAGTATGTTTGATTTTGTACAAAATTTTTAACAAAACAAATAAATACAAGCACAAGGAACATTTTTCTGAAAACAGCGCCAAAATTGGTTGATAAATGACAAAAGGCAAAGCAGCAATCAACATTTTTTATATTCGTATGATGAAGAGTGGGAACACATTTTTTACATTCTACCGCATCGGTGTACAAATATTTCTTATAATCTATTTATAATTAATATACATGCACTATGCTAAAACAATTTTCTTGTCGTCAAGAAATTCTTTAGTAGAATAGTAGCATTTATCCAGAAGAACATCAAATAACTTTTTTAGATGATTTTGTATTGCAAATTTGTTTGTATCAGTAACCATGGTATTGTTACAGGGTGATGCAAAGTGGGGGCGTGGTGGGCGTGGGCGTGGGGGCACACAGCGCCATGTACCTAGAGGCCACGCTGGCCCAGCAGGTGCCAGGCAACACCACTGTACATGTGTGAGTATACCTTCTTTCATCATCAGCCTATTTATCGTGGGTACAGGTCCCTTCTCATAGGGAGAAGAATTTAGCGTTAGCCTTTTGACCGCCACCTCAAGAAAAGAAAGACGTGTCCTCAGCGCCAAACTAAGAAATCATCCATAAATACATACAATATAGTAGTGAGTTTGGAATTATATCGAGTAAAACTGACTATTAATTTTGAACTTACAAAGTCTGTCATGTAGTCATGACCGTGGCGTGCTGGGCACTATTTGCCTTGTCATCTATACATGACTGTGGCGATCAACAGGTTAATCACCACGCTTGCTCAATGCGGGTTTGTAATTTTAATCTTTATAGTCCAGGTTTCCTCGAGATGTTTTATATATACTTAGAAAGTACATGCAACTTAGAAAAGTTGCATTGGTACTTGCCTGACCTGGAATCGAACCCGCACACTTATACTTAGGCCGGTGCTTTAACCACTAGGCCACCACGACTTGTTGCAAATTATTTGTCTATTATTATAACAAAAACATTAACTACAGCAACGCGTGGCCGGGTCTGCTAGTATTAGAGATATTTTATTCATAATATTGGTGTAAGCACTCGAAATCAAACTCAAAATCATTTACTCAAACTTGGCTGCAAAACAGCACTTTTTGAACGTCAAAAATTACAAAAGACAGCCCCCAAAAAGCCCACCCTTCACTACTTCCTATATGTTTTTGCTGGGAACTTTGTCTCATTATATTTTTTAATCTTAATTTAAATTTGTAGGAGCTCATCGACGGTGGAGACGCCTCCTCCAGGCTACATCAGCGAGGACGGAGATCCTATGGACCATAACGACAACATGAGTGAGTTTGTACACAATTTTATTTATAATCATTTATCTTTTAGAACAAGAGCCAGTGAGTGGCTCGCAGATTTCAAAAAAATATGTCTTAATAGCGTCCAGACCGATGGTCGGCCATGGCGGCTATTCTCTCTTAAGAAGATCAGTCAGCTGCAATTAGATGTAGTTATTCATATTTTCTATTGTGTACCTTAATGCATATAAGGTTGAAATATAATACATCTAGTACCTAATTATAATAAAATTATGGACCCTGATTGGCACAGCAAGTTGTAGAAGAGACCAAGACATGTATGATAATATTAAGTATGATGGCAACCAGGTCGATTGTCGGCTACGGCTGCCGTTCTCTTTTAAGGAGATCAGCCAGATGCGCATGACATATTATAGTGCAGACACCGGTGCACTCTCTATTCCCTCACACTCATAGTCCGATGGGATGGCAATCCGACACCACCGGAGAGATGTGCTCTCCATCTTCACTTTCTTCGTGATGGAACTACTTCCCGCACATGGATAAAAATTAGTCTATAGTTAATAACTGACAAGTTTCATCTAAATCCATTCAGTAATTGTGAAACAGTAACAAAGTAGGGAGCTCGTGGCTAAGCAACAGCCGCTTTTACGTGCCTTCTGAAACACATGACAAGATGGTCACCCATCCACGGCTCGACCGCACCAAGTGTTGCTTAACCTTATGGCCTATCCACCCGTGCGGCTGTTACTTAGCCACGAGCTCCTCAAGCAAGCGAAAAAGCCTCGTCATGTTTATAATATAATCTTTGTACTTGAAGTCAACTAAAATAACATTATTTCTTACAGACCTAACCCGTTTAACCCCATCCCCGCCTGGTCTAACTGCTGAAGCGGCCCCAGTTCTGTACCACGAGCCGGCGTTCTGGTGCAGCATCAGCTACTACGAGCTCAACACGCGCGTCGGAGAGACCTTCCACGCGTCACAGCCTTCCATCACCGTCGATGGCTTCACCGACCCCAGTAACAGTGAGAGGTAATCATAAGAGAGAGATGTATTCATAACATAAAGAGATAATCATAACATAAAGATGTAATCAAAACGTAAGGTGTAATCATAACACAGAGGTAAGTAATCCTATTATAAAGAGGTAATCTTAACATAAAGAGATAATCATAACATAAAGAGGTAATCATAACATAAAGATGTAATCATAACATAAACTGGTAATCATAACGTAAAATTGTAATCATAACCATGGCGTCCTTTGTCCGCCAAAGCTATATGCTTTGCAAGTTGCTCATCCATACTTTAGTATGTAATTTCTTTTTATGTCTGGACTTTAAAAGAGACTATGACCCTTGAGTTTGTTTCGGCGTTTCTTCTCAAGGCAGTCAGTTAGGAAATGCCGACCTCATCTCGTTATTTTATAAAAAATGTGTTGACGTGTAAAAGTGTTGATTTCAACCTATTTGCAAAATAAATATCATTTATCATTTAAGTACTGGGTAGAACTCTAGAAGGGTATAATAATCCGCCTAGCCATTCCGTCGCCTTCCAGAAAGAAAGAAGAAAGATTTGTAATCATCATATGACATTTTAATATTTAAGGGGCAGTCTCACAGGTTGCTGATAGCGACTATCTTGATAAGAATTTGTATGAAATTATCTGCCAGATAAACTATCTGGAACTTATCAGCAACCGGTGAAACTGGCCCTTAATAGTCTTATTTTTATATAGATTTTAATATGCTTGTAACTTAATCGTTTCTAAGTTTTTTTTATCTTTAGGGCGCTCCCACACAGCAGTAATATAACGTTATACAACATTATAACACGATATATGTATAACACTATAACTTTCATAATTTTATCGTGTTACACAATACTGTATAACATTATATAACTTTTGTGTGGGATCACCTTGGAATTTTGGAAAAACCCTTGGAAAAACCTTTGGAATTTCTTATTAAGGAAATCTTTTTTCCACAGGTTTTGCCTAGGCCTGTTGTCGAACGTGAACCGTAACGAGGTGGTGGAACAAACACGCCGGCACATCGGCAAGGGAGTCAGACTGTATTATATTGGCGGTAAGCGTTTGTTTGTCACTTTGTCTCGCATGAAGTCGCAGCATCATGCTTGCACGTATATTATAACACTAGCTGATCCCCACGGTTCCACTCGACGCCAGAAGGCACTATTTCCCCCATCCGGATAAAAAGTAGCCTTTCATAGGCTCTAGACTACCAAATTAGTAAGAGACTAGTCTACGGAATTTTATTTAAATCGGTCCATCCGTTTTTGCGTGAAAGAGTAACAAACATACATCCATACTCACAAACTTTTACGTAGGATAAATGCAATGGTGTAAGAATTTTTCAGTTTAAAATCAGTTCAGTAGTTTTTGAGTTTATACACACAGACCTACTCAATAAACTTATAATGATGTTTGTTTTTCAGGCGAAGTGTTCGCAGAATGCCTGAGCGACTCTTCGATATTTGTGCAAAGCCCCAACTGCAACCAGCGCTACGGCTGGCATCCTGCCACCGTCTGCAAGATACCACCAGGTCAGTTCTCCATCTGATGGGGCTGCGGGGTAGTATGTGCGAGTTACCGTGGCCCTGCCTCGCAAGGGGCTCCAGAAAGAACTAAAGTGTGCTTTGAGTCAGTAAAAGTCTGACATTCCCTCCAACAGCTGTATCCACAGCGGGAGAGGTCATCTGATGGTTTCTCCATATCAAAGGTCATCTGCTTAGCTTTTTACCGACTGTGTTGGTTGGGGCTGACTTCCAGTCTTTTCTGGATGCAGCTCAGTACCTGTGTTTTACATGGATCTACTGCCTAATCTGATAAATTATACTTATTTTGGAAATAGTTTGAAAACAACACTTTTACACGTCAATACATTTTTTTTTTCAAAACGAGATGAGGTCGGCATTTTCTAGACTTAAATGACTACCTTGAGAAGAAACGCCAAAACAAACTCAAGGGGTATCTTCTCAACCCAGTTACGTGGGCAACCCGATACCCCTTAGCTTACCGTAACGGTTGGATACCCGTTGGCTTAGTCTGAAAACCAGTCTTAACTAGCTACCAAAATTTCTGACATCTGTGTACTAGTTCTAATAGCAAATTAAACACACTTAGATTAAGACTGAATCTTGTATATGCACATATATGGTTGTTGCACAATAGATTCTGTGCCCGGCGCTTGCGCATACACTACATTATGTAACACAAATAATTTTGTTGTGCAGGTTGCAACCTGAAAATCTTCAACAACCAGGAGTTCGCAGCGCTGCTATCCCAGTCTGTGTCGCAGGGCTTCGAGGCTGTGTTCCAGCTGACTCGTATGTGCACCATACGTATGAGCTTCGTCAAGGGATGGGGGGCTGAGTACAGGTAAATATTAAAATCGTAGCTATACGTAGTATAAGGAGTCGGTTAGGACTGTTAATATCCACGTAGTAGCATTCTGAAGTACGGTGTTGGTGGTGGTAATGATGTTGATGATGATTTTGACAATGATGTTGATGATGATTTTGATAATGATTTTGATGATGATGATGATTTTGATAATGATTTTGATGATGATGATGATTTTGACAATGATGTTGATGATGATTTTGATAATGATTTTGATGTTGATAATGATTTTGATATTGATGATGATTTTGACAATGATGTTGATAATGATGTTGATGATGATTTTGACAATGATGTTGATGATGATTTCAATAATGATTTTGATGTTGATGATGATTTTGATATTGATGATGATTTTGATAATGATGTTGATGATGATTTTCAAAATGATGTTGATGATGATTTTGACAATGATGTTGATGTCGATAATAATGTTGATAACGATGATGATGCTGGTGTTTGTGTACACTATCGTACTAAACAACACTTAATCTGCAGACGGCAGACGGTGACGTCGACGCCGTGCTGGATCGAGCTGCACCTGAACGGCCCGCTGCAGTGGCTCGACCGCGTGCTCACGCAGATGGGGTCGCCGCGGCTGCCCTGCTCCTCCATGTCCTAGGTACTGAGCTGACTTGCACTAATTACTTACATTATTCTAACATATTTCCTGCCTACCCGTCGGTCTCATTAGCCTCCTGAGGAAACTTACTTCCTGCAACCGTATAAAATTATCCGCTATGTCATTATGGTGTACTAGCTGTCCCCAGCGGTTTCACCCGCATCTTTGGTTACTGCTCCGCTCCCGTGTGTCTTAGCGTAATGGTATATAGCCTATAGCCTTCCTCGATAAATGGGCTATCTAATACTGAAAGAATTTTTCAAATCGAACCAGTAGTTCCTGAGATTAGCGCGTTCAAACAAACAAACTCTTCAGCTTTATAATATTAGTATAGATAAGCTACATTACTGCCAATTTTCATTAAAATCCATTCAGTAGTTTTTACTTGAAAGAGTTACAAACATTCATTCATGCTTGCAACCTTTAAGGATGAAAAATAGCCATATTATAATTCATTTTAAGGTATAGTGAAAAACTCCAATCGTTATCTCTTTCAGACCCTCCACAAAGAAAAGAGAAAGAAGTTATACTCACAGAACACAATGTACAGAGTTAGCTCAAAACAATGAATACCTCCTTTTTGAGTCGTAGGCTTAAACGTGAACATACACAAGTACTCATAGATTTAGCCTTTGCTATATAGCATAGATTTTACTTGCAAAAATAGTATATAATGACGAGCTCATTCTAAAGAACTATATAAACAACAGACATATTTTTGAGATATGTATGTGTGGACAAACATACATACGCTATAACAGAAGCTGATTGACTAAAATATTGAAATATTGCAATGTGTCGGTCGATTTAGAAATAATTCCGTTAAAATCTCGGAAGACTTGTCTTTGACAAATCTATGAATATTTGTGTAATCTTCGCATGCAATATTTGATAATAAACAATACATATAAAATATAAATGTTTTAATAAAATTAGAATTTACCGTGCAAAGAGTATTAATTGTTTATTCTACTATAATGGTAGGTTTGAAACACTTCGGAGCGACTTTGCGCATACATAACACTACCAATTTTGAAAGAAAATAATACTTTTTGCGCGGAACCATTATGTAAACAAGTCTGTGATTAATTATTGCGTATTATTGGCGAATTTCTTACAAAAAGCTAAACATGACTATGTAGAAATTTATGAAAATTAAAACTGCTTCATCTACCTGCATAAGGAATTGAAGGTTATTGACTAACGTTTTTTTTGAAGTTGGTAAAACATTAAAAATGTTGTTTCGTCAATAATATGCAAAAATGTATGAAACAGCCCCATTTTTGTACGCGTTTAAGAATACGAAATTATTTTTATTTGTTATACTTATAAGAAGTAATGAATATCAAAATCAATTTGCAATATTTTTAAGTTGACATTATGTACAATATACAAATGGTAATCATCAATTTGATTTAAAAAAAAATCTAGTTCTGCAGGTCAGACCAAATCTATTTATTAAATATTTCCAATTGTGTTAATTATCTAGACCAAGCCAAGAGAATCTGCCATCACACAATTATATTTATACAAACTGTATAATGCGTTTACGCGAAAACTATTCGCTCAGAATGCCGCCATTTTCCAAATGTGGTCAGCGTCAAGAAACAATTTTGTTTTGGTAAAATTAATCGAGCAACTTATTTTACTTTCAAAAAATGAAATTAAATATGGCGGGTTATTTTGTTATGTGATTAAAAATTACAATAAATAATCATAAATCAACACTTGTCCTGTTATGTCTATAAGGTTTCCAATTTTTCGATTGATCTTTTTTTGTAGATTTTTTTTTGGATGTTGGATATTAATTATTCTTCTTATCATTTATATATTGTATATGATGTTTGAAGAACACTTTACTCATAAAAACAATAAAATAATTAACTATTGAAATAATTTCGCCATCGCATTGTGCATTTATCAATATTATTAAAAACCTATGTGTATTGTATACATGGTTGTTTTTTTTTTTTAATTATTATTAATATTAAACGTCAACTATAGTTGTGTCTTTTATTATAATAGTGACTTGTATGTTTTGTGGGAATTACATTTTCAATCTAAGATGATGAAAAAAAGTCGATCTCTTTATCTTTTGGTATTGTATGGACGCCAGCACATTAAGCTACTGTCAAATTTTCTTAATAGATTTTCAACTGTATCACTGAAGCATACGGTTCAAAGTTAAATGGGAAAAATTTACAGTTTCGGATAGCTTGATGCGCTGGCATCTATGGTCTATGGTGATACGAAAACTACCATAGATACGATATTTTTTTGTGTCACAGAGTATTACAAAAATTTCAAGAATTTCACACAAACCATACGAGCAAGTAATGAGTAATGTAAATATACCTATGTTTTGATTTCATGTTTTTTAATTATTATTTTGATATCCGAATATGGTCGATGTAACCTTAATTATAATTGACGGTTATTTATCTAAAGATTTGTATGATCATTGCGATGCATTGCGTGAAATCTTTCTTTCATGATTTTTTTAATGAATATTAATAATATTATATAGGGTGACTGGTAATTGGTGACCGATATTTAAACACGTGATTGTACTCATGATTACAAACAACTTTCCCGAAGAAACTTTTTTTTTATCATTATAGCAAAATTACTGACAACGCGGGCGCTAACAGCTGATCGGGCGATGGCACGCGCGAAATTTTAATTTTGCTATAATGATAAAAAAAATAACACAAAAAAGTATCTTCGGGAAAGTTGTTTGTAATCATGAGTACAATCACGTGTTTAAATATCGGTCACTAATTACCAGTCACCCTATATATTTAAACATAAACCCTGCAATAGTGTCGTCAATATAAAAAAAATGCATGTGAAGTTAGACTTATTTTGACCTTTTTTTTCGTGGGAAATCATCAAATGATCCGCTGAGGGTGCAGCTGGAGGTAGTGTCAGACTCTTACTGAGTAAAACCAACTATGTTCCTTCTGGAGCTCCCTGTGTGCCAGGGCCACGTTAACTCTTGCGAACAACCCGCAGCCCAGGCAGACCCTAGCCCTTATGGGCCCCTCCTATGTTGAAATTATTTTGAACTCAGTTTTTTTTAAGTTTATAAATTTTAAGTCGGCAATGCATCTAAATGAAACGCGACAGGGGTTGCGCGAATTAAACCCTGACACGTAGCGAGTATCGGCACATTAATATATATTTACTATTGAATTTAAAAACAAAAAAAAAAGCTAAAAGAGAGGTTATTTTGGAAAAGTTTTAATGTGGTTATAAACGGCAAAATTGATAAATGATAAATGATCTTCTGGTATAAAAGTTGCCAGTCCACTCACTGCACTGACCTGCACGTGCACTCCAACCCATCAGGCTAGCATTGGTCAGTCCCACTGGTCACTCAATGCCCTCAGCATGCTGTGGGAGATACTGCGTATTCTTTGCCTTAGGGTTGAACTACATCTGGCAGCACGGAATCGCCTTTTCCGTCGCCCTTTCTCTTTCCGTCGATTAGAACTGCCATTTGCTAGACCGAGACAGAAAGCATAAAGCGATAGCACGCGGCGGAATCCTCGAGACGATCGGCTGTTTCGGTCTAGCAAATGGCAGTTCTAAGCAACGGAAAGAGAAAAGGCGATTCCGTGCTGCCAGATTTAGTTCAACCCTTAGAGAGGCACAACGCTTGCGAATGATTGAGTGGAAATCATCCACTCTCGCATCGGCGAACATGCCTGACGCGCTTCAGAAATATTTAAAACTTATTTAAATGTTATTCTGATGTATAAGCTGTATTGTGGTGAAGTTTCATTCAAATCCATTCAGTAGTTTTTACGTGAAAGAGTAACAAACATCCATACATCCATACTTACAAACTTTCGCCTTTATAATAGTAGTAGGATTGTATCTACACTTATCAATTTTGTCGTTTGAGAAAAGGAATTTATTGATAAGATGGATAGGGTCGTTTGAAAATTTGTAGCTTTGAAATTTGTATGAAAAAAAAATACTATTGTTTGATAATATCCAGCTGTTTTTTTAACAAAATCAGTTAATTAAACACAATTACAATAAATAAAAATTAAAGCATAATTTTGTCTCTTTCTCATGTTTAAATTAGACAGAGATAGCATGCTGTTTACATACTAAATTAGTGAACATGGGTTGTAAGCCTAAAACAATATTTTCTACCATTATTTACCAAGTAAATATTTGTTTTGTAAAATACTTTCACGGTGTGAATGTAAGATTTTTTTTTTATAAATTTCAAAGCTACAATGTTTTCTTTAATTTAGTGAGAATGTATTATTATCTTTGAACTTATTATTAAGGATTGTTTCTTTAAATGGAAATCATGTGAAATCTTTTATTTATTTTATCAATTTGTTATAGTATTTACTGCAAACCCTGCTTTGTACAGACCCCAGCACATCAAGCTACTAGAAAATGTCAAATTTTTCCAATCATCAAACTGAGTGATAAAATTGATAATCTATCAGGGAAATTTGACAGATTGTAGTCGCTTGATGTGCTGGCGTCTGCATATACAATTTGTCTTCCATGAAAATTGATTATTAGTAATGTATTATTATATATGAATTGAATTACTGCAAAACCAGTTTACTAACAACTATCTCTTTCTGATGTTCAAATTAGACAGAGATGCTGTTTAAAACATATTTAGCGGGAAATTAGTGAACAGGGGTTGCAAGCTTAAAAAAAATATTTTCTACCATTATTTACCAAGATCCTACTATTTGTTTTGTAATACATTCTCGGTGTAACGGTTAATATCGTGGTTCGGTGCTAGATTGATTGGTTAGAAGCGTATTAGTGAGATCGCTTCTAGTGGCAGATTAACATACATACAGATGTAAGATTTTTATATGTGCATACGTCAGCACATCAAGCTACTGCAGCATGTCAAATTTCCTTAATAGGGTAATACCTTTATTGGGAAAATTTGACAGTTTCGCTTGATGTGCTGTCGTCGGTATCACTACACTTCTGATTTGTTGGGGCGTTCAACCTACGTTAAAAATGGGTATTTTTTTTGCAAATAACCATGTGACTATTAAAAAAAAGTATTTAAGAAAAAAGGTTGAATATCTCTCCCCAGGGCGTTGAATTGTTATTATAAGAAAGTACAATTAGTCTTTGTTTTAAATACCAATAGTGACGATTTTAAAACACATGTTAATTTGTTTAATATATAAGATCTAACAAAATTAGTGCACCATATTTTTACAGGTCATCTAGTACATGCTAAGGATTATGTTTACCACAAAAAAGTCATGAAAACAACAACATAATTTCATTAAATTTATCACCACAGTCGCCAAATTGTATGCATAACGCCGGTCTCTATGATGGCACTCGATCGTTGACCCCTAGGTCATTCAACTTTTTTGTGGTAAACATGATCCTTAGCATGTACTAGATGACCTGTAAAAATATGGTGCAATAATATTGTTAGAACCTATTTTCTATTACTTTGTGACTAGGTGAACTACAATCAACTTTTTTTAAATTTTTGACGTAATAATAATGAATTTAGTAGACACAGATAGGAGATTGTTGGTTTTTCAAGTGATTTGCTTGTTGCAATGTAAGTTACTTATTGAAATACATACTTTGTGATTGTATTTTGCAGTTCTTCGCTATATTATTAGTAGAGATTGGATCTTTGAAAGAATTTTGATCTAACCAACCTTTCTCGTTATTATGACCCCTCCTACTACCTCTTGAAACCCTTGTTCCTTCTGGGGGTCCCTGTGTGCCAGAGCCACGGTAGTTACCGTCCATCTTACGAATAACCTCAACCACCTTATGTGCTCTTAAAAAGTACCAACTCTAATGCTTGGTTTAAACCATCAACTAGAAGTTAATGGTCTTAGACTAGCACTAAACCCAGTACTTATTAAAAACAACGTTTTATAATAAGGTGACTGGTGTACGAGTTGGTTATTATAAAACTTTTGTATCGAAAAAATCCCCGAGGTTTCGGAATCTATGAATGGGGGGGGGGGGTGAATCTATGTAGTAAACTAGCTGAGAATTACTGCAAAATGCTGTCTCAAGTATACAGCGTTAATATATTTATAAATACCGGCTCTTTTTATTATTGTAGATGATGTTGGTGACTGTTTATGGAATAAACAACAAGAAATATGTTAATCCTTCTCCTTTTTGTTTAAGGAGCTCGTGGCTAAGTAACAGCCGCACTTATCGATTATAAAGATACGCAACGTTTCATGGTGACCATCTTCTCATGAAGAGTGCCTCCGTCTATCAGAAGGCACGTTAAATTAACGAGTCCCGCGGGTTATTACCTATTTTTGGCAGTCATTACTGGTATTTATCTGTCTTCAGTTTATTTTAAAGGTAGAAATATGTGTCTCTTTAACCACTCAAACGTCCGGCCCCCGCGACTAATTATATTCTTCGTTATACTAATAAAAATAAAACATCTAATTCAAATTCTACCAATTTGGTAGTTTCTTGTTGTTAGCTGGCAATACTTTTTTTTATTGCCACATTTTAAAAGACGTCGATATATTTGTTGTTGGTTTATTTGATGAGCAGTTGCTGACCAGTATATTTAGTAATAAGTTTACGTTATGACTAGTGTAAGTTGTACCATATTTATGTTGCGTATCAGTTTACTGGCTTCCAGACTTTATTTGCGGCGGTCTCACTGCGTGGGATGTGTTAGGAATATTATATGAAAATAACTACAATAAACGTGTGGTTTTATATTTTTGGCGTTTCATTTAATGTCTATGTCAGCTTAGTTTGTGCCTATTATAAATTGGGAAATGATCGAAAAACCCCTCGATCGAAAATCATGATAGTATGTGAAGGTAAGTATCCAAACGCGACGCGATCATTGCAGGGCACCCATGCGACGCTTGCTCAAGGAAGGCGCACGCTACATGTGGAATCGGGCTTAGAACAGAACCATCAAGCTTTCCATAGGTATATTATACCTATCGATGTCATCATGATATTGTGGTCTATCGCTGTGAAAATCAGCATCGTGACACTCATTGCATATGCAGAGCGAAGGCGTATCTGCATAGCACGCATACCCCCTTACATATGTACAAATCTAGGTCTTAAAAAAGTTGCTAGCTTTAAACCTTCTTGAACAAAGTTAGTGGTCGAAATCTAGTACCAAAGCCGGTAAAAGATCACATTTTATAATAAGGGGGATATTGACTAGGGTTCCAGGTCTCCCTACACCTCAGATAAGGAACTATAGTGGTAAAGGATAACAAAAATAAAACCCTCAAACTGGACTTTTCACTATATTACAAAACACTTACAAAATGCCACTTCACAAGACGGACTACACACGAATAATTTTTGTACCCGGCTCCCACTTATAACTGTTGAAGCCGCTCCGAACTTTTTTGACGATACTGTTAACCACTGACGGTTTTTTAACTGTCTCCATTGAAGTATAGTAAACTATATTCGTGGAGGGGTCACAGCTCAAGCTTTCCTCAGATTTCCTCCTGGAAATTTCTGAGTATGTGTCTTGGCTAATACTTGAAGTTGACCTCCGGATCCCGGAGTGGGACCGGTCTATGCTCTGGACTTTGATTTTACCGTCTTCGGACACCATGTCGACTCGATTCGTGGATCTGTGGTTGAGGATGCCGGCGCAGCTGTGAAACTTGGAGAACTTGTCGTGGACTCCGTGTTCTAGGTCCACGTGGAGGCTTAGCTGTCGCCTGCGAAAAAAGTTTGGATTTTTAAAAAACATCGAACATACATAAGTTTACATAGGGTGGACACGGACAAAGGTTTAGGGGAGATGAGAATGTATTCCTCCGTGATACCCAAAGAGCTATAAATAACAGAGGATAAATTCCCACACGACCTCTTAACCAGACAGAGCGGACCTCCAGCTGCTAAGGTTGCAGACAAAGGCTCCATGGCAATTGAAAAAAATTGCTTTCAATAAAATAGTGAATTACATTTACCTTACCTAAGGGACAATATGCATGAGTTAGTACTACAATGAAGAACTATCCACGACAATGATTGTATGCAGTATTGGCAGCCTGTCGCACGTGGTGTTCCAAGACCACGGCCTTTCAACTTACCAGGCTCGCGGTTAGTTTTACCTGTAATTGAAAGTCTCTCCACAAATGTGACAAGTGATAGGCGAGCTGAACTGGTGTTTCGAAGTCACCTCGGATTCAGCAGAAGAGGCGCACTTCGACTTATCCACCTTCCGATGTAGGTTCACGCAGCTGACCGTCCTCTTGTCAGAAGAATCCGACGATTCTGCCGTTTCATTGGTTTCCGATTTGGAATTCTGCAGGTTAGACTCAGAGAATCTATTCTTCTTTATTTCCGTCAAAATTTGGTCCGGGTCAGAGATTTTATCGAAGAAAGACACGATCTTCTTCAATTTATCTTCTGGTACATCACATTTCGTCAACTCAGGGTCGGTTTGGGTGTTACTCGCCTTCTTGAAGGACTGTCGATCGGTAGAGGGGGTGGAAAGATTGGTCCCCCCGAGTTTGGTAATGCCTATGTGTTCATTCTCATGGACAAACTTGTCGTACTCCCTCTCGAAGCCTTCGTGGCAGTAATGACAGATAAACTTTCTGTCGGGGAAGTGGCACAGGTTTAGGTGATCATTGTAATTTATTATGCCTGAAAAAGAACAAGAAAATTAGTAAAGACATTATCGTTAATCAGTTTGAAGCTGTCCTTTCATCTATGTGACGTCCGAGCTGAAGAATTGGCTTTGAATTTTTGAAAAATATCATGGTTAAATTATTTTCGGCTTTATTTACTTTTAAAAACAATATTTGTAGCTACGCGTCTAACTATATTTTATACGGCTAGAAGTTTGGACAAGTGCAGGACAGGACCGCACAGTGACCTTGTGCATAGTGAAGTGTTACTAACATAGATTTAAATTTTTATATACCAAAAAAAATTATCAATGCAGACTGAAAATAAAGGTATTTTGATTTGATATTATATATAAGCAGACTACCTACCATAAGAAAGCATGCGGCATCCCAAAATAGGACACTGTCTAGGAGTTGTGTCCATTAGACAGCTCCTCTGCACCGACTGGACATATGTCAAGATCACCGGGCTCTTCACGTCCCTCAGCGCAATCTCAGACTGTATCTTCTTCGGGCGTCGCAGCCTCCTAAACCTCAACCCCCTCCGCCGTCTCTTCTCGCAAAAGTTATGCGAGATATTATTATCGCTGGCAGCATACACATGTCCGTTAGGTAAGACGTAATTCTTATACGATCTTTCCCGACGAATACCGAATATTCGCTGGATGAAGCACTGGAATCGGGTCAGTTTTCGCTTCTCGTTGATCAGGAGGTAGGGGATCGGGAGAGGATGAGGTTCGCTAGTCTGTGTGAACTCGCATTCTTGCCGCTCCGTCGCCACGGTCCGTTCTACCATCAAGTTTTTGTCTACCGATGGACTTCTTTCAGTCATGTTTTCTTTAGACTCCTGTGTAGCTGAGTATTTGTTATCCTTCGACACTATAGAGTCCATCTGCGTCGACGTGCAAGAACATTGAGTCATTTTCAAGTCCCTGATGACGGCAGTCGCAATGGACTCCTTTTCCGTGTCCGTGTGGGCTGTGACGTCACCGCTCGACACCTCAGTGGTCCCGGCGCATGCGTCAGTCTTGGTGCGATGCGAACGCTTTTTCCTCTTCTTGTTAGCCTTAATATCCTCCTCTAAATACCCTTCAGGGCCGTACGACTCAGGCAGTATTCCAATTACGCTTGCATCGTAAATTTGGAACAATTTCTTAAGACATTTATACTTAGCCTTAAGCACCTCGTGTTTTTTCTTCGGCACCCATTTATTAGTTAGATGCTCATCCTCATTTTCGTTGCGCTCTGGTATACTCGTTAAAGTCGGTTGCTTCCTATACATACCGCGATACCAGATAGCCAATCTACAGAAAATTTTGATTACAAAAAAGAAAATGACACTAGCGAATACTTCGCAATTTCGATATGGTATCATAACTGTACCTCTTTACAGTTATTAAATAATGGTTTTTTATATAATGTTGACTTAATCCTGATGAGTGCATAGTGTAGTGACATTTTTTGTCGGAAATGTCAGGTTTGAAAACAAAAAGCTGCTGAAAGTTGAATATTTTTTTCAAGAAAGAAGTTTGTCAGCCAGTTCGAAAGAAGGTTGTATATGTGTTGTTCAGCTTGCGATCTCAAATGAGATTTTATGAAAAGTCGCTTCTTTATGCAAATAGGCCATTGCAGGGTCTTAAAAACAGTGAGGCACTATAGTTTGGCTTGTTCAGTGACGCATAGTCCATAGTCCGCGTTAGGTGGGACATGTAGAAAGCCGGGGTGCGCGGACCGGGACGATCTGATGGGAGTGTTTTTCTTAGTTTTTTCCCGACGTATTATAAAGGTCTCTGCACACAGCGGGCGCGGCGTGGCGGGACGGGACGTCGACGCGACACTGAGCAGTTGTAATGTAGTAGATATTACGGACGGCGCCACACAGCGCGACGGCTACCGTCGCGTCGAGCGGGACGGCTCTGTGTGGCGTCGTCCGTAATATCGCGTCGCCGTCCCGTCCCGACACGCCGCGCCTGCTGTCTGCAGAGAATCTTTTTGAAATTGACTGCCTCGTTGGTCTAGCGGTCGCAAGGCGCGACTGCTGTGCACGGGGTCTCGGGTTCGATTCCCGGGTTGGGCCGAAATCGCTTTGTGGGTTTTCTAAAACTTTCATAAAGCAGCCTGGAGTCTGGAAGTTGGAGATTGATTCACCCGTGCATCGGAGAGCACGTAAATGTCGGTCCTGCGCCTGATCTCCTTCCGGTCGTGTCGGATTGCCGTCCCATCGAACTATGAGAGTGAGGGAGTAGAGAGTGCACCTGTGTCTGCGCGAATGTGCGTGCACTATAATATGTCCTGTGCAGCTGGCTGATCTCCATTAAAGAGAACGGCCGCCGTAGCCGACAATCGGCCTGGATGCCATCATAAATCTTTGTTCCCGTGCCCATAAAAGAAAAGTCCAAAGTCATTAGGAAAGGTTTATTAAATAAATAACAATTGTATAAAATTAAGTACTTAAGGTAACATTTAAATTAAATAATTATCACTTTTCAACCGAAGGCGTTCTCGGGCATCAATAGACCTGAAACGGAAACACAAAAACATTATTTTTTAAAAGTCGTCTGTGCCAGAGGTGACCCATTACTTAAAGATCAGTTTAAAAATGTATTATTAGCTGTTTCCCGCGCTTCCCGCACCCGGATAAAAAGAAGCTTATGTCCTTTCTCTTTTTTCGTTTGAAATCATCAAATGACCCCTCACGCTGTGGGTGCAGCTGGAGGGAGTGTCAGGCTCTTACTGACTAAAACCCACTACGTTGCATCTGGAGGTACCTGTGTGCCAGGGTCATGCTAACTCCTACGAACAACCCGCAGCCCTGGCAGACCTTGGCTTTAAGGGGCCCCCTTTTTTTTGTTGGCTTTGGGAAAAATGCTATTACGCATCCCCTTACCGTCGGGCGACGGGACAGGGGTATGTGGGACTCCCCGTAAAGTCGTTCCCGGTATACCCACTAAAAATACCCAGCGGCACTCCAACGTCGCCTGAGTGGAGGCCTGGGAGTCAAGCAGCTTATGTCCTTTCTCAGTCGACATTGACAATATGTCTACTAAATTTTATTAAAATTGGCTTCAAAGCGTGACCGTAATTATCTATGTCTATTACATAGTTAATTACGCATTTATAATATTGAAAGCAAGAATTTTAATTATTTACACACCTGCTATGCACGCAGTCATGAAGCAAATACCACAGCCAGCGAAGAACGCTCTCACGGCTATCTGTAAAATTAATAATACATATATTAATATAATACATAACAGGAGAGGAGCTTGTGGCTAAGTAACAGCCGCACGGGTCGATCGATCATAAGGTTAAGCAAAGATTGGCTCGGTACATCCGTGGGTGGGTGTCCATCTTGTCATGACGAGTTTTTTGGTGTTTTGCAAGGCACGTTAAATTGTTGTGTCCCGGTTGTAATTTGTACATCTTTGGCAGTCGTTACTGGTAGTCATCAGAATCCAGAAAGTCTGACAATCAAGAGTCTTACTAAGGAGCACTGTGTTGCCCAGGTAACTGGGTTGAGGAGGTCAGAAAGGCAGTCAGTCCACATAAAACACTGGTAGTCAGCTGCATCAGGTTAAGACTTGAGCATTTTGGGGACGATCACCGCTGACAGCGACGCGCATGAGTTTTTTGACGCATTATTTTAATTTGCCTTTTTTATTTTTATTTAATTTTTATAATAATTAAGCCTGTCAATATACATAATTATGTAAATATACCACAATCTTAAAATGTTACAACTCACACTTGACAGAACTTCTCTCTGGTTAGGCGCCATGGCAGCAATGGCGCCAATCATGATACCAGCTGACGCGGGGTTAGTGAACCCGCAGAGCGAGTACGTAGCTATCAGCTCTGCTCTGGGCTGGAAACAAAAATCATATAACTTAAGGTCTTAAGACAAGACGCAGTAGCGTAGCTAGGAGAGCGCGGTAGAACCAGTTGTTGCGCAGTTGTGAACCACACGGAGTTGAACCAGTGAGAGATGAAGAGATGAGTGTGGTGAACCACCTGTCCGCACTGAAACCCCCCCCCCCCCCGTTACTGACACCGATGTCCCACAGGAGCTTCCTCAGCATCGACCCTGTGACACACCGCACCACATCTCTCGTCGGTTCCACTCCGGTTATCACCCCCAAGCGCAGCCAAAAAGCGCGTTCCCTCCGGCTGCATGCACAGTGGGGGGGGGGGGGGTATTTGATGGTCATAAAAAAGGGAAGACATTAGCATCATCATCAGCCGTTTTATCGTCCCACTGCTGGGCACAAGCCTCCTCTCACACGGAGAAGGATTGAGCATTAAACGCTTGCTCAATGTAGGTTGGTGATTTCAGACGTTATAGTCCAGGTTTCCTCGTGATATTTTCCTTCACATGTAGGTAATCAGAATTCGGTGTCCAAAGCATACTTAGAAAGTACACATAACTTTAAAAGTTGCATTGTTCCTTTCTTGACCTGGAATCAAATCCGCTAACTCATACTTGAGAGGACTGACTAAGTAGTAAGTAACTAAGTAAGTATCAAGTGCATATTTACCGAAAGCAGTCCCTCTCTCTTCATCTCTCCCATTCTCTGGTAAGCCACGAACTCGTTGACGACTGTCTTCAGGCCGATGAGAGATCCCACCAGCTCACACTCCTCCCAAGGAACCCCTTGAACGTAAAAGCATCTTATAATTTTCCATTTTATAATCAAAATTTAATTTTGAAGTGTATAAACTCAAAGTCAAACTCAAAATCATTTATTCAAACTTGGCTGTAAAACAACACTTTTTGAACGTAAAATATTACAAAGACAGCTCCCAAAACGCCCACCCTTCACCACTTCCTATATGTTTTTGCTGGGAAGAAGTGGCGCAACACTAACTCCCCAGCAATACTACCACAATACTACCTTCCATTGAAGCCGTGGCAGACATTTTTATAACTCCTTATCTATATATATAAAAAGTAGCGACCCGCCCCGGCTTCGCACGGGTGCAATGCTGATACGAAAACCTTCCTCTTGAATCACTCTATCTATTAAAAAAAACCGCATCAAAATCCGTTGCGTAGTTTCAAAGATTTAAGCATACAAAGGGACATAGGGACAGAGAAAGCGACTTTGTTTTATACTATGTAGTGATGAATTGCTGTTCGTTAGTCTCGCGAAAACTCGAGAACGGCTGAACGGATTTATCTTATCTTGGTCTTGAAATGTTCGTGGAGGTCTAGGGAAGGTTTAAAAGGTGAGAAGAGTAGGGTAGAGTAGGATAGCGTAGGGTAGAGTAGATTAGGGTGGAAGAACGGGAGCGAAGCCGCGCGGGCAAAAGCTAGTAAGATATAAAGAGGTAAGATTTGTTTGTTTGTTTGGATTAACCAGGCTCTGGAACTACTTGCTACTACCCTTAATAAGCTCATATAGGCCAACTCAAAGACTAATGAACTATAACTAGTAAACATAAATAAAAGCTTCTAAAAATTCATCCCTTACATAACCCTTCCTACGTCAGTCCCTCCCACTTTTGGGCATTAGGCGATTAAATTTCAAATTATTAAACTCTCCCCCCCCCCCCCCAGTACTTTTTGAGATTAGCCCAGATATACATACCGACAAACAGACAAAAATTCTAAAAACTATATTTTTGGCTTCGATATCGATTGCAGATCATGCCCCAATCACTGCGCGGACCAGCCAGAGGACACGGTGGAGCACACGGTGGAGGAGTGTTCTGCCTGGGCGGAGCACCGCCGTGTCCTCACAGCGGCAATTGGCGGCGGCGACCTCTCGCGTCCGGCCCTGATCCAGGCCATGGTCCGGAGCGAGGGAGAATGGGATGCCGTCGCCTCCTTCTGTGAAGCCGTTATGCTAGCGAAGGAGGCGGCGGAGCGGCTAAGAGACCGCACCGCTCATCCCAGCCGTCGCGGCAGCGGGGTTAGCCATGTTGTCTTTCTACAATCGTTAACGCTAGTAGAAACGATAAAAATGTATGGAATTGACATTTCGACTCACGTTATGACCACGTGACTTATCGATTTCAAATGTCATTTCCATACATTTTTATCGTTTCTACTAGCGTTTACGATTGTAGAAAGACAACTTGGCTAGCCCCCCAGGGCTGGTACCGGTCGACACCACGGGCGCCGGGTGTCAAGGGATGACTCCCGACCACCGTAGGCGCGGGCTTGTGGGCGGTGAGTGTGGGTAGCTCATCGTCCATACGTCTTTAGGGACGACAGGCCCGTGTCGGCGGCGCGTTCTGTTCCACGCGCTCCTCGAAGAGTTGTCAGCAACATGGGAGGGGCCCCTTTAGGGCCAGGGTCTGCTTGGGCTGCGGGTTGTTCGTGAGAGATACCGCGGCCCTGGCACACAGGGACCCCCAGAAGGAACATAGTGGGTTTTAGTCAGTAAAAGTCTGACACTCCCTCCAGCTGCACCCTCAGCGGGAGGGGTCATTTGATGATTTCCCACGAAAAAAAAAAAAAAAAAAAAAAGATCATGCCCCAATTGTTCTTTTAAAAAATATTCAATGTACAATATAGATATATTATCTTTCACGTTAGTAACATAAAGTACCTAATATAAACGTGTATTTTGTTGTTTTCAGTCAATGAAAGATGACTCGTGTATATTTTATGTGACATTCATAGAAACAACCATGTTCATGTAATAAATACACACAACACAAATACTTTAATGTATTTGTTATCTTTCAAAACGTTAACGTATCGAATTTTACTGTTAAGTGTTGCACGCTTATCAAATTACTAATTCTACTGACAATGCATTATTTCTATAGCTAAAGAGACTCGTTAAAGTATTGAAAGTTAGTTTATCTCTCCGGTTTCCACAGTGTAATGGAAGGTGTCTTTTAAGCACATCTTTTTCAGAGACCTACTTACTGAACTCAATATTTCATGAAAATTGCTTACAGGGTAGTTGCTCATGTTTGATTTTGTACAAAAATTTTAACGAAACAAATAAACACACGCACAAGGAACATTAGGTATTCCGAAAATAGCGTCAAAATTGGTTGATAAATGGAGCAGCAATCATCATTTTTTATATTAGTATGATGAAGAGTGGGATCATAGTATCACTCTTTTGCACAAGCGTGATCTAATAGTGACGTCACAAGATTGTATGTGAAATGTTTTTTTTTCTGTTATTTAACTGTTTGACTTTCTACTGGTTTTGAAAGGTTTATAAATTACTTATTTCTCAATGGATTCCAAAACAATTTCTGTTCTTGGTTTTGTAAAATGTTTCTTTTGATAAAATTAAAAAAAAAGAGAGTCAAGTACCCTATTCTGTCGCGCTGTCTGTTCGCGATGAACTCGAAAACTGCTGAACCGCTTTTAACCACGTCCCTCAAGACTACATGATGTTACGATGTTACTTATACATGAACTACTATAAATGTACCTACTACCTATTTATGTACGAATGATTTTTTAAAATCCGTCCAGTATCAATTTTCTAACTAAGTTAATTCGTTATTTCCTCTTAATAATATAAGTGAAAAAAAAACAATTTTAGACTTACCCATCACCCAAGAGAGAGGTATGAACACTTTTCCCAGTATCCATTCTAAATTAATATCAGAATTGCCCAGTAGCCCTCCGCAATAGCCCAGGACTCCGTTTATAAAGGCTATGAAAGCCACAAAAGCTATTATATTGGCTATAATATTGAGGATCAGGGATATGCCGTTGGTGGCGCCTCTGGTGGCCGCTGACAGAACTGACTGGTCTTCGCTGTGAAAGAAAGAAAGAAAGATAATTGAATATTAATTTAGCCTTTGTTAGAGTCAGCTTCCAGTCTTAACTGGATGCAGCTTAGTACCAGTGTTTTACGTGGAGCGGCTGCCGGTCTGACCTCCTCAACCCAGTTGCCTGGGCAATCCGATACGCGTTAGTAAGACTGGTTGACAGACTTTCTGGCTTCTGACTATCCGTAACGACTGCCAAAAATGTACAAATGGCAGCCGGGACCCACCAATTTAACGTGTCTTCCGAAACATGGAGGAACTCGTTATGACAAGATGGTCACCCATCCACGGACCAACCGTGCCAAGCGTTGCTTACCCTAATGATCGATCGACCAGCGCGGCTGTTACTTAGCCATGAGCTCCTTCAATAGACTTCCTTCACAAAGTCCTGGTGGCCTAGTGGTTAAGCACCAGCCTCTCAAATATGAGTGTGCGGGTTACATTCCATGTCAGACAAGTATCAATTCAACTTTTCTTCGTTACATGTACAGACGCCAGCACATCAAGCTACGAAAATGTCAGATAGTCAAAATCAACTTTGAACCATATGTTTTAGCTATAAAGTTGAAAATCTATTAAGAAATTTGACAGATTATAGAGTAGCTTGATGTGCTGGCGTCTGTACTTTCTAAATACATATATCTTGGACACCAATTAATAAAGGCGAAGGAAAACATCTCGAGGAAAACTGGACTATAAAGTCTGACATCAGCAAACCGCATTGAGCAAGCGTGGTGATTAACGCTCAATCCTTCTCTGTGTGAGAGGAGGCCTGTGCCTAGCAGTGGCACGATAAAAAGGCTGATAATGATGACCTAACTCACCACTCAACAGGCTGCATATTGTCCACGGTGGTCAGAGATCTCTTCGTCTCCGGCATCAGAAGTTTGGAGAAGCATATAGCAGCCGGGGCTGACATTACACTCGCTGTGACGAGATGAGCTGGTTCGGCTCCAAAACCGATGTATGACGCCAGGATTGTACCTGATGAGGAGCAAGCCATATATAAAGTCTAACAAAACTATCATCATCTCCCGAGCCTTTTCCCAACTATTGGGGTCGGCTTCCACTCTAACCGGATTTAGCTGTACCAGTGTTTTACAAGGAGCGACTGGCTATCTGACCTCCTCAACCCAGTTACCCGGGCAACCTTTGGGTTGGACTGGCGTCAGACCTACTGGCTTCTGACTACCCGCATAATATGCGACTCGCTTTACATGCGTATCTTCGCCGCGCTTCCGCCAGGTTGCGTTGGGCCTTAGTCTAGTCGTCATGACGTGTCAAGGATATCAAAGGTATTTATGATTTGATAACCGATTACTTGATAACAATATTTAGGTACTGATAATAACCAAAACAGCTTTGTTTTAGATTTAATCCTTGTATCTAATTTATTAATCATCTATTTGATAAGTTTTTGATAACATATTGCGTGCGAAGATTTCTGAAATGTCCGCGATGTCTGTGACTGACCTTTGTGCGCGGACACATGTAGACTTGCACTTCGACTCTGTAAAATTCTTAAAACACTTTAAATAGAGTTTGAGTGCGAAGTGAGCGTCGAAGTGACGGGGGAATACCTTACAAAATATATCTTTTTACGTCATCTCATACTTTATTCGTCAAAATCTCGATGTTAATTTAGTTCAACTCGCAAACACGCTCGCAAGCGTAGCGCTAGTGTAGATTCGAATTATGAACAAAGTTATAGAATGCCAATCAAGAAACTCACAGCAGATTCAGGTTCGAATTTTAGAATGACGTCTTACGGAATCACACCCTGGGGTGTGATTCAAGATTCTTATCCTAAGGCCTTCAGGCTGCGTCTGACTTCCACGTGTATCGCTTCTGTGATTAAAACGCGCGTCAACGGCGCGTTTAAAAAACTAAAAGTGTGCACCTGACCTTAGCAGTGGATTCGCGCCGAAGCGTACACATTTTTAATACCAGGACACCTTTTTCACACACGGTCGGTTAGCCCCTAAGTAAGCTATTGATTAGCTTGTGTTATGGGTGCCAACACAACTGATAAACTACCGTCATAAATATTTATAAATCTATATTATAACACCCAGACCACAGCCAACAATCATGCTCATCACACCAATGTCGACAGAATCAAACCCGGCCATCAGAGTCGTCAAATCATTTGGGAAAAAATATCAGCAAACACTTTTGGTGGAATCATGCCATAATATTTTAGTATTAACTTACCAGAGACTGTCGCGAACCCTGAAGACATCACGACATGTAATTCCGAAGGTGTCTGCAGAGCCAGGTACGGCTTCACCAGCAAAACCGACTCTGTCTATAACAATACCAAAAATAATAATTAGCATTTGATACAAATATTTTAATGGAATTTTGTTGTTGACTGTACCGACGCCAGCACATCAAGTTACCCGAAACTGTCAAAATTTCCCATTCAACTTTGAACCGTATGCTTCAGCGATAATGATGAAATTCGATTAAGGAAATCTGACATATTGTAGTAGCTTGATGTGCTGGCGTCTGTACCTACTTATGAAGTAACAATTTGGTAAACCAGTACCTTCAGAATAGTCCTAAGAACAGATTAGAATTTTAATTTTCAAATCTATATATACTGTTCTTAAAAAAATACACATATAATTTTTTTATCGTGGGAAATCATCAAATAATCCCTCCCGTTCTGGGTGCAGCTGCAGGGAGTGTCAGACTCTTACTAACTATAACCCACTATGTTCCTTCTGGAGGTCCCTGTGTGCCAGGGCCGCGGTAACTCTTGCGAACAACCTGTAGCCCCGGCAGACCTCGGCCCCTTCGATGACATGTATTTTTTTCCCGGCAGTCTTAGTAATAGGATCTAAATATTGAAGCTTCTAGGTGCGGAACCCTAAAATCTGCTAAATTAACTCACCATCCCCAGGAACACGTTGCCAACAGCGATGACACTCTCGCAGACTGTGGTGCCGGTAGCCGCTCGGAGCACCAACCCCAGTTTTAGGCAGAACCACTGCAGAGCGCCCCAGTAGAACAACATCTCAACCAGCATGCTGAAGAAGAATATCACGGGCAAGGTCTGGAAGGAAGACATTGGGATAAATTGTGTGATGGTAAAAATTTTTTGTACAAAGTTGATGAGCTGAGAAGAAAAATACAAAAATTAGCAGGCTCAGCATGGCGATTCTATGTATATTCTATCAAGAAAAGACAAAGCTCTTTCTGTCAATGTCAACATGTCTTCTGCCCGAGCATGGCGCGACCTGTCAACTCGCATATAATCACTTGTAGACTTATGTTGATCGAAGAAATAATTGTTTTCTACGTGTCAAAAGAAATCTTACGTCAATCTGTCACTTATCTGTCATTATGTCCATTCTCCGGTAGACAAAACTTATTTCTACGTTTGCCATGCTGAGCCAGCAGGTAGGTACAAAGCACTGTTGATTTCTTAAGAATTCTCTCTTCCTAAGAATTTTCTTTTTAAGGCATTTAACTGTGTATATTGTAATGGCCTTATAAAGTCTCTCATACTAATAGAATAGCTAGTACATATATAAATAATGCCAAAGTTTGTGTGTGTGTGTGGAGGTTTGTTACCTCTCCACGCTTATTATACTAAAGCTTAACCTTTGTATTATTCATTTTAATGTTCTTGAATACTCTGTTTTTATAATTTAGCTTCTTTATTCGACCGGCTTTACACCAAAGCTTAAAAAGAAACACTCACACTGAACGCGAACACTCCTTCAGTCCTCACGAGAAGGTCTCCGAAGGCGAAGGCAGCTCCCTCCACACCATATGATAGGAACGTTGCTACCTGATGAAGAAGAGTGAGAGAGAGTAAGTTACTGATTAAGAGTAATAATGGCACCCAGATCGATTGCCGGCCGAGTCAGCCGTTCTCTCTAAGGAGATCAGCCAGCTGCGCAGGACATATTATAGTGCACAAGCCTTCGCGCAGATACAGATGCACTCTCTATTCCCTCACTCTCATAGTCCTCAGGGACGGCAATCTGACATCACCGGAGAGAGATCACAAGCAGGACCGACATTCACTTGCTCTCCGATCCATGAATCACCAACTTTCAGACACCGGGCTGCTTTATGAAAGTCCGTTAAAACAGTTAAAATCCACAAAGCGACTTCGATCCGATCCGGGAATCGAACCCGAGGCCCTGGGAACAGCAGACGCGTAAAGCGGCTACTAGACCAACGAGACATTTATAATAATAACTTGGCTATACCTCTCTAATGACTAGCTTGTACCAATCCATGTTGGGATCCGCTTCCAGTTTGACTATATGCAGCTGAGAACCAGTGTGCCACATGGAGCAACTGTCTATCTGACCTCCTCAACCCTGTTACCCAGGCAACACGATACGAAATTTATTTTTGGATTCCGACTTTACCTTATCAGAGAAGCACTGCAACGCGACCCTGCCCGGGGTCCACCTGATGAAGATGATGCCGAACACAAACTGGATGAGCAGCCCCGTCGACACCGTCCTCCAGTTCACGCGGCCAGGGTTAGCGGAGAACACGAAACCTGGGACAGGAGAAGACATATCAGGGATCCATTTGAAACACACTCTATCTTTGAATGGGTATCTATGACATAGCTGGTCCCCGTTCCTTCGTCTTTCAGAAAGCCTGATAAACTGTAGTTCCCGAATGTCAGTTGTGTGTTTGAAAGTCGTTACGAGTAGCCAGCACCCAAAAATTCTGACAAACAGTTTTGCCAAGGGGTATTTCTCGGTCTGCCGGGGCTGCGGATTGTTTGTAAGAGTTACCGTGGCTGTGGCATACAGGGACCTCCAGAAGGAACATAGTGCGTTTTAGTCAGTAAGAGCTTGACACTCCCTCCAGCTGCATCCCAAGCGGGAGGGGTCATTTGATGATTTCTCTCGAAAAAAAGAGTGTTTTCTGGGTAACTGGGTTTAGGTAGTCAGATAGGCAGTCGATCCTTGTAAAACACTGGTACTCAACTGAATCCGGTTAGACTAGAAGCCGACCCCAACATAGTTGGGAAAAGGCTCGAGAGATGATGATAGTCGGTTGCCTCCCATGAGACTGGAAGCCGACCTCAAAAGAATTAATTATTGGGGCTTAGGAGATGGTGCCTTGTGTATTCCTGGGTATATTGTGAATTGATATAGTAGGAGGGAGAAAAGAATTAAAGTAATAACGTCATCATCATCTCAGCCATAGGACGTCCACAGCTGAACATAGGCCTCCCCTTTAGATCTCCACATACACCGGTTGGAAGCGACCTGCATCCAGCATCTTCCGGCGACCTTTACAATGTCGTCTGTCCATCTTATTAGTGGTCTCCACTCTAGCACTTTTCGACCCCTAAGAATAACGTACCTAAAAGCATTATAATGCTCAGTCCTAGCAATGAGATCAGTCTTTCAGGGTCATGTCGAGCGTCGAGGTACAGGTACAGAGCTATCAGGCCCAGGATTAACAGGCAGAAGCACCAGCGGAACCATCTGTGGAAGAAAATCAGTTTGATCAGTACTTAGCGTGGGCTTAAAATTATAACTTGGCAAATTCGTTGGAGGCACTCCCTCTCTGTTCGGGTTAATACCGGCTATGGTAGGAGATCAGCTAGCTGCGCAGGACATATTATAATGCACGCACATTTGCGCAGACACAGGTGCACTCTTACCCTCACTCTCATTGACGCAGGACCGACATTTACGTGCTCTCCGATGCACGGGATCCACGGAAAATCGCTTTAAGATACTTTTACATAATTTCCCGTAGGTTTCCTGAAGGGCGAAGCTTGTCTAAAAGGCTGACCGCATTGCCACGTTGGATGATAATGCCGTAAGCCTTTTTTTACCAAATAGGTAGTTTCATGGGTATTAAGAAAACTACAAAACATTATTGGGCAGTTGACTAGGTCAATTACAAAATCCTTTTTGATATTCATTTGGTAAAACATCTTAAAATGATGTCATTTTCATTTATAGTTTTGAAGGAAAATCTGTTTTAATTTATTGATAATATAAGTTAATATATGCAAAATATGTACACAGCTTGTTGTGAAAAATCTGTGACTTATTTTCATACAAATTACATAGATAATAACCGTTCCGAGAACTCAATAAAAGTATTGAATTTGACAACTAGTCAAGTACCATATTGCAAACATTATTGCGTACGATTCGCAATTAATAAAACTTTTAACCTTCCCGTTATTAATCGTCGGTGAACTATAACAGAAGATTAATTAAACAATTGTCTTGGTATGTGTACAAGAATTATTTGAGCCTATCAACTGGTCAATGATCATCATCATCATCACTAGTTAAGTTTTTTGTTCGCGTCTAAATTAGACATGGCAACCAAACAGTAGACTACACAATTCCGCGAAATTAATTGATAGTTGCGAAAAGAAGGCATTTTTTTCCCTTCTTTAGAAGTTCGTCATTAATCTTCGTAAACCACGTCAGACTGCCAAGCTGAGTGTCCCGGGTTCAATTCCCGCTACTGTCTACATTTTGTGTGATGAGCATGCTTGTTGGTTGCGGTCTGGATTTTATAATATCTTTGGTAAAGTATGTTTAAGTAGTTTATCAATTGTGTTGGCACATAACACAAGCTAATCAATAGCTTACCTTGGGGATAACCGACCGTGTGTGAAAAGGTGTCGCAATATATTACATTATAATAGTTATATTGCATTTTTTAGAATCAAAGCTTCAACGAAGATTTGCTCAGTCTTCATGTCTATATCTTCCGCAAGCAGTTTCCCTCTTTTTCCATGGAAATAAACCGCCTGCCTCGTTAGTCCAGTAGTCGCATAGCACGACTGCTGTGCACGGGGTCTCAAGTTCAATTCCCCCGGTCGGGCCAAATCGCTTTAAGGATATGAAGATACTTTCATAAAGCAGCCCGGAGTCTGAAAGTTGGTGATTGATACACCCGTGCATCGGAGAGCACGTGAATGTCGGTCCTGCGCCTGATCTCTCTGAGATCTCTCTGAGTGAGGGAATAGAGAGTGCACTTGTGTCTGCGCAAATTTGCGTGCACTATATTATGTCCTGCGCAGTTAGCTGATCTCCTTAGAGAGAACACCAATAATACTTACGCCATGCTCCATAATGCCTTGAAGATGGTTTCCACTCTACTCCAGACGACTCTCTCAAACCAGACGCCACAGTACCTCTTCACCACAGTGAAGTATATGATGAAGAAGTAAATAATGCTGAGGAACGCTATGAGGCTGCCGAAACCATGGCATAGCTCCAGGGGATCATTGCCTGGGGAATAAAACAGGAGTTAGTTATACGCATACACGGAATAATAATATATAAACTTCTCCTAACTTTTTACAGTCAGGAGGTGAAAGAAAAGTTAGTTTATTTTCGCTTGAAGACCATTTAGACTTAGACGAGCAGTATAAAGCATTCTAGGTGGGCTGACACCAAGCGTCCTGACGTAAGGCTCCCTGACACCAAGCATCCCGATAGTAGGCGTCCCTACGCTAGGCGTCCAGACGCCATGCGCCCCGACGCTAGGCGTCCCTACACCAGGCGTCCCAACGGTAGGCGTCCCGACACTAATCATTCTGACGTAAGGTGTCCCGACGCTAGGCATTCCGATGCGGCGTCACAACGCTATGCTCTTTGACACTAGGCATCCCGAAGCTAGGCGCCTCGACGCTAGGCATCCCGCCACCAAGCGTCCCGACACTAGGCGTCACCCAAATCACCTAATTTATTTTAATTGTATGTACATACACGGTACATACATTATATTGTTAATATTATATTTATTTGATACTTACTATAATTAAGCCAATAATATAAACATCCGAAGAAGAATCCTAGTACAATGCCATTAATGACGAACAGCGTCACAGTGTTGACGACAGGTCGGTTTTCCTTGAAGAAGTCTTCTGTGGAGTTGCCGACCCTCATGAGGGTGGTCTCGAACCAGCCTGAAGGTTCGTAGTCCAGGTACTCATGGGTTATCGCCTAAAACAATTATAATACTATATGTATAAGACTTTTGAAGTTGTTTAACCTTTTGACCGCCACAGTCACGTATAGATGACACGCCAAAATGTGCACAACACTCTACGGTCACGACTACATGACAGACTTTTAAAGTTCAAAATTGATAGTGCGTTTTTACCGGTATAATTCCGAACTCATTACTTACTATATTGTAGGTATTTATGGAAGAATCTCAGCTTGGCGCTGAGGGCACGACTTACTATTCTTTAATAAATAAATATTGGTCTTTGATAATATCTCCCTTATGGTGAAGGCAAATTATAAACTTTTAATTTTATCTATTTAATAGGGAATATGCATGAAAAAAATATTTGCAATCTAACTAGTTTATCAATAAATATACAAAAATAGAATACTAACTGTGAAAAAAATATCGGAATCAGTAGAAAAACAAACGAGATATAACAATTTTAAACAAGTATACCTGTCCCTCTCACCAAAACGCTTTATTCAATGACAGCCTTACGGGCGTGTGTAGTTGTGACGTAAATTTTACACTTGTACTTCTCTTTCTTATTAGCAGTTTTGAAGCTTTATAACTTCTTGTCGATAAATATATTTTAAAAATTCTTTATTATAAAAGTGTATTAATTTAGTGACAAAAAAAAATTACATGCATATTCCCTATTTACTGATAATGAATTTAAAGATACAAAATATAAATGTCAAGTTCTTCCCCGATCACCGCATCGCAAATTAATGTATTCGTTGATGAGTTTTAATGATAATCTTGATTACGTGTATAGTTACGTACAAAGAGATAATTTTTGCTTATATTTTCCTTAACAGTAATAGTAGGTATATGCTTCCGCATTTTATGGTGTATGCACTTCTATTGGAGACATCATCATCTCCCGAGCCTTTTCCCAACTATGTTGGGATCGGCTTCCAGTCTAACCGGATTCAGCTGGGTACCAGTGTTTTACAAGGAGCGAATGTCTGTCTGACCTGCTCAAACCAGTTACCCAGGCAACCCAATACCCCTTGGTTAGACTGGGACTTCTATTGGAGACGAACGCATCTAATTTAAGGAGGTCTCGACGTCATAGTACTGAATGGATTTTGATGAAACTTGGCTGTAAAATAGCTTATATAGGGTGTAAGAAAACAAGTGCACCATATTTCTACAGGTCACCTAGTACATGCTAAGGATCATGTTCACGACAAAAAAAGTTGAACGACCGAACGAACGTTATGCATACAATTTGGTGACTGTGATGATTATTTTAATAAAATATGTTGTTGTTTTCATGACTTTTTTTGCTGTAAACCTGATCCTTAGCATGTACTAGATGACCTGTAAAAATATGGTGCACTAGTATTGTTAGACCCTATATATACATCAGAGCTGCCCTTTTACTAAAATTAGTGACACAATTTTTAAGCGTTTCTTATGTCTTTTTAATGTTATTTTCATGGTTTATGTAGCGTTTGTTGCTTTTTGCGACACTTTTTGGTGTGAATAAATGGTTTTTGCTTTCTTTCTTTTATCTACATCTTATCCGGGTGCGAAAAGTTGTTCTTTCAAGAAGTGAGAGAAAAAGCTAGAATCTATTCTGACTTACTGACGTCTGACTACCCGTAACGACTGCCAAGGATGTTCAGTGAAAGCCGGGGCCTACAGTTTAACGTGTCATCCGAAACACAGTGATTGGTGTCCAAGATATACTTAGAAAGTACATAGAAACTTAGAAAAGTTGCATTGGTACTTGCCCGACCTGGAATCGAACCCACGCCCTCATACTTGAGAGGTTGGCTCTTTAACCACTATGCCACCACAACTTCAAAGCTAGAATCTATTATTACAATAAACAAATGCTTACTTTTCCGTTTTTCCCATTTGTCTCGCTGTCTTCAATAGTGACTTCATTACTCTCTGAGCTCTGCAATACAACAAAATATAACTTAATTAATTAAAACAGGTAAATATAGATAACAAATCTACATCATCATCAGCCTTTTATCGTCCCACAGCTGGGCACAGGCCTCCTCTCACACAGAGAAGGATTGAGCGTTAATCTACATACCGGACAATAATTTACTAAATTTAATTCTGTACTATAAATTATTGTTGAATTTCAACACATCATAATCTAGTTGGTTATGCCACTGAAAATTAATAAGCATTTTAAATGATAAATTATATTTATTTTGCAAATAGGTTGAAATCAACACTTTTACACGTCAACACATTTTTATAAAAAACGAGATGAGGTCGGCATTTCCTAACTGACTACCTTGAGAAGAAACGCCGAAACAAACTCAAGGGTCACAATCTCTTTTAGGGCCAGTTTCACATGTTACGGATAGCCGCTATCTACCAGATAAATTAAAAAATGGAACAGAATTTGTATGAAACTATCTGCCAGAAAGACTATCTGGAACTTATCAGCAACCTGTGAAACTGGCCCTTAGAGTCCAGACATAAAAGGAATTACATACTAAAGTATGGATGAGCAATGTAGGCTTGTGTCTGAAATGACCTTTTGAGGGAAGTGTCATACAAGTTTGAATGGACCTGTCCAATCAGCTGGTACGCATTTGTCGGTCTTCGTTGAACTCAACAGTAACATATGAGCTCAACAATCCGACGAACATATCAGCAAAAAGGACATTTAGGTAGGCTAACTAATGAAAAGTTCCTATGGCTTGTGTTTTCAACGTGTAGATAGTAAACATACAAAGAAATAAGTTACAAAAGCAAAATAGATTAACTGAAATAAGCACCTGATTTTCTATCATTGCTTTAAAAAAAAATCACTTTCTACAGATAATCACTCAAATATTTTTTTTACAACTTAAAAAATGGCGTCTTTAAAGAAAACACTTGATAATAAAATAAATTATTATCTTCTGAAGATCGAATTGTGAACGAAACTACTATTTTTAATTAATGAAGTTACAAATTAATTAAATTTCACTTCTTGACCATCTCTCTTTGTAATGTCGTAGAAAATAATGTGACCTGCACAGGCTAAGAGCCAAATATTTTAATATTGTCTACCAAACAGTCAATCTTATTGTTTTCAAACATGAACAATATGTTTATTTGTCTAGTGTAAACAACAACAGAATGCGTATTGGTATCTGTATGTTTGTTGTTATTGTTATAATCAATTAAAATTTTGTATGAAATCATCAGTGTATTTTGATTTTTAAGAGTTTCTTCTAATGGGGAGTCGTAGTTTGTATGTACTTTCTAAGTATATCTTGGACACCATTGACTGTGTTTCGCATGGCACGTTAAACTGTAGGTCCCGGCTGTCATTGAACATCCTTGGCAGTCGTTACGGGTAGTCAGAAGCCAGTAAGTCTGACGCCATTCTAACCAAGGGGTATTGGGTTGCCCGGGTAACTGGGTTGAGGAGGTCAGATAGGCAGTCGCTCCTTGTGAAACACTGGTACTCAGCTGAATCCGGTTAGACTGGAAGCCGACCCCAACATAGTTGGGAGAAGGCTCGGGAGATGATGAGTTTTAAGATTTTTAGCAATAAGGTATATTTTATAAATATTCTAAAGATAATGTTTTTTTTTTTTTATTAGATAATGTAGCTGGCCGAAATGTCTATTAAATATGGAAGCATAGAACGGTGTTACCGGGGAGTTTGTTCCACCATTTCTTCTTCCCAGCGATAACACATAGGAAGTTGTGAAAAGCGGACGTTTTTGGGGGCTGTCTTTTGTAAAATTGGCCTGCAAAAAGCTGCCAAGTTTGAATAAATGATTTTGAGTTCGAGTTTTTTTATTTGTAAAACAACTAGCTGCAGGAAAAGTTTAAAATACACTACACGATATAATACAATAGTTATGGAATAGGCATAAATTATTGAATAAGTATGATTGTCCGTTTAAAGTTGACGACCATTTTGTATCTAATGTAAGTCAATGATAATTTTACAACCTTACGTGACACACGTCAGTCCAGTTTATCGCGAACATGAGGAGCAGTAAATATAATTGATTATTGTATGAAAAACTTAATTTTACTGCGTGTGTAAAAACGAGTTTACTTATAAATGACAAATTTTAACTACATATTTTCATTGCGTTTAAAAAATCTAAGTTTGAACTGTTTCATTTAGGATCTCCCGAGCCTCCCATCATCTCCCGAGCCTTTTCCCAACTCGGTCCACGGGGTCGGCTGCCAGTCTAACCGGATTCAGCTGAGTGAGTGTTTTACAAGGAGCGACATAACTGACCTCCTCAACCCAGTTACCCAGGCAACCCAATACCCATTGGTTAGACTGGCGTCAGATTGGTTAGACTTCGTTTTCTGGCGACAGACAGAGAAAAAGCTAGAATCTATTCTATTCTGACTAGCCGTAACGACTGCCAAGGATGTTCAATGACAGCCGGGACCTACAGTTTTAACGTGCCGTCCGAAACATAGCCATTGGCGTACAAGATATAATTGGTAAGTACATACAAACTTAGAAACGTTGCATTGGTACTTGCCTGACCTGGAATCGCACTCACGCGCTCATACTTGAGAGGTTGGCTCTTTAACCACTAGGCCACCATGACCATTTTCATAAAATAATAAAAGATGCAAATTTTTCGAGGGGTTCTTTTTTTTAATTTATATTTAAGCTAAAGAGGTCGCGTTATCAAATATAATGGGATCTAAGGAGGCCGGAACTGTTAAACACTCTATATCAATTGTTTTAATGATAATGATTATAACAGATAACACTTTATAGTTGTTATAATCAAAGATGGGGGAAATTATCTACTTTTAAAATATTCGTTTGTTAAAAATCGTTACTTATCTAATTTTCTTAAATTGTTTTTCGAAGCGTAATGTAGATACATATGTATGTATTTTATATTATACAGGGTGTAACGGAAAGGGGGTATAGTCGTACATCCGAAGGGAGGTCAATGTACTCGCAAAACTGAAAAACAATATCATACAATATTTAGGGGCAAGTTTAAATTTCATTTCAAATTCCAGGTCAGGCAAGTACCAATGTAACTTTTCTAAGTTATACGTACTTTCTAAGTTTATCTTGGACACCAATGACTGATTAAAGGTGAAGGAAAACATCTTGAGGACACCTGAACTATAAAGTCTGAAATCACCAACCCGCATTGAGCAAGCGGGGTGATTAACGACTGAGAGTTCTCCTTGGGAGAGGAGGCCTGAGCCCAGCAGTGGGACGATAAATAGGCTGTGATGATGAATAAGTTAGTTAGTAAAATACTAAATAAAACACTTACCTCGGCAAGTTTCGCTTCTGGATCGTTGTTTTCCATATCTTCTTAATAACTTAAATATTTTGACTAGAACTAAATATCACTGTTTTTATTAATTATTAATATTAAATAACTTATTGACTGTTTGTTTATAAATTCACGAAGTGTCCTCTTGTAACGGAATAGTTCTTCGACGTAATTTGCACCATTTTATCTGAAAATAAATGAAAAAATAAACGTTAGAAGAATTCTCCGTTTTTTTTAATTTTTCATCGAAATATTTGGTAAAAAAAAAACAGATATTAAGGCAATAAATACATAATTTAGGCAAAAGTTAAGGTTTTCTTAATTAATTATACATATTTGAAACTTATTTACTAAGTATATCAATAGACAGAATTATTTTTGATACAAATCTATACTAATATTATAAAGCTGAAGAGTTTGTTTGTTTGTTTGAACGCGCTAATCTCCGAAACAACTGGTTCGATTTGAAAAATTCTTTAAGTGTTATATAGCCCATTTATCGAGGAAGGCTATAGGCTATATACCATCACGCCAGGACACACGGGAGCGGAGCAGTAACCAAAGATGCGGGTGAAACCGCTGGGGACAGCTAGTATTTACATAAAAACCTAAAAGGCGTCGAAAAACTCATCCCCATCGCTGTCTGGGAGCGTGCCCAAGAGGCTGGCAGCATTGCCACGTAGAGTTTTTCTTTAAATAAATAATAGTACCGCCGGGTGTCAAAAAAAAATTCTCTGAATGTGTTGCTAAGCCCAAATCTCAAGAGCAGTTCTACCGATATCGTTAAGTACTTTTAGAATATTCCTTGAAGTACGGAAAAGGTTCTTATGCAGAGAAAACAAACAAAAAATCGTCCTAAAACATAAAATAAAGATTAATAATGTCAGGCACTATGAAGTTGTCTGCTGGGGCTGCGGGTTGTTTAAACTTAAAATCATTTATTCAAACTTGGCTGCAAAACAGCACTTTTTGAACGTCAAAAATTAAAAAAGACAGCCCCCAAAACCCCCCACCACTTCCTATGTGTTTTTGTTGGGAAGAAGAAGTGGCGCAACAAACTCCCCAGCAATAAAAAGTTCATGAGAGTTACCGCGGCCCTAGCACACAGGGATCTCCAGAAGGAACATAGTGGGTTTTAGTCAGTAAGAGTCTGACACTCCCTCCAGCTGCACCCTCAGCGAGACGCGGTCATTTGATAATTTCCCACGAAAAAAACGTGAATCTATAGTACCTACACATTACAAAAACACTCACTCGCTAAAACACAACACATCTCACAGCCTTTTCTTTATGAAAATCATACTAAATTGCACACAAATCTTTGGTTGTAAGTAAAATTAAAACAAAAAGGTCCCTGTGTGACAGGGTCACGGTAACTCTTACGAACAACCCGCTACTTTCCTAGGTGGACAAGGTACGACCGTTACTTAGCCACGAGTCCTTCAATATAAAGTCTTGTAACATCAAAAATCTCGTGATGAGTCAATACTAATACATCATTTAAATAAGATGGACAAAGTGCAGCCGCTACTTAGCGACGAGCCCCTTAAAAAAAAGTCTTGGGCCATCAAAAAAAAATCATTTTATTTGTATTTTAAAAGCTTTTATTTAACTTGCCGTGTATGTATGTTACGGTGGATTCTTTGAACTCAATTTTGAAGTAGATATCTTCAACCGATTGAGCTGAAATTTTGTATACACGTTCAGTTTGGATGACAATGCACGATATGTTATAAGACGTTATTCTAAATCCAATATGGCGGACCGTCCAAGATGGTTATTTTTAATGAATTTCAACAATATGGGTATCAAATGAAAGGGCTTATTGAGAGTGACTTAAAAAATAATTTAACGTTATTCTAAATCCAATATGGCAGACTATAAAAGCATTAAAAAAAAAAGATTTTTTTTTTAATTTATTAGACTACAATGTCAGTGTTTAGGTTGAGGTGATAAAACAATTGTATTTGTACATACCGAGTGCTATCAGGTACACACTATACTATACTGAACTACGATATGAAATGGTTATCACAGAAATTTAAATAAGATAAGAGAATGTGTGCGTTTTGACTACTCATCGGAGCAATGCTAATTTGTAGCCTTATACTCTTAATTGCGTGACGAAGAAAAATGTTGACGTAATTATCTACATATAATTCAGAGTTCCGTGTCGTATAGGTAAATCACTTCTTTAAATAGGAGCAATGCAACTTTTATAAGTTGGTATACTTTCTAAGTAAATCTTGTACACCAATGACTGATTAAAGGTGAAGGAAAACATCTCGAGGAAACCTGGTCTATAAAGTCTGACATCAGCAAACCGCATTGAGCAAGCGTGGTGATTAACGCTCAATCCTTCTCTGTATGAGAGGAGGCCTGTGGCACGGTAAAGAATAGGATGATGATGATTATGCAGGAGGCTTTTAAAGAAATAAAGAATGGAAAACAATGAAATCTTCAACAATAAAAACAAGATCAAGTGCGAATCGAACTTACGCACGAATAGTTCTGTAGCTATAAAACCCTTTTACATAATTTTAACTTACATCATCATCATCTCAGCCGTAGGACGTCCACTGCTGAACATAGGCCTCCCCTTTAGATCTCCACATATACCGGTTGGAAGCGACCTGCGTCCAGCGTCTTCTGGGGACCTATATAAGGTCGTCTGTCCATCTTATTGGTGGAAGTCCTACTTACGCTGCGCTTGCTAGTCCGTGGTCTCCACTTTTCGACCCATCGGCCATCTGCTCTTTAGTCTGGCATAATTACTTACTTTTAAAGTAAGTAAAATATACTCAATTTTCAGTTCTCTGTTTTCTTAATATTTCAATTCAAAATTCTGTTCAAAATCAATTTTAAACGAAACCTATACAAAAAACACGTTTATTGAATAGAGGCTACCTAAAATATCTACTGTATTATAGTTTTCAGTATTCATTGTTTTAGCAAGTATTTCACAGATAATTGGACATCCATTATCTGTGAATATATAATTGAATTTCGTACGTCATTGTATTACTATTTGCTTTGTACAGAATCTGTTCTTCAAACCATACAGACAGAATTGTGTTGCTGGGGAGTTTGTTCCACCATTTCTTCTTCCCAGCGATAACACATGGGAAGTGGTGAAAAGCGGACGTTTTTGGGGGCTGTCTTTTGTTAAAATTGACCTTCAGAAAGTGCTCATTTTCAGCCTACCTTGAATAAATGACTTTTTATTTTTATTTAAATTTCCTAGCTATCACGATTTGTGAGGTACAACATGGTGATAGAAAGACGACGAAGTCTTAGTGGGTACCGGCTTTATCTTTTGGGTACGGAACCCAAAAAGGGGGAAAATAAACTCATGAATTTCTTTTTTTTTCTAAATTAGTTGTTATCTCATTACTGTTGTTTATTGAAATAATGAATGGGACTCTATCCGATTTTCTATTAAATTTTACTTAATAATATCGGGACACCTTTTTCACACACGGTCGGTTAGCCCCAAGGTAAGCTATTGCTTGTGTTATGGGTGCCAACACAACTGATAGACTATTTTATACTTTACACATATACATATATTCATAACTACATATTATGACTGCGAACACAAATGTCGACTGTACCGGGAGTCGAATCCGAGACTCTCAGCTCGGCAGTCCGGCGAAGTTAACATTGCGCATACGGGGTCGTCATATTAATAATACGTATATGTATTTATTTACATCGCGTGAAAATATTAATTTACATACCTATCTTCAAAGCAAAAGGTTGATAATATGTAATCTTAAAGATATTGATACATATATTAGCGCGAATCAAATCATAAAAACAATCAAGCTACATCAAACATATTACTTTCTGATCGGACATTTTAAATTATTTTAATACAATAAATAAAATAAGGTGGTTAAGGTGCGCCCGTTACTTAGCCACGGGCCCCTCTAAATAAAGTCTTGTGCCATCAAAAATTTCATGATTAGTCAATATAAATACATAATTTAAATAAGGTGGTTAAGGTGCGGCCGTTACTTAGCCACGAGCCCCTCAATATAAAGTCTTGTGACATCAAAATTTTCGTGATGATTGATTCAATACAAATACATCATTTAAATAAGGTGGTTAAGGTGCGGCCGTTACTTAGCCCCGAGCGCCTCGAACTAAAGTCTTGTGCCATCAACAATTTCGTGATGAGTCAATACAAATACATCGTTTAAATAAGGTGGTTAAGGTGCGGCCGTTACTTAGCCACGAGCCCCTCAATATAAAGTTTTGTGCGATCAAAAATTTCGTGATGATTGATTCAATACAAATACATCATTTAAATAAGATGGAAAAAGTGCAGCCGCTACTTAGCCACGAGCCCCTCAAAATAAAGTCTTTTGCCATCATACATTTCGTGATGGGTCAATACAAACAAATCAATTAAATAAGCTAGCTGGACAAAGTGCAGCCGTTACTTAGCCACGAGCCCCTCAAAATAAAGTTTTGTGCCATCAAAAAATTCTTGATGATTCAATACAAATACATAATTTAAATAAGATGGACAAAGTGCAGCCGTTACTTAGCCACGAGCCCCTCAAATGTCTTGTGACATTGAAAATTTTGTGATGAGTCTGTACAAATACATTATTTAGATAAGATGGTTAAGGTGCGGCCGTTACTTAGCCACGAGCACCTCAATATAAAGTCTTTTGCCATCAAACATTCTTGATGAGTCAATTAAAATACATCATTTAAAAAATGTGGTTTAGGTGCGGCCGTTACTTAGCCATGAGCCCCTCAATATAAAGTCTTGTGCCATCAAAAATTTCGTGATGAGTCTGTACAAATATGATTTGTTTCGTGCGAACTGTTGAGTGCCATCTTACTCAATCGTGGTGGAGGTCAGGGACGCTATTCGGTAGTTCTAGGTCGACTGGTATGGCAATAGTGACATTGAAAGCTATAGTGGTTACGTGGGAACCCTGGGAAGTCGGCTTATGTGACAAGAGATTAAGTAATAATTTTACAACAAGAGCAACAATTTGACGACCCCGTTGGCGCAATGGTAACCACGCCGGATTGCCAAGCTGAGAGTCCCGGGTTCGATTCCCAGCACGGTCGACATTTGTGTGATGAGCATGCTTCTTGACTGTCGTCTGAGTGGTATAATAATATGTATGTATTTACAAATTATATTTATGTGTAAAGTATATGTAATTATCAGTTGTGTTGGTACCCATAACACTAGCTAATCAATAGCTTACCATGGGGCCAACTGGCCGTGTGTGAAAAATGTCTCCCGACATATTATAAATAGGCTTGTTAAAAAAAATACTTTAACTCCTTATTATAAAACGTGGTTTAAAAAGTATCGGGTTTAGTGCTAAGTTTAGGCCAACAATTTTGTTCGAGATTGTGGTTTAATCTAGTACTAAAACTGGTACTTTTTTAAGACCATGATTTATCAAAAGGTGCTAGGTAATAAGTTCGTTAAGTTTAAGTCCAATGCCTATCTTAAGGGTCCAATTATCCTCGCATCTTTAGGCGGTAAGTTTTGGCTGTATCGCAGTCCGTACGTATAATGAGAATAGGCCCGTATAAACAGCGCGTTCTATACCACTTGTTCCTCATAGAGTAGTCAGCAAAATTGGAAGGCCGAGGCCTGCCGGGGCTGCGGGGCTTAGCACCGAGCTAAGAATTCATCCATAAATAACCACAATATAGTAGTGAATTCGGAATTATATCTATTAAAATTGTCTATTTTTTTTTTCATGCATTCGTGACCGAGGCGTGCTGGGTACTTTTTAGCTTGTCATCTATAAGTGACTGTGGCGGTCAAAAGGTTAAAAATATAGAATATTGCATCGTAAATTATAATCTGCAAAGAAATCATAAATAGCAATTGATCAGCGCGCAGACATAATGGTATGGTGTGGTATACGTCATGCATGTATTGTGTGTATGTACTTACAAAGGCATATCATTATGTGATACCCTAAGGAAAGAAGTAGGTACAGACGCCAGCACATCAAGCTACTACAATCTAACAAATTTCCTTAATTAATTTTCACCTTTGTAGCTGAAGTATATGATTCAAAGCTGTATAGGAAAGTTGGACAGTTTCGGGTAGCTTGATGTGCTGGCGTCTGCACATACAAAGGTAGCTATATCATTATTTACGGCGCTTGATCACAATGGAAGAAGTACACAGACAATAATTTCTAGGTTAATAAATAACTTTATGAATGGCTTATTATTTGAAATACAATTAGCACCGATTTACGAAAATAGGTACCTACTTACAATTAGGTATGGTAAAATTGTTAAACTGCTAAATTGATTCTAAATTTAGGTTTAGGTAACTATATAAATTCTTAGTTAATTACCCGATGTTAATTAGCAATATAATTATAAACTGGTTTAATATAAGGTACATGCTTTCTAACTGCAGATTTTAATATTTTAAGGCCCAGTTTCAAAGGTTACAGATAGCCACAATCTACCAGATAAATTCAAAAATGGAACAGAATTTGTATGAAATTATCTGCCAGATAAACTATCTGGAACTTATCGGCAACCTGTGAAACTGGCCCTAAGTATTCCATGTTTTGTCCCATCATCATCATCACAGCCTTATTTATCGTCCCACTGCTGGGCACAGGCCTCCTCACAACGGATTGAGCGTTAATCACTATACTTGCTCAATGCGGATTGGTGATTTCAGACTTTATAGACCAGGTTTTCTCGAGATGTTTTGCTTCACCTTTACTCAGTCATTGGTGTCCAAGATAAACTTAGAAAGTACGTATAACTATAACAAGAAAAGTGTACCATACAAGTAGGTAACATCAAATTTCTATGTCTAGTAAACAAATCAACAGATAGATAGCTTCTAAACAGGTAAATATTTGTCTAGCTTCTGCAAGCGGTTCAATCGCGTCCTAAGGGAACCATTTCCCTTACACTTATATAAAAAGTAGACTATATGTGTATCTGATAATATAATCTATATTACTGCCAAGTATCATTAGGCTTCGAACCAATAATACTGACCTACCCGTGGACGCGCGTTTCACCTGCGACAAATGTGGCAAAAAATGCCGTGCAAGTATTGGACTCTGGAGTCATAGAAAAAAAAATGCATCATCATCTCTCGAGCCTTTTCCCAACTATGTTGGGGTCGGCTTCCAGTCTAACCGGTTTCGGCTGAGTACCAGTGTTTTACAAGGAGCGACTGCCTATCTGACCTCCTCAACCCAGTTACCTGGGCAACCCAATACCCCTTGGTTAGACTGGCGTCAGACTTACTGGCTTCTGACTACCCGTAACGACTACAGTTTAACGTGCCATCCGAAACACAGTCATTGGTGTCCAAGATATACTTAGAAAGTACGTACAAACTTAGAAAAGTTGCATTGGTACTTGCCCGACCTGGAATCGAACCCACGCCCTCACACTTAAGAGGTTGGCTCTTTAACCAAGTGTGAGGGCGTGGTCGGGCAAGTACCAATGCAACTTTTCTAAGTTTGCATTCGCTACTAAAATCCACATACAAGCACTGCCACAATCATCTTACACAGATGCTGTGTGGCCTATGATGATGATGACTGCCAAGTATCACCAAATCCTTTGAATAGTTTTAGCGTGAAAGAGTAATAACCATCCATATAAAGTACATATAAACTCGTTTATAAGTAGGATGAACTTCATTATGTAATAAGGGAATCGAAAAAACTATATCCACGATTCGCTTCTTTCTCAAAGGAGTTGCCAAATTGACTTTAAATATCTCAACCTTTAAAATAATAAAGGTGATAACAGACGGATCTCTCGAAAGCGTGATCATCTCTTGACTCTAGTGAACGCTTCAATATAATTTCACTCCAATATTGACATAGGTAGGCTAGAATGACAATATGTATAATGGCGTCCAGAACGAATGCTGGCCATGGCGGCCGTTCTCTCTAAGGAGATCAGCCAGCTGCTCAGGACATATTATAGTGCACGCACATTCGCGCAGATACAGGTGCACTCTCTATTCCCTCACTCTCATAGTTCGATGGGACGACAATCCGACAGGACCGACCGACAATACAATTAATTGAACACAAAAATTGTTGCATAAGTAGTCTTGACGTTCAGGGTTCCAGAATTTATGGATAAATTCGACGTAACAGTCTTTTTGTGTTCAGATGGTTCACTTTTCCACCATTCGGAGTGAGAGTGGGAGATCTGGAATGCTTATATAACATATCGCTGGATCAAGATTCAATACTCAATAACTTTATTGCATACCATAATGTGTATAAGGCTGGTGGGTGGGTATCTATAATGAATGGAAACAATTATGGACCCTGTCGGGCGCAGCAATATTAGTTTTTAGAGGAGAGGACGAAGGGCGCTTTTTTTAAATATTGAAATAGAGGAAGAAAATTTTATATTTATTTAATATTGGATTAGTTCACTAATGAGCTCATTCGACATTTGTGTGTTCAATTATTTCGATTATCATCATCATCAGCCTTTTTTTTAATCGTCCCACAGCTGGGCACAGGCCTTTTCTCACACGGAGAAGGATTGAGCGTTAATCACCACGCTTGTTCAATGCGGGTTGGTGGTTTCAGACTTTATAGTCCAGGTTTTCTCGAGATGTTTTCCTTTACCTTTAATCAGTCATTGGTGTCCAAGATATACTTAGATTATACTTATTTCGATTGAAAGATGAAAATGAGCGAAATATATACCGTCTGATGACACCTTTATGGACCAGTTTAAATGACGTAAAAAATGTTGTGCCCAAAAACGTTATGGCAAGGAAATTACCGTGTTTTAGGGTTCCTTCTGTAATTAAATGAAGCCTTTTGTCACATCAAGTTACTACTATCTGTCAAATTTCCTTAGAAGCTTTACAACTTTATCACTGAAACATATGGTTCAAATTTGATTGAGAGAATTTGTCAGTTTCGGGTAGCTTGATGTGCTGGCAACTCAAGCTGTACTGGAGGAGATAGGGTAGGCCTAGAAGAAATAGTGGAACAAGCTCCCAAACAAATAATAATAAGTATAGTACTTATGATGATTACAAACTATCAAATATAATCTTTGACCGCAGTCCCAATAAATCCATAAAATACGTACCTACTTTATTAAAAAAAGTTGTGGTGACCTAGTGGGTAAACAGCCAACCTCTCAAGTATGAGTGCGTGGGATCAATTCCAGGTAAGGCAAGTACCAATGCAACTTATCTAAGTTTGTATGTACTTTCGACTTATATCTTGGACACCAATGACTGTGTTTTGTATGGCACGTTAAACTGTCACTGAACATCCTTAGCAGTCGTTATGGGTAGTCAGAAGCCATAAAGTCTGACAACCAGTCTTAGTAAGGGGTATTGGGTTGCCCAGGTAACTGGTTTGAGTAATTGAGGAAGTCAGACAGGCAGTCGCTTCACGTAAAACACTGGTACTCAGCTGCATCCGGTTAAAACTGGAAGCTGATCCTTACATAGCTTGGGAAAAGGCTAGGCAGATGATGATGTCGTACCTACTTAATTGCCCTACACAAAAAAAGAAGAAAATATACAGAATTACCTACCTATTTAATCACACAAACCAAAACATTATCGCAATAATATTTATTTTAAAATCATCTTTGTTACCTCAATATTATGATTTTAAATGTTAAATATATACAGAACCCGACTTACACGTGCAGGTAAAATTACCTACAATTACAATAAATGCTCTCGGTAATAAGGTGCTTGACTGCACTAAGATATTGACATCGCAATTTTCCTGTTGCAAACTCATGTTTAAAAAATCATGTCATTAAAAGGTTGATGATTATGTTTTTAACAAGAAATGTGCAGTGTGCAGTGTTTTAACCTTTTGGCCGCCACAGTCACGTATAAATGACAAGCCAGAAAGTGCTTAACACGCCACGGTCACGACTACATGACAGACTCATCCTCCTGCCCTTATCCCAAGTTTTATTTGATACTACATGATAGACTTTTAAAGTTAAAAAATAATAGTCAGTTTTTATCGATATAATTCCAAATTCACTACTATATTGTTGGTATTTTTGGACGAATTTTTAGTTTGGCGCTGAGGGCACGTCTTTTAATACGTATGAACAATGAAGGTTTGTGTCAGAAATGACCTTTTGATAGTGTCATACAAGTTTGAATGGACCTGTCCAGTCAGCTGGTAAGCATTTGTAGGTATTATCGAAACTAGCCTATATTATTTAGTGGCTCGGCTCAAATGAGTAGGCATCCAGGCCTACGGCGGCCGTTCTCTTTTATGGAGATCAGCCAGCTGCGTAGGACATATTATAGTGCACGAGCATTCGCGCAGATAACAGGTGCACTCTCTATTCCCTCACTCTCATAGTCCGATGGGACGGTAATCAGACACCACCGGAGAGAGATCAGGCGCAGGACCAACATTTACGTGCTCTCCGATGCACGGGTGAATCAATCACCAACTTCCAGACTCCAGGCTGCTTTGTGAAACTTGCTCAAAACCCACAATGTGATTTCGGCCCGACATGGGAATTGAACCCGAGAACCCGTGCACAGGAGTCGCACCTGGCGACTACTAGACCAAAGAGGCAGTCGGCTCAAATTATAGGTAAAGCAAATGCATTTTAAACATTGACATTTTGAAATACCTACAGCAATCATTGTAATTATTACGTTACTGTTTACTTAATTTATGTAAGGTAATTTAAGCCCATTCATCTTACAATAATTAAAGCTAATTTTGTCATTTTTTGTTGCATAATTTGATGGCAAAATTACTGACAGACAAACTGATGGTCATTGTTCTTAGTGTCAACGCTACGAATTATAAATCAAAGTCCTCGGCCACTTTTGTCTTTCTCAAAAACTCCTGAACGGATTTTGATGTGGTTATATCAATAGATACAACTACAGTAAAAACTACTTACTCAACTACGGTAGAAATTCAGAGGCACACGAAATATCATATATCTTGGACACCAACGAGTAATTAAAGGTGAAGGAAAACATCTCGAGGAAACCTGGACTTTAAAGTCCGAAATCACCAACTCGCATTGAGCAAGCGTGGTGATTAACGCTCAATCCTTCTCTGTGTGAGAGGAGGCCTGTGTCCAGCAGTAGGACGATAAAAAGACTGATGATGACAGAATATTTTTTTTAATTATCATCATCATCATCATCTCCCGAGCTTTTTCCCGACTATGTTGAGGTCGGCTTCCAGTCTAACCGGATTCAGCTGAGTAGCAGTGTTTTACAAGGAGCGACTGCCTATCTGATCTCTTCAGCCCAGTTACCCGGACAAACCAATACCCCTTGGTTAGACCGGCGTCAGACGTACTGGCTTCTGACTGCCCGTAACGACGTACAGTTTAACGTGTCATCCGAAACACAGTCATTGGTGTCTTAGATATATTTAGAAAGTAAATATAACTCACACAAGTTGCGTTGGTACTTGCCTGACCTGGAATCGAACCCGCACCTTCATACATGAGAGGTTGACTCTTTACCCACTAGGCCACCACGACCCTTTTTAATTATCACGCCGTATATATTATAAAAAGCCGAATAGTTTGTTTGCTTTACGCGCTAAACTCAGGAACTACAAGACCGATTGAGAAGATTATTTCAGACTTAGATAGCCTATAAGTAGTTAGGCAATTCGTAAATTGATCTTCATTGAAGATAAGGTGAAGCGTTAAGGATTACATACACTGATAAGTCACCCCTGGTATATCGGTATGGATTAATATTATAGGTTTATTAATTTATTGACCTACTTAGGTATATATATTTCATACGATTGCGACATTTCAGATCCGCCTCTTTCATATTCAAATCGATAAAAACTTTTTACATAGAAAAAACGATTTCTAAAACCATGAAAAGCAAAAAAAAAAGCTTATAAGTACATCGCTCTAGAAGTCGGTGTCCAAATAATTACAGCTGCAACTTCTTAACGCCGACTTCTAGAGCGATGCACTTAAAAGTTGTTTTTTGCTTTTTAGTGTTTTTCTAATCCATAGTTAAGATTTAACATCATCCACATACACATCACCCACATAAATCAAACAAATGCTCACAAAATAAAAAGTACTTAACCAAATTGGATGAAATTTTTATTGGACCAAATGGCAAGTATACTGCATCGAACAAAAAAAAGAATTACACTAATCGCACTAGAAACCTCGGAGTAATCGGTGTACTTACATACATAAAAAATACCAGTCGAATTGAGAAGCTCCTCCTTTTTTTGAAGTCGGTCAAAAAGGAATAACATATGTAGATTACATCACTTTGAAAGTAGACAATAGACATCCATCACCGTTTCCCGGATATATCATCATCTGCCTAGCGTTTTCCCAAGCTATGTATGTTGTCTGTCGGCCTGGCTTTTACGTTAAAACTATATAGCCGCTTCAATTAAATTTGAAGAACAGATAGAGCCTGAGAACGGACATAAGCTATTTTTTATCTAGGTGCGGGATGAAGTAACACATCGTCAGCCTTTTTATCGTCCCACTGCTGGGCACAGGCCTCCTCTCACACAGAGAAGGATTGACCGTCAATCCGCATTATCAGCTCTCAATAAAAAAAGGTCTCATTTAATTTTCCAAAATAAATGTTTAATTCACTTTTCTACTTATTTTTTTGGTTTTATTTTTATAGCGATAAAAGATTAAACTTGATTTTTAACTTGGGTATAAAACTGCCTTTTAAAATTTTACGATCAATAAACTTGAATAACTTTTAACTATCAGAGAAAACATGACACAATCTCTTTCACCATATAACTATATCCTTACCCCAAATACATAATTATTAAAACCCCATTTTCACTCACACTCATAAAATTAAAATAGCAACGAACCTTTTTGTAACAAATCCAAATTCTCGCTTTAATATTCCCGATCGCACTTTAATTTATTAAAAAAAATATATCACTCGTAAAATCTATGGTTAAAATGGCGCGCGCGTCCGTTTCCCGCCAATCGTAAAGCCAAACTGTTTTATAGTTACGACTCGGTGGAAAACGCTTACAAATTGCATAAAGGTACACAGCTGATTTCGCGCGTCAATTAAATTAAATAAGGCGTTGTTTTATTACGAATCGCATTCTCTACATGAGTTATCGAAAAACTATCTTGATATGGTAGTTTTGTATATTGTATTTAGGTATTTGAAACAAAATCAATATATTTATTTGTCCGGGAAGTTGTAAGATAGAATCAGTCTTACCTAGAGATATTATCGTGTTGCCCAAGGGATAATTTGAGAAGAGGGCATTCAGATAGCATAAGCCATTAACCTTTTGACCACCGCAGTCACGTATAGATGACAAGCCAAAAAGTGCCCAGCAAGCCACGGTCATGCACGAGTACAATGACAGACTTTTAAAGTTAAAAATGAATAGTCAGTTTTAATCGATATAATTCCGAACTCACTACTTTATTGTAGGTATTTATGGATTAATAATTCTTAGCTTGGCGCTGAGGGTTTCTTTCTTGCAAATTAATCGCAATAAATTCTGGTTAAGTCTCTGGTGATTGTATTTTATTCACTAGAAGTTTAATGCTGTTTTCCTTAACATTTTTGCTGTGGAAGACGTTGTGAGGAAACGGGGAATTTAATCGTGGCCTTGATATACCCACAGTTTTTATCAAATATCAACAACTCTTTTTTTTTCGTGGGAAATCATCAAATGACCCTTCCCGCTGAGGGTGCCGGTGGAAGGAGTGTCAGACTCTTACTGACTAAAACCCACTATGTTCCTTCTGGAGGTCCCTGTGTGCCAGGGCCACGGTATCTCTTACGAACAACCCGCAGAATATCAACAACTCTGAAGTGAATTGTGCTGGGGAGTTTGTTGCGCCACTTCTACCCAGCGAGAACACATAGCAAGTGGTGAAGGGTGGGCGTTTTGGGGGCTGTCTCTTGTTTTTGTCGATCGAAAATTGAAATAAGCGAATTTGAGTTTGAGTTGAGTTACAAGTTCCTCAGAACAGTCAAAATGTATGAATAAGAATAAACTCTATTACAGTGCATCATCATCATCATCAGCCTTTTTATCGTCCCACTGTTAATCACCACGCTTGCTCAATGCGGGTTGGTGATTTCAGACTTTACTAGTCCAGGTTTCCTCGAGATGTTTTCCTTCACCTTTAATCAGGCATTAGCATCCAAGATAACTTCAAAACAACAAGATTAACGCTCAATCCTTCGCTGTGTGAGAGGAGACTTGTGCCCAGCAGTGGGACGATAAGGCTGATGATGACGCATCCAAGATATACTTAAAAATTACCACCACCGATTGCCACCCATGCCAGCTACGACACTGATGACAGGCGATTCCAACGATAGTTGAGAAAAGGCTAGGCAGATGAACAATATTCTTAACTTGAAGAATATAAAGAAGTTTATTTTATGGTATGATGATTGAATGGTAGATAAATAAAACATGACATGTTTTTCCTTCTCATAAGTATTCATTACCTGCATCAATATTTTATTTACGTTATTCATGCAAAACAATAAAGGCACCTCGCTCACTAGACCGCCATGACTATGACCGTATGAACGTCTCGCGTCAAGCCGACACGACTGTTCGTTGCTACCAATTGGGTATTTGCCTGTGTTTGATTTCGTACAATTTTTTTAACAAAAATAAACACACGCACAAGGATCATTTTTTTGAAAACAGCGTCAAAATTGGTTGATAAATGGAGCAGCAGTCAACATTTTTTATATTCGTATGATGAAGAGTGGGATCATATCATCATCTCTTTTGCACATGCGTGATCAAATAACATTGACGTCACAAGCTTGTATGTGCATCCTTTTTCTGTTATTTAAACTGTTTGACTTTTGAAAGGTATATAAATTACTTATTTCTCAACGGATTCCAAAAAAATATTTCTGTTTTTGGTTTTGTAAAATCTTACTATTTGCGTATTGGTTGCTCTGAGCGCTCGTTCACCAGATCTGCGACTGCTTATGCAGGCCGGCTGCGACCAGCCATGGCCTCGTCCTATGTGCCTATTTAATTTTTTACAAATTTCTTTCTTTTCGAATGTTGTTTCTCATTACATACCTTATTCAATAACGTCTAACGTTTTCAATTACAACACCAAGCACCTCGCGTAGAACGGGTCAGCATTATTTTGAAGAGGTGTTCCACGCAGGCAGACTGCTTTTAGCACCCCTTAGTAAAACTGGTTGTTAGACTCTTCCTGCTGACTATCCGTAAATACTGTTAAAGACATACCAACCTACAAATGACAGCTTGTTTTTTCGTGAGAAATCATCAAATGATCCCTCCAGTCTAGTCGTGGGTGCAGCTGAAAGGAATCGAGGAAAAGGAGTGTCAAAATCTTACTAAATGAAACGCGCTAAATTCCTTCTGGAGGCTTTGTGTACCAAGGCCGCGGTCACTCTTGCGAACAACAAGTGACAGTTGGGTACCACTTAAATATGCCTTCCGAAACTCGGAGAAACCCGCTATAACAAAGAGTGTTCACCCATTCACGGACACCGACTAACCACAACCACGAGCTTCGCATGCATAACCGTGTGTTCGTAGGAAGTCTTCTTCGTCGAAAATTTCTGGAAGTTTCTAGAACATTTCCTACAGCGGCGATCGTGACGAGTTTGTTCAACATTGACTTTGAACGGTTGGCTGTTGATATTGTCCCGTGTGAACGCTATTGTTCGATAATATTGCTTATGTTTAGCATTTTGCAATGTTGTGAGCTGTTCACTGCGTGGTCTTTCGAGCACGTTTTGTAACAATTGTATTCTTTACTGCCTCGTTCGTCTAGTGTTGTGAACGGGGCTTTGAGTTCGATTCCCGGGTCGGGACGAAATCGCTTTGTGAGTTTTAAGAGACTTTCATAAAGCAGCCCGGAGTTTTGAAGTTGGTGATTGACACATGCACATTGACACGTGCATCAGAGAGCACGTAATGTCGGTCCTGTTTGTGATCTCTCTCCGGTCGTGTCTGTGCTGGTGTCTCATGAAAATTTTGCGATCGCCATCTTTCAATGGTCCAAGGATTGATGAGTCTGCGAATGACTTTGAGAAATTCACACTGAAACGTGGATGACAATGGGTTCACATCCTACAATCATGATGACCTATACCGACATATTGATGACTTCATCTATTAAATGAAATAAAAATATCGTCTCCATTGCATATATCACACTCATATTATTAAGGTGAGAGTTTGTGATTGTGTATGTTGCATCTGAAGGGATTTTGATGATACTTAGCAGAAATATAGTTTAGGGTTAGGATCACCAATCTTCGTACCCCGTTGAAAAGGGATGATCCTTCGACCACACTGGTGTTGTATCTGGTGGGCTATTTTTTTATATATCTGGTTGGAAACTCCTCTCCTGGAAGACTCTAAGCCCTCGAGGCCTGCTGCTGGTTGGATGACTAGACGCCCCGAGTCTGTCGTCCGCAGGCCGCGCCCTACGGTGGCCGGAAATCGGCCACCCTGCGACGCCCAGTGCGTCTACTGCGGGAGGGGAGAGAGGAGGCAGCCTCTCTCTCCCTTTCCGCCGCCTCCTTTGCAAGCATCACAAACTGGCAAAAGGAGGCGACGGCACCCCACCCCTCGCTCCCGACCATGGTATGCACAACATTCGGAAGCGAGAGATTTCCCGCAGCACCTACGGCCGCGACCAAGTCACGGCGCTGCTCAGCCCAAGCTGGGCACTCCACCAACGTATGCAGCGCCGTGTCGACGCGGATCTGGTGGGCTACTGCCCCGAAGCAGGCTAACTTGCAACTACTTATATTAACTCTCTCCTATAGGCGCAACCCTTGGCGTGGGCGTGGTTTGCGCAGCAAGATTTAAGCGAACCGTTTTGTAAAGTAGTTTAAGTAGTCAAGCAGAAGTATTCCCGATAATGACACATGGGTCATTAAGTTCCCTTCAATATTTAAACCCTGGCATAATTTCTTAAAAAAATTATTTAATCTACTTGTTTACATTAAAAAAAAAACTTATTATCTAATATATAAATATACATAATTGAAAAAAAGAAATTCAAAATATAGCATCAAAAAAATTCCTCCTCATCGCTGCCCATTGGTAGCGTACCCAAGGCGCTGGCAGCATTGCCACATAATTTCTAAGGTGTCACTCCAAAGTTTGTTAATAATTAATCCAGACATTCAGGAAAAGAAATACTTCGACGAAAGAAATATTAAAACAGCTGATTTCAAAGCCACCACATTTGACGAAATTCCTAAGTTTGTAGGAAGTTACTTGGTTTCTATGACAAAAATTGTTATCGTCAGTTCGCTCAGTTACCGATTATAATCTATCGCCAAAGATAATGCCTAATAAATTATTTTAAACTACGTATTGTGCTGATAATCGTGCAAGGAGATTGCTTGGTATCTCTCAAGGTTAATGAGGGGCCAATAACCCTTAGCAACAAGAGATTAATAAATCATCATCCTCCTGCCCTTATCCGAAATATTGTGGTCGGCGCAGCATGTTTTCTTCTTCCACACTCTTCTATCTGCCGTCATCTCACAAGTAACATTCTTTCTAGCCATATCAACTTTCACACAATCCATCCATCATTTCTTTGGTCATCCCCTTCTTCTATATCCATCCACATTCATGCTCAAAACCTTCCTCACAACATGATCCTCATTTCTCTACAATAACCCTTAGCAACAAAAGATTCTTGCATTTTTGTCAAATAACTTTAAACAATAAAATTTTGTTCAGTTTCGCGGACAGATAGACCAGCACTCGAAGAGTTTCAGCTGCCTGCCTAGCCTTTTTCCCAAGCTATGTTGGGGTTGGCTGCCAGTCTAACGGGATGCAATCATGTACCAGTGTTTTACATAGAGCAACTGCCTATCTGACCTCCACAACCCAGTAACCTTGGCAACCCGATTCCCCTTTTTAAAACTGGTTGTAAGACTTTCTAGCATCTGACTACCCGTAACGACTGCCAAAGATGTACAAGTGACAGCCGGAACACACCAATTTAACGTGCCTTCCGAAACACGGAGGAGCTCGTCATGACAAGATGGTCACACATCCACGGACCGACTGTCCCAAGCGTTGCTTAACCTTATGATTGATCTATCCGTGCGCCTGTTTCTAAGCCACAAGCACCTTCTCCGAGAGTGTGTGTGATGGCATCCAGGCCGATTGTCGGCTACGGCGGCCGTTCTCTTTTATGGAGATCAGCCAGCTGCGCAGGACATATTATAGTGCACGCACATTCGCGCAGATACAGGTGCATTCTCTATTCCCTCACTCTCATAGTCCAACGGGACGGCAATCCGACACCACCGGAGAGAGATCAGACGCAGGACCGACATTTACGTGCTCTCCGATGCACGGGTGTATCAATCACCAACTTCCAGACTCCGGGCTGCTTTATGAAAGTTTCTCAAAACCCACAAAGCGATTTCGGCCCGACCTGGGATTCGAACCCGAGAACCCGTGAACAGCAGTCGCACCTTGCGACCACTAGACCAACGAGGCCGAGAGACCAACGAGTGTGTGTAATGGTGAAATAAATAGTTTTTCGTCTCTTTCCATAAGGCATGTCTTTTTTCATCATTTCGTAAGAAATAAAACATAAGTTTATTCAATTATTGATTTTAATAACATAACATCTAAGGAATGCGGAGTGCTCATTACACAAAAAACAGTTAACACGTAAAAAATAATTTCAACATAATTTTCTATGATTTTAAATCCACAATTATCATAACAATCATAAGATTTTTTTAATTAATCAAATACTAAAACGATTACATAGATATGCGATATATTGCTTGTTACAATTATTTCAAATTAAACCACAGCAATGATTACGTAATCATAAGGTATATACGACAACTGATTACATGGTATTTTTGCTGTTCACAAATGATTAATATTTTTAACATGGCATAAACGTTTAACAATTTGTAACATTTACATAATTTTATATTTATGACACGTCTTTTTTGTATATAAATAGATTTTAATATTTTTATGATTAGCATATTAGCTTCTATACATTTTTATTGGCGCATTGCTTATTAGCGTACAATTGATACATATTACTTATCAAGTATTCAGGTTTCTGCTAATAGGTCTTCTTCCTACACGATCCAAAACAACCGCCTATAGAGGTCACCTTAGTCGAGTTGTAGACGTTGGTCGGCCGACCAGATATGAGCAGAGTCAAACGACTTCAGACGACCTTGGTTGGGAGCGCATCGCGACACTCTACGTCCGTGGTCAGCCGCAACTGTGTGGAACGGTCTGTCGGCCGACGGGAGACGCGACCAAGGTCATCTCTGTCAGCTGGCGGTTTGGATCGTATAGGGCGCGTTTAACTATGATTCCAAGACAAATATATCTGAAAACACCCGCTAAGTAACATATATTTTTTTATTTCATTGATATCTTGGTTTAAGCACTTTTCTAAATAACCCCAATAATTATTTTTTTCGGAATGTCTGATCATTGAGTTATTTGTTAATAACCTTCGCAGTTGCTTAAGGGGTTGCATTCTTTAGATTATTAGATTGCCACGCGAATAGCTGCCAGCAAGCTAGCTATTTTGAATATTCGTTATCATTATACGTAGGTAAATACTTTAATATTTTTTTTTAATTCATCGACAATAAGAATGATGATCCATTCAGAAATAAATATTTTTTTGTTTGTTACACTAATGAATGACACAACAATTTCAATCAATTGACGAATAATATATTCAATATATCCACATTACATTTGGAAAGAATTCATAAACTCGAATAGTTTCAACTTGAGCACCCAATAAATATAATTTCAAGTATATACAACACAACATAGATATATATTTCTCTATATTTTTGATACATTAAGTACAACAAGGAGATATAAGTAGTACATATATTGACTACAGTTTTTTTTATTAAGCTATACGACAATTTGTTTAAAGAGGAAATTCTGATATATAACGCTGTCGTATGCATAACAACACATAAATAAATAAATAATAACAATTAGATACAAAATACTGTTTTACAAAATCTTCTATTTAAGTACTTAGTGCCTGCTTTTGCTAAAACTTTCTATTTCAAAACACTACATTTAATGATAAATTGTTTTACGTCTATTATTATCGTTATAACCGCTGTTTAAAAGCTGGAAAAAAATACTAGAAACGATAAGGAACTATGGATAAGTAAAAATTGGAATGTCAAAATGAAGAAAAGTACAAAATCTGCTAATTTTCAAATGTCACCATTGTGTGTCTATAGAATTATCCTAGTTTTTGACTAAAGCCCCCTTATTATAAAACGTGGTCTTAAAAACGTATCTCCTTTCGTGCTAGCTTTAAAACACCTTTTTGAACAAAGTTAATGGCCTAAATCTAGTACTTGTTAAAGTCCTCGCTTTATAATAAGGTTGCAGAAGTCTATAACGTGTGAGCGAGACAGAGCGCTATATAGCTAATAGCAATGTCTTTTTCTCACACTAGAAATTTAAATTTCTATGTTCTGTTTCTTCAAACAATTCTCAAATTACCACACATCTGCGTGCTGTGAGAAGTTTTCTTCTTTGATTCTATAGACACTCAATCTAGACGTATTCTAGAAGAAAATAATTGCTTAATAAATTCCTTTTTTATTAGCGTAAAGCATTAATTATATTATGCAATCAAAAATTCATAAGAAAATGATGGAAATTCGTTTATAATAATTATAATAAATACAAGCTTCGAAAGCACCTAGCGCAAATGGTAACACTGTTTATTTTCTATATTATTTCTATGTTATATACTTATTGAGTCCACATACTTCAATATTTTGGTGAGTTGCTAAAATATTTTTTCTTCGTGTCAATACTGTATGTTTTATTACTTTATTATCTGATATGGTAAAATATATAATTTAGCAGATCATTTTTATGAAAATAAAAAAAACAGGTTATCAAAAAATTTTACTATTTGCATAGCTGCATAAGAACTCTATTTAAATTAACTTTATTTTTTTCAATTTATTTATACGATGTGTGATGTGGCTTTTTCAATTCACATGTGTTAAGTTATTCTTGGATATTTTTACAACTCACCAAAATGCAACTATAATTTTTCTATACAATAATAATTCTAATAAAATTTTATTTACTATAAATAACATTAATTTAAACACAATGGAATGACACTAAAGGTTTGTCAAAAAAGTCGCTGCACGCATCATTACATTTTTCTATTAATACAGCGCTTTTTATAACAAATTAACATTTAATTCACCACAATTTTACCACAATACGTATATAAATATCTTTATATACAAACAAGAATAAGTTTTTTATTCACGACGAACACAGATTTTAGAAGCACTATTCGCAATTTCGGCAGTACGCATTTTATTTGCCATAGAGACGAGACAGTTTTTTTTTAATTACAAAAAAAAGTTTTAATCTTGTCTTTAATAATAACTATGCAATACTGAAAAACAAAAACACATTTTTGAGTATCATTTAAGCCCAATAAACTTCATTTAATCGTTTGTCATACTCAATACGACAAAGGATTACTTGCCAATAAATAATTTTACTCGTCTACACTGGCATTTTTTGTATTTTTCAAGCATCAATTGAGGCTTTACTTGCGAAAATATATGCATTTATTTTCTTGACAATATAAACAGATGGAATAAAACGTCTTAACTTTTTGAAAAGTCCATAAATTATTGTTTTAATTTTTACCGAATTCAACAGCCGCTGTTTATCTGTGTGGGGTAACCTATAATATCAGAAAACGATATTAAATATGCTCACTCCAAGGTTTTACTTAGACGAATAATTTATAAAGACCCCCTAATCCTGTGTTTATTTAGAATAATATTTCAAACGTGGCGTGGAACAGTGGTGAATAATTTGAACTAACCAGTATAAGTAACAAAATCTTTTGTAAGTACCTATTATAAAAAAAATGTATAATAAACCTTAATTATAATTAGAAAATAACTTCGTTGATTAAAAACTTATTTTACAGACAAATTGGCTGAGATAGACTGTCGTTTTGTTGATTAAGAGCGCGTATACCGAAAGTTGGCAACGTCGCAAATAGCTGTCAAATATTTAAACGTTTTAATTAATCTGTAGTGCACTAACATTAAATAGGAATTGCAATTAAAACCCTAAATTTTATGTTTTAAACGTTTTACTTTTAAAAAAGGCACTTGGAAAGTTTCCAAATACGTTTTTTACATGTAAAACTATATATTCGGTGTTACGATATTAATAATTGCTTTCTTAGTGCACTACAGAGCATTATTTTATGATTTCATAAAATAAAATTGAGAAATTAAAACATGTAAATATCTGACAGCTATTTGTGACGTTGCCAGATTTTCGAACACGCGCCCTTAAAAAATGCGCAGAAGAAAAATAAAACTCAAAATTGGGTTTCACTCCCACCATGACTAAGATTTTCGATGTTTTTTTTTTTTCAAAGGAAGACTAATTTTGGGAAGTTTAACAAGAATATAAAATCTTGTGACATATTATTTAATTAATTTATAGAAAAGTCCCATTTTAAATGCAGGTTTTAAAAACTTAAATTTCAAGTTAACTACATAAATCTTTACTAATATTATAAAAGTGAAGATTAAGAGCGCCTTCACATTACGTCGCAAGTACGTGACGCGGCGGCTAATTCCGTACTAAATAAATTAAAAGAAAAATATTTTTTTATAAAGCTTTTATAGTCCGCCATATTGGATTTAGAATAACGTCAAATTATTGTTTAAGTCACTCTCAATAAGCCCTTTCATTACTATTGTACCCATATTGTTGAAATTCATTAAAAATAACTACTCCGCCATCTTGGACGGTCCGCCATATTGGATTTAGAATAACGTCATATAACATATCTTGCATTGTCATCCAAACTGAACGTGTATACAAAATTTCAGCTCAATCGGTTGAAGATATCTACTTCAAAATTGAGTTCAAAGAATCCACCGTAACATACATACACGGCAAGTTAAATAAAAGCTTTTAAAAGCGCAGCACGCGGCTGTCGCGCTGCCGTCCACTAGGGACAATCACGTGCCACGCTGCTGCCAAACTGCTTGCGACGTAATGTGCGGCGCTCTTAATCTTCACTTTTAGTTTGTTCTCATGACAAAAGAACGCACTCTTCAGAATTATTATATTAGTACAAATATTTGTCATATCTCAGCTCAGAAAACATTCAAAAAGTATTGAAAAGAAATTATAATTCGTGCCAAACTTAATGGCGCCGGAACAGTGCGCGAGTCGCTTCGCAGAAATCATTTTTGTAACAGATACGCGCATCGCCGTGACAGAGTCTATTTCAATACTTTTATAGAACTGTCAAAAACGGTTACTCTCTATGGAATTTGTATGAAAACGCAAACTATGACGTCACAGATTTTTCACATCAAGCCGTGTACTTGCTTCTATTATATTACCAATAAATAAATGTAAATAATTTTCGATTCAAAACGATAAATTAAATTGACATTATTTTAAGATGCTTTACAAAATGAATATGATAAAGTATTTTATTTTTGACCTAGTCCACATCCCAATTGCGAAGCGCCATTTAGTTTAGCAATAAATATAATAAATTCTATATTAATATGTAAAGTGTACTTTTATTATTATACAATATTATATTTCTGCGTCATCTAATGTCTTTTTAAGCTATGTATATTGGTTTTTATTTTTCATGAATTGGTCTAAAGTATTTATTTTACTATATGAAAATTATCGATGCCTAAGGGCCCATTTAGACGGGGAGTATCTCGTCTCGAAGATACGATAATTGAAGGAATATAAAACATTTCCTTTCCTTCAACCTAAACATTCACTCTTCTCGCCCGTTGACATGGGCGACAAGCGGCGTGTCATTTCGCTATATTCGTATATGTCATATACGAATCTCGCTGGCGACATTTTAGTTCTTGCCTGAATGTAAACATTTTGTTACGATTATGTTATGGCGATTATTGCTTGCGATAGTCGCGGAGACATTCTCGTACCGAAACGTGAGAGAAACTCTTCCTGTCTAAATGGGTCTTTATATTTTAGAAACGGGATTTTTCTCTTAATTTTTTCAATGCATGTATTTTTAAATTAAATTATTGATGTGTTGTACATTTTATTGCGACGAAAAAAAGAATACTTTAAAATTGAGATATAAATCACAGTTTTAATGGAATGTTTAGGTATAAATAAATATAAATATAATATATATATTTTGTTTAAACCGATTTATACAATATATTAATAATGGCACCATATTGAACGATTATTTCGTATGGCAATAACCGAGGAACGAAAATCTTGAGTTATATAATATAAAGATATATAAGGCAAGACGTGAAAAGTATATTTTTTATATAAAGTCCATTGTGATTTTATGAAGTTGTAGCACTTTTTTGAAAATTTTGCTGATAAGTTCCAGATAGTTTATCTGGCAGATAATTTCATACAAATTCTGTTCCATTTTTTAATTTCTCTGGTAGATAGTGGCTATCCGTAACCTGTGAAACCGGCCCTTACCCTCTTATTATATACCCGGTATTGTGATAATATATTTTCGACCTTATATATTATCACAATACCGGAAGGTTTATATTCTATTGGTAAAATTTGACAGATTCAGGTAGGTTGACCTGCTGGCGTCTATGCCTACAGATGTTTGAAATTTGTTTAAGAAAAAATATTAATCAAAAATGATCTGTATTATAAAAAATTAACTAGATGAAAATTTTCTTTCATAAATATGAATTATTTTGGTTTTTTGATGTAGATTTTCATTAAACGCAATGGACTCGCAACTTTATGAACAAATTATACAAAAATGTTAGGCTACAATCCTAAATCTATTATTTCAACTAGTTTTTGTATTAAATAGACCGTCTATAACATTTACAAAAAATTATAACTATTGTGTTTTTAACTTAGAACTTTATTATCCCACGGTCTACTCGGTCTACTTGGTCTTTTCAACAAAAGACCTATATTATTATTGGACCATTACGAAAACAATTAACTATAGTTTTGAACATTACGGTGTTTTCGGTCTGCTGTGTCTTATCCGAAAGAAAATAAATGTAGATTATTCAACATATACCCTTTAATGGTCTACTCAGTCTACTCATTATACATCAGTAGACCTGCTGTAAAAAAACAAAAACAGCTACAGGCTTGTTTGTTCACCTTATTCCGATGGTATTTTCACCTGGTCTTCTCGGTCTTCTTAGATTTTGGTGAGTAGACCTTCTAGTTCCAGTACCTCTGGTAACTCTATGGCCTCCAAGCGTATTGATGAGGGGTTGAAGGGGAATTGCACGGAGAATATCATTTTTGAGTCCATAAGGAGGTTTTGCTGTAACAAAAGTGAGAAAATTATTCATATTATGACCACCAGATGGCGTAGTAGTAACTGGGATAAAATTTTCTTATGACAAGCCGTTGGCGTAGTAGTAAGTGGATCTGCCTGCCATGCCGCAGGTCATGGGTTCGATTTCCTTATAAGTCAAATATTTATGTGCATGAACATGGATATTTAAGTCAGTATATGTATAATAACGTTTAAAAGTATGTAATTACTTTTACCATGGGTACTAGACCCATCGTACAAGCTCTGCTTAGTTTGGGACTAGCCGACGTTATGCGAGTGTGAATCTAGCCTATCTGTGTACTGAATTTCATTGAAAACGGTTCAGTAGTATTATTATTAGTTTTAGCGTAAAAGTGCGACAAACAGACGGAGTTACTTTTGCCATTTATAATTTTAATAAGGATCTACCAAATCGTTTTTTTTTTTTTGTAAGTAGCATAGACAAGTTCTTACCGGTTCCTTGTCAGGGTTGGTGCCAGCCTTCTCCTGCATTTTCTTCTGTATCTCGTGAATGAACTCGCGCGTCACCTTCACCTCATATTCTTCGGCTGGAGTATACATGTTCAGGATCTGGAGACAACGGTATATGTTAATATAGTGTGTTCTTATGTCTTTTTTTTTGTTTTGTTTGTAAAATTGTGAATTGTTTTGGGAATACCTATTTTTGGAACATAACTATTGCATTAGGCGAAGCCTGTAATAATAGTGTAAGTTTTTGTTGAATAAATAAATAAATATTTATGAAGCACTAGTCTAAAAGTTAAACCACCAGCCTCTTAAGTACGTGTGCGGGTTCCTTTCCAGGTAAGGCAATTTTTTTAAGTTATATGTAGTTTCTGAGTATATCTTGGACACCAATGATTGGTTAACCTTTTGACCGTCACAGTCATGTATAGATGACAAGCCAAAAAGTGCCCAGCACGCCACGACTACATGACAGACTATTGAAGTTTAAAAGCTATAGTTATGTGTGGGTAAGTAACAGCCGCACGAATCGAACGATGATAAGGATAAGCAACGCTTGGCGCGGTCGGTCCGTGGATGGGTTACCATCTTATCCCCTCCCCTCTATCACCCCCACTCATTTATTTCAGCGCAGCGACTCGCGCTTGTGCCATGACGACAAAAAAATTGGCGAGACATATACATACCTTACAAACTTGCATGGCGTTTAGATTGGCGCACATATCGACTGTGCTCTGCACATCCTGCATGGACTTGCGGGCCTGCAGCAGCTGCACCGCCTGGGTGATCGGCTTCAGGACTCCTAAGATCTCTTCCACCTGATAGGGGGGAAGTGTAAGCGATCAGAAATCAGCATAAACTAATTTAATTAGTTATTAGATTACTAGCAGCTGCACCGCCTGGGTGATGGGCTTCAGGACTCCTAAGATCTCTTCCACCTGATAGGGGGGAATTGTAAGCGATCAGAATTCAGCATAAATAAATTTAATTAGTTATTAGATTACTAGCAGCTGCACCGCCTGGGTGATCGGCTTCAGGACTCCTAAGATCTCTTCCACCTGATAGGGGAAGGATGTAAGCGATCAGAAATCAGCATAAATAAATTTAATTAGTTATTAGATCAGTCGTTGCTAAGTAACAGCAGGGGACGATCAATGATCAGGTTAAGCAACGCTTGGCGCGGTCGGTCCGTGGATGGGTGACCATCTTGTCATGACGAGTGCCTTCCAGTTTCGGAAGGCACATTAAATTGGTGGGTCCCGGCTGTCATTTGTACAGCTTTCGTTTTGTTGCAGGTAGTCAGAATTCAGTCTAACCAATCTTGCCAAGTGGTATTGTACGTTGTCCGGGTAACTGGATTGTGGAGATCAGATAGGCAGTCGCTCCATGTAAAACTCTTGTACTCAGCTGAATCCGGTTAGACAAGAAGCCGACCTAAACATAGCTTGGGGAGAAGGCTAGACAGATGCCTGTAAAATTTTAAACCAAATATATAGATTAACCTTTTGACTGCCACAGTCACGTATAAATGACAAAACAAAAAGTGCCCAACACGCCACGGTCACGACTACATGACAGATTTTGAAAGTTCAAAATTACTCGTCCGTTTTAATCGATATAATTCCGAACTCACTACTATATTGTAGGTATTTATGGATGAATTCTTAGCTTGGCGCTGAGGGCACGACTTTTTTGACGTGGCGGTCAAAAGGATAATAAAATCATCACTACATAGTATAAAACAAAGTCGCTTTCTCTGTCCCTTTGTATGCTTAAATCTTTGAAACTACGCAACGGATTTTGATGCGGTTTTTTTTAATAGATACAGTGATTCAAGAGGAAGGTTTATATGTATAATAACATCCATTAAATATTGGAGAAGTACTGTTATTTTTGAGGTTTCTAATGTGATGTCGTAAATAATTACATTTTTTTTAGTTTACAACGTTCACAGTTTTTCTGTAGTGTATTTAGTATCAGCATTGCACCCGTGCGAAGCCGGGGCGGGTCGCTAGTTTAAAATAAAGACACTCACGCTCTTTTGCCCATACTCGGCGAGATGCTCCTTTATCCAAGTTTCGAGATGCGATATGTTGTACCTGATCTGCAGACCCTTGGCCCAGCAGCACAGGTCCTTACGTAGGAGGAGCTGGTTCAAACTGTACGCGCAGATGTAGTAGAACAGCTGGGGGACACAAGGTTGGTGAGAAAGCTATTTTGATAGAAAAACAGAATAGGGAATATGCATGAAAAAATATTTGCAATCTAACTAGTTTATCAATAAATATACAAAAATAGAATACTAACTGTGAAAAACATATGGAAATCAGTAGAAAAACAAACGAGCTATAACAATTTTAAACAAGTACACCTGTCTCTCTCACCAAAACGCTATATTCAATGACAGCCTTACGGGCGTGTGTAGTTGTGACGTAAATATTACACTCGGACTTCTCTTTCTTATTAGCAGTTTTGAAGCTTTATAACTTCTTGTCGATAAATTTTATTTTAAAAATTCTTTCATATTTATTTATTACAGCTAAAAGTGTATTAATTTAGTGAATAAAAAAATTACATGCGTATTCCCTATTGTGGTGGCTTGTTTGCTAAAAGATATTTTATTTCGTTTTTAGGAAGAATATGTTGCATAGCATATACTATATCTTTTTTCTGTTAATTTTAAAAAATACACTTCGTTCACTTAAAAGTGTCGCTATGGTTTTTATGCACGTCAGACTATCCCAAATTGTCAAATTTTCCCAATCAACTTTAAACCATATGTCTCAGCGATAAAGTTGAAAATCGATTAAGCAAATTTTACAGATTGTAGTAGCTTGATGTGCTGGCGTCTGTACTTTCCAAGTATATCTTCTATGTAAAGGTGACTGAAAATATCTTCCTCCAACTTGAGCCAGCGTCGTGATTAACGCTCATTGACAGTCCCTAAGAGGTCAGAAGCCACATAGTCTGAAAACCAGTTTTACCAAGGGGTATCGGGTTGCTTAGGTCACTGGGTTGAGTAGGTCAGTTAGGCAGTAATCGGTACTGTAGAGATGTAACCTCTTACATTATATTTTGTAACAGGCCGGAACATCAATTAAATATAGAATAGATTTAAGAATAAGGTTGTAGTCTTTAGTTTGACACTAAGTCGCCCGTCAGCTCCCAAACAACGAATACAACTTGAAGTTAAATATTAATCTTTAATTTACACAAGATCCCAAAAGCGGTACCTGGAAGCCTATATCTTTACGAGAAGAAGATAGGTTTTCACAGTACCCAGCTGCACACTGTTAGACTGGAAGCCGAGCTAGCTTGGGAAAAGGCTAGGCAAATGATAAGTTAAGTGCAGTAAAGTGACCTGTTTGAATATCATGAGGCGCAGGGGCTGGTCGACGGCGAAGGTGTGCAGGTGGTCGTGCGTGGCGGAGAGCTCGAGCTTGAGGCGCTGCGGGCCGGCGCCGGCGGGCGGCGGGCGCGGCGCGGGGGCGGACAGCCCGCTGATCTCCTCGTGCTCCAGGATGGCCGGCACGATCAGCCGCTCCAGCTGACGCTCCAGCAGGTGGATCAGCCCTGACAACGGACAAAAATCAATCAGGTCCAAATGAAAACCTTATTGGAGTCAGTTAAACTACTAAAACCTTCATCATCATAAAGCCGCATGGAAATCGGTTCACACGAACGCGAAGAAATCGCGGACAAACATGGATACAGATCAAACTGAGAACTCTTTTTTGAAGTTGGTTAAAACTTAATTATCTTGAGTTTATTTACGTATTATTTATTGACGGAATTGTGTTGCTGGGGAGTTTGTTCCACCATTTCTTCTGACCAGCGAGAACTCATGGGTAGTGTCATGGGATGAAAGGCAGGCGTTAGGGACTGTCTTTTGTAAAATTTACATTGACCTCGCCGATTTTCTGCCAACTTTGAATAAATGGATTTTTATCTTATCTTTAATACTATAAAAGGCAAAAGAGATCTTTAGATCCTTGTTTTCATGTAGCCAAAGGTCCTCAAATTTTTATATACCCATACATATTACCAGACGGCGATATAACTGCCATGCTGCTATAACCAAAATTCTCCCCATTTCGTAAACTTCTCTCCAATAGCCATAAGATCCTCTTACCATATCTTCATTATCGTGGATGGTGGAGGTTATTAACCCTGATGTTACCAGGTGGCGATATCGCTGACCACCGACCTTTGAACCAAGAATCCATGTTCCTACGTCTAAGAACGACCCCTTAGGGCCAAGATCTGCAGGGGCTGCGGGTTGTTCGTAAGATTTACCACCCTAACCCACAGGGACCTCCAGAAGGAACATAGTGGGTTTTAGTCAGTAAGAGTCTGACACTCCCTCCAGCTGCACCATCAGCTTGCAAGCTTCTCTCCAATAGCCTTGAGATTCCCTCACCATATCTTCGTCATCCCTGTATCCTAAGCCCTTACCCTGGTATATCCAGACAGCAATGTCGCTGAGCACCTGCCGGTACTCGGACAGGTCGAAGATACGCAGACACTGCTGGTTCTGGCGCGGCGTGTTCGCCGACTGGTAGATCGTGTCGCCGCTGTACTGTCGCAAGTTATTCAGGAGTCTGGGGGAGAAATAGGTTTCATTATTGATATGTTTTTTTCTTTTATTTATGATTTGTTAACTGGGACTAGCTTCCACTCGGTGTTGCGCATGCGTCTCGTATGAATAAACCTATTGCCCTAAAGATAAAAGTTAGTGTATAGACTATCCCAGTAAATGGATTAACAAAGAAATAAATGAAAAATCATAATCCTAATTTGGTAAAACATCTTAAAGTAACTGACACTTTAATTAATCGATTTAATAGAAAAATAAAATATTCTTATTTTTAACAAAACAAAATAAGTATACAGCTTGATTTTAAAATTTAGTGACATCATAGCTAACGTTTTAATACAAATTCAGTAGCAAGTAACTGCTTTTGCTAGTTTAATAAAAGTTTTTAATTTGCCTAGTTGTCAATCTCGTCTTCGGACTAATCGTTCCAGAGATTACGAGAAAGAGAGAGTGAGACTAAGAGAGAGGGTGAGACGAAGAGAGAAAGAGAGACTAAAGTTGTGAAGGCTCTCGAAGTCTGTCACCCTCATTAAAAACTTTTCTTAAGTAGGTATTTGATTTTTTTGCCAGATAACAGACAAAGACAGAAAATCTGCCGTTAGTGACACTTACCTCAACATATTAGCCAACCACAAGGCATTATACTCCACGCTCTCCCCTCGTTTCTTCAGCGTCTTCTTAACTGCAGTTCTGACTGCTTTCATGAGCTGATGCATCTTAGGCTCGTCGTCTACGTGGTCCATGTGTCGCAGCATCATGAACAGTATATACGCAGGCAGCCCGGGTAGGAGAGTCACCGCTGTTTTGGGCTTTAAATCTGAGGGTGTAAGAATGAAATTCCATTGAATAGGAGTTATTATTATGACTTGTTTAGGTCAAACAGAAACTCATTTAACTATTTATTTGATTTAAATAGCAAATAAATGATAATATATTATTAATTATACTTTACTGTTTGGGTTAACATTTTTTGCGCAAACTATGCTCAAATTGCGCAAACTATGCGCAAATTGCGCAAACTACCTATGCTCAAATTGCGCAAACTATGCGCAAATTGCGCAAACTATGCGCAAACTATGCGCAAATTACGCGAACTATGCGCAAACCAAAGAAACATATTATTCAAAACCATCTATTTCATCTTGTAATAGACTTTTTAGTGTTTACTTGTGAGCAATATTAATTTCTATTTACTCTACTTTATTCAATACTTACCAGAAATAAGTTTCTTGATAATAACGCTTTCATCTTGTATCTTGTATTCGAACATGCCGAGATACTCGCGCTCCTTCTTACGCGTCACCGGCGCCATTTCTAGTGTCATAGACGCGTTTGGCGGCGCCACTGGGTCTGAGGAGAGAAAATACAATATAATTTTTGTCATATCACCACATCTCCGGTTCCACTCTGGGTGTCTCCAGCTGGGTGCTCAGGGGGGGTGGTGGGGGGGGGGTTACTTAATGGTCATAAAAAAGAGGTGATATCCGACTGTCAACAGCCGTGCAGCAAGCAGCAGCGAACATTGCTTCAAAGTGCATTGAAAATCAAAGTGGGTAGGTGGGGACTTTGAAAATAGTACAGACGCCAGCACATCAAGCTACTACAATTTGTCAAATTTCCTGAATAGTTATCCAACGTCATTATTGAAGCATATGGTTCAAGGGATTGGGAAAATTCGACAGTTTCAGGTAGCTTGATGTGTTGGCGTCTGTACAGGAAAAAATATATTGATTTTTGTGTGACACCTACAATACCCAGTCGTGGTGGCCTAGTGGTTAAAGCACCAGCCTCTCAAGTATGAGTGTGCGGGTTCGATTCCAGGTCAGGCACCAATGTATCTTTTCTAAGTTATATGTACTTTCTAAGTATGTCTTGGAGACCAATGACCGAGTAAAGGTGAAGGAAAACATCTCGAGGAAACCTGGACTATAAAGTCTGAAATCACCAACCCGCATTGAGCAAGCGTGGTGATTAACGCTCAATCGCTGTGTGAGAAGAGGCCTGTGCCCAGCAGCGGGACGCTAAAAAGGCTGATGATGACCTACAATACCCGCTCTGCCTATCATTTAGAACATACAAAGTATAATCTTACCATTATTATCAAGTATATCGTTGACGTCATCAATACCGACTTCTTTCAGCTTGTTGACTAGCAGACGAATCTGGTTCTTGTAGCGGCGACAGCTTTCTGATAACTTGTCTACGCGCTCCTGTGATACACGGCAAAATATTAATATAACAATAATGGCGTCCATACCGATTGTCGGCCATGACGGCTGTTCTCTCTGAGATCAGCCAGCTGCACAGGACATATTATAGTGCACGCACATTTGCGCAGACACAGGTGCACTCTCTATTCCCTCACTCTCATAGTCCTCTAGTGACCCGCTACACGGGTGTATCAATCCCCAACTTCGACACTTTTAAAAAAATGCATTTAACTAACTTCTTTATATATTAATATCTATTCATAATTTCTATTTTGAAATCGATATGTTAAAAAATGCTAGATAAAAACTATAGATAGGACATCTACATAATTACACACGATTATAATATTTTGAGTTGCCCAGGCAACTGGGTTGAGAAGGTCAGATAGGCAGTCAGCTGCATACGGTTAGACTGGAATTCGAACCCGACATAGTTTGGGAAAAGGCCAGCCAGATGGTCAATGTATTCAAAGGACAAATTAATAAGATAAAATCCAATTTCTTTAATTTTAAGCCTGGTTACACCACAAGTGTTGCCATATTAATAAAAAAAACATACCTGTAACGCCAGACTTTCAGCTGCCAATCTGATAATTTCATTCTGTGCGAACTCTTGAGATTTATTCTTGGGCTCAGCGCTCAAATCAGCACTTAGTAACCTAAAACAAGACATTTATGTCAGTGTTGTACACAAAAAAAAAACATATTAACCTTTTGACCGCCACTGTCACGTATAGATGACAAGACAAAAAGTGCCCAGCATTGCACGTCACGACTAAATGACAGACATTTAAAGTTAAAAGTCAGTTTCAATCGATATAATTCCGAACTCAATACTATATTTTAGGTGTTTATGGATGAATTCTTAGCTTGGCGCTGAGGGCACGTCTTTCTTTTGACGTGGCAGTCAAAAGGTTTCAAGTCAGTTAAAGGTTTTGAAAGTATACAGTAGAGAGTCTTTTCTATATGATAATGATGAGAAGTGCAAAAGATTAAAGTTTACTACTTATACTACACATTCTGTTAGTTGATATATTAAATAATATTATATTATTACGTTTTTAGTCAAGACTTTATTCTTTATAGTAATTCTATGTAAAATATCATATTATTTTGGTTTTCTGTAATAATCATTGAATTACTACAAAAAAAAAACACTATAATTTAATGTGGGTACATACGCCAGCACATCAAGCTACTATAGTCTGTCAAATTTCCTTACTATATTTTCAACTTTATCGCCGATCGTCTTAAAAATAGATTGGGAAGAATTGACAATTCTATCTGTAAAATTTCTTTAATAGATTTTCAACCTTATCATAGTACCAAAAGGTTAATATTCGATTGGTTAAATTTAACAGTTTCGGGTAGCTTGACCTGCTGGTGTCTGTACATAGAATAAATTCTTGACGTGATACAATGATTAATTACTACAATAAAACCCCTTCACAGAAAAGATAAAGAATACACATAAAAAAAATATATTTTGATTGCTTATCTTTCTGTAATGTACGTAGTTATTTTATTTTCCAACACAAAATACACTATGGTGATAACGAAAATTAATGAATTAACTAAAGAAACACACACACACACACACACACAAATTAAACTTGGTAAACTTTTACACATGGTAAACTTTTAATCTATAACTTCATACTGTTGTTGTATTTCTTTTTTGTCTATGATAAATTATAGTTAATTGTAGTTTGTTCAGAGGCTTCATTAAGTTCGTTAAATCTCGACTTAATCTTCAATTGAGATGAAATTTGATGGCACAAGCTACTTCAATTTATATTTTTTTCCTTATCGACATTGAAACTTCTACTTAAAAAGATGAAGTTGTAATCTATTTTCTATGACAAATTTGAGTAGCTTGTTGTGCTGGCGTCTGTACATTTTAATCAAATAAATTTCTTTTTTTTACGTCATACCCACAGTAGCAACGCCTATACTGCAAGCATTTTCGTGCCATCAATAGTGAACAAATAAAATATTTGAAATAATAAGGGCCAGTTTCACCGGTTAAGGATAGCCACTAGATAAATTCTAGATCCAGATAAATTCAAAAATGGAACAGTATTTGTATGAAATTATCTACCAGATAAACTATCTGGAACTTATCAGCAACCGGTGAAACTGGCCCTAAGTGTAATACCACTCATATACATTTTTTTAAGCACATAACAAACACACAAAATGCTACATAAATGAGGATAAAAAAAAACAAAAAGGCAAACGATGAAATGCAAACACTGATAATCATTATACTCCTGCTCTTATCCCAAATCTTACTTGCGGTCGGCGCAGCATATTTTCTTCTTCCACACTCTTCTATCTGCCTTCATCTCACAAGTAACATTCTTTCTAGCCATATCAACTTTCACACAATCCATCCATCGTTTCTTTGGTCGTCCCCTTCCTCTATATCCATCCACATTCAAGTTCAAAACCTTCCTCACAACATGATCCTCATTCCTCCGCACTACATGCCTATTACATGATAGCCGGTTTCAACGCAAATGCAATTATAAACTGCTTATAATAATCAAAATACAATTTATTAATAACAAAATAATGATTAATATACTCTTTGAAACTTAAACAAATATAATCTTCAATACTGTCAATGTTAATTCTATTAATACTTTAGTACATGTACAGGTTAAATAATTTGTTGAACAATTGTTAGTGCAATTTCTTCTGAATTCCACACGTATTTTCGTATAGTCTTCCACACTGAAAATATTTGATGATGTTTGCTAATACATAATGTACACGGTGTAGAATGTCCTAGAATTTGATATGATAATAAAATGGATGATGATCATGATTTTACTACCACGGAACAGAGAATAAAGTGGAAATGGCATAGAACAAAATTACTACGGGAACCGGTGTCGCCACTCTCACACAAATATACCGATAATCATATTATACAACACAAAACAAAAAGTCGTTTGATTGGCGGTCCAATTTTAGTCAAAAATAAGCTTTAAATCCTACACGTTTAGATTGATTTTGCTTTAACGCACAAACTGTTTGCAACAGGACGTCAATGTTCGACCACTTGTCGAGTTAATTCCGGTACTCGACCATAGATGGCGTTATTCCCAGTGGTAACAATTATAAGTTTAACTGCTTGAAGCATAAGGTTGACATTCGTGTTATAGGTATCCACCTATCACCCGACCACTTCGCAGCGATTTTAGTACACGACTGAGATCAAGTATGCGCTACAGTGCCAACTTGTGTAACGCGTGCCACGCCTACTTAGCACTTCCAGTTTAATTCTCTGTTCCGTGTTCACTACAATATATAATATTGCAACAAATTCAAGCAACCCATTACGCTTCCAGTGGCGTAGCTAGCAAGGGGCTGGGCAGGGCTGTGCCCCGGTGACCTTAACCTTTTGACCGCCATGTCAAAAAAAAGTCGTGCCCTCAGCGCTAAGCTAAGAATTCATCCATAAATACTTACAATATAGTAGTGAGTGAGTTCGGAATTATATTGATTAAAACTGACTATTAATTTTGTACTTTAAAAGTCTGTCATGTATTCGTGACCGTGGCGTGCGGGGCACTTTTAGACTTGTCATCTATACGTGACTGTGGCGGCCAAAAGGTTAAGCTTAGGGGTCCCAAGAATCCTTACCAGAAAATCTCGTTAAATTATTTTTAAAGTATTTGTATATTTTTACCTGATTAAGGGCCAGTTTCACAGCTTGCTGCTAAATTCCAGATAGTTTATCTGGCAGATAATTTCATACAAATTCTGTTCCATTTTTTAATTTATCTGGTAGATAGTGGCTATCCGTAACCTGTGAAACTGGCCGTAACTCAACCAGTTTAGATATCATTGGAGGCCCATTTTTTTGTTTGCCCCAGGGCACTTGGAGCTACGCCATTGTAAGCCACTAAAGAAAATTTGAATATTTAAATAGAAAAAAGAGTTCTACTCACTTCTGGTACTTCTCATTCTCTTCTCTTAGTTTTTCTATCTCCGTTTTCGACTTCGATATGTGTTCAGAATAGAATTTCTTCTCCGCTAATAATTCCTCTTGAAGTTGTCTGTAAATAAATATTTTATATAAAATCCTTCTAAGTTACAGCTGCACGGGTCAGGTTAAGCAACGTTTGGCGCGGGCGGTTCGTGGATGGGTGACCATCTTGTCATGACGAGTTCTTCATGTGTCGGGTTCCGGTTGTCAACTGTATTTCTTTGGCAGTCGTTACGGGTAGTTACTACCCAGAAAATCTGACAACCAGTCTTACTAAGGGGTAACGGGTTGTCCAGGTAACTGAGTTGAGCTGGTCAGATCAGGTAGTCGCTCCTTGTAAAACACTGGTACTCAGCTGCCTCCGGTTAGACTGGAAGCCGACCATGGCTTGGGAAAAGGCTAGGTCCAACTTTCACGTCAAATCTACTGAACCGATTTTAATGAAAATTGGTACAAAGACAATCTATAGTTTAGAGCCTGAGAAAGGACATAGGCTATTTTTATCCAGATGCATGAAATAGTTCCCCCTAAGAAGACGCCCAGTCTTAAAAAGGGGTATCGTCTATTCAATTGTTGCTGGGGAGTTTGTTCCACCATTTCTTCTTCCCAGCGATAACACATAGGCAGTGGTGAAGCGTGGGTGTTTTGGGGGCTGTCTTTTGTAAAATTGACCTTCAAAAAGTGCTGATTTTCAGCCTACTTTGAATAAATGACTTTTATCTTATCTTAATTACTGGGTTGAAGAGGTCAGATAGACACACTGGTACTCACCTGCATCTGAAAGACTACGAAAAAACTAGGCAATTAATTAAAAATCTTTTAATACCTGTTAATACCCTTCTGGGCTTCGTAAGCGGTAGCCAATTCTCCATCTTCATTGATGATATCAACATCCGATCCGTAGTTCGACGTGGCAAGCGACTTTAGGTTCACAGTCTGTAGAAATAAGGTTCAAAATTAAATAAGAGTATTACAGATTTCTTTTTCTGTAAGTAGGTAATCTTGTCGGTCCTAAAAGCATTTTACATCAAGCTACCACAATGTGTTAAATTTTCTAAATAGATTTTCAAGTTTATTGCTGAAGCATACGGTTCAAAGTTGATTGGGAAATTTTGACAGTTTCGGATAGCTTGATGTGCTGGCGACGATCCAAACCACAGACAGAGATGATCTTGGTCGCGTCATCTGTTGACAGTATTCCACATAGTTTTGGCCTACAACGGACGAAGCCTGTCGCGATGGATGCGCTCCCGACCAAGGTCGTCCAAAGGCGATTGACTCGGTCCATATCTGGTCGGCCGACCAACGTCTACTGTCTACCCTGTTGATTTCCACCAACTAGACCAAGGTCACCTCTGTCGGCAGTCAGTTTTGATCGTGTAGAACGCATTTTAAGTTTAGCAAGAACATTACTTATATAAACTCTAACAATACTAGTGCACCATATTTTTACAGGTCATCTAGTACATACCAAGGATCATGTTTACTACAAACAAGTCATGAAAACAACAACATATTTTATTAAATTTATCATCACAGTCGCCAAATTGTACGCATAACGCCGGTCTCCATGAAGGCGTTCAATAGGTCATTCAACTTTTTTTATAGTAAACATGATCCTTAGCATGTACTAGATGACCTGTTAAAAATATGGTGCACTAGTTTTGTTAGAACCTATATAACACACATGTGTGTTTCTATAATTTTGTGTGATAAAAAGAGAGCTAAATATGGGGTATACTAATACATAGATATACCTACATAAGTCGGGAGATAGTTTTTAATCTACTTATCTTTAGTTATTTAAAATTAGTTTAGAAAGGACAAGGGGTGAGCAAACGAATTTATTGATATACAGTTGGAGTTACCACAAATATTCTTAATTTTTAAAAAACACATTTATTAATTTGCGTGCATTTGTTCTAACTACAGAAAAAATAAAATTAAAAACTCAATATATACCATGCAATAACAGCAACGGACAGCATGGAAAAATAATAATAATTAACAAAGCATACATTTATATTTTCCTGATATTTCTTACTTAATTTGAAGTTTTTTTGCCATTGAAATTATATGTATTTTATTAACATGTATCAAGGTTGAAATTTGTGCTAACTTAAAACTGTGCAAATTAAAAACATGGCTTTGTACGATTTTGAATATTGAATGAATGACAATAAAGTCTATTTTTCAATGACATTTCATTGAATTACAATAAGTGCGAAAATCATTTCTTTTTTGCAAAACATAGGTATCAAATAATATTTTTTAAATAAGCTCTGTTTTTTTTTTGCAAAATAAAATGAGACCTTTCTATGAACCTCAAAAATATTAAAAGGCGAACTAAAAATACACCAAAAAGCAGTGGATTTAATACTAACACTGACCACTACATTATTTTTTATTACTCACAACATTTTTGAGCGCTTGGAACCATGGCTTCTGTGTTGCAATCAAAAAAATATATATTTTGTATGTAGATAAGACACAAACTTATTTAAAACTATATGACGATCGGCCTTTATGATTGTCCCACTGCTGGGCACAGGCCTCTTCTCATACAGAGAAGGCTTAGGGCCAGTTTTACAGTTTACGGATAGCCACTATCTGCTAGATAAATAAAAAAATGGAACAGAATTTGTATGTAATTATATGCTAGATAAACTATCTGGAACTTATCAGCAACCGGTGAAACTGGCTTTTAAGCAACGGGTTTGGTCATTTGAGACTTTATAGTCCAGGTTTTCTCGAGATGTTTTCCTTCACCTTTAATCAGTAATTGGTGTCCAAGATAACATTGAAAAGTACATACAATTTAAAAAAGTTACATTGTTATATATGTGTATATATATGTATAATTAGTTTCACCCGCGTCTCGAGGGAACTACTTCCTGCATATGGATAAAAAAGAACCTCCGTTATTCTGATACATATAAGCTACATTACTGCCAAGTTTCATCAAAATCCATTTACCAGTTTTTGCGTGAAAGAGTAACAAAGATATATAAAGAAATTATTTTTAACTTTCGCGTTTATAATAAGTATTATCACTACATAGTATAAAACAAAGTCGCTTTCTCTGTCCCTATGTCCCTTTGTATGCTTAAATCTTTGAAACTACGCAACGGATCTTGATGCGGTTTTTTAAAATAGATAGAGTGACTCGAGAGGAAGGTTTATATGCACAGTTTTTCTATAGTGTATTTAGTATCAGCATTGCACCCGTGCGAAGCCGGGGCGGGTCGCTAGTTAGGAAATAATAATGTACTTCTTTTGAACGTGTGTTAGTCACCGAACTCCTAAACGGCTAGGGCGATTTGGTTGAAATATTTTGTTTATATTTCAATGCCGTCCTGGTTGGTTTGAAAAAATAATTGGACGCTAATCTAGGACTGTAGGAAGTTCGCTGGGACAGCTCATATAATACTACGAATTAATAATATTAATTACATGCTCACAAAATAAAAAGTGTTGAACCAAACTGTATGTAATTTTTATGGGACCAAATGGCAAGTCTACTGCATCAGACAAAAAATAATCACAATAATCGGACTAGTAAACCTTGGGAGTAATCGCTGTAACATACATAAACAACATACCGGCTGAATTGAGAACCTCCTCCTTTTTAATGTCGGTTAAAAACTACAGTTATTTATTTATTATATACTAGCTGTCCCCGGCGGTTTCACCCGCATCTTTGGTTACTGCTCCGCTCCTGTTTGTCTTAGCGTGATGGTATACAGCCTATAGCCTTCCTCGATAAATGGGCTATCTAACACTGAAAGAATTTTTCAAATCGAACCAGTAGTTTCAGAGATTAGCGCGTTCAAACAAACAAACAAACTCTTCAGCTTTATAATATTAGTATAGATATAATTTCGTGTTCCTTCCCTGTAGGTAGTTTTCGAATTGAAATTTTTGACAGATCGCCATTACATCGGTTATTTGAACGCTCGATAAAGTAACCGCGCATTGAGCAATGCCTTTCTAGAATAGTCCCCCGGTTAATTCTACTTTAACCAAAACTTAACACTAAACTTTTCGTAACCAAGCTTCGAGCGACCGGACCTTAGCTATCAATTTTTTTTTTCTCTTCAGCTTTATAATATTAGTATAGATTAGTTACCTGTTTTTGACAATAATAATAACAGCTTCTATGGACTGGTTCGTCCATGTGTATCTGTCTTGATATTTTTACACCAGTTAGTGGAACCGCCATATTTAACGTTTTATAATCCACTTTCACTCACACACATAAAAAAATTCAAATTAAAATGTTCTTATTAACACTTATTTTTGAATTCAGAGAATAATTAACTAAGTATGTACTTTGTTATATTTGTTTTCTATTGAAATTGATAAGAACAATTGATTTCTAAACACTGCACTTTTTAGGCTATGGGTTCTTCCATAAATATAAATATTTGAATGATTTTTCGTACTAAGTATATCTCACTAATTATAAAATGTATATATTATTATGTATATTTTTTCACTTCTGCACTTATTTGGTTCTTTAATTAACATATAAATATAATAAAAATAATACTTTTCAGGTTATTTCTTTTGGAAAAAAATCATTTTAAAAGATTTTTTGTATGTTTTGCTCACAAATTATGAAACGTATTATATTATTATGTATGTATATATTGCACTTATCAAAAACTACATTTATTTACTTCTTTTTATACATAAGTATAATAAAAAAATATTGTGATCTAAGTTTGGTATTCTTGTTTCTGAAAAGAATGTCTCACTTTTGAGAATAGCAAATACAGAGTGACACACTGACATGCAAACATATTTGGTTTTAATACTAGTCATGTCGTATGGTTTTGGCTGTTCATTTTATTCGTAAGTACGATTACAAATAATGAGATATATTTTATAGATCATTGTTTTTGATTGTTTAGTTTGCAACGGCTAAACAAATTTACACAAAATTCGGTATGAAGATAACTTGAAACTTTTTTTTTCATGGCAATCTAAGATCTATCGATAATGCGAAGACTAGTTTGATCGATGGAGTTTATACCGTAGCAGCGGGTTGTTCGCGTGAGTTACCGTGGCCCTGGCACACAGGGACCTCCAGAAAGAACATAGTGGGTTTTAGTCTGTAAAAGTCTGACACTCTCTCCAGCTGCACCCTCAGCGGGAGGGGTCATTTGATGATTTCCTATCTCAAAGAGTTAATAGGCTAATAAGTTCAAGGATAGTACAGGATTTACGACTCTTTCTGTTCAGTGTGGGTCAATCAAATTTGAATGACACAAACTTCATCATCATCATCACAGCCTTTTTATCGTCCCACTGCTGGGCACAGGCCTCCTCTCCGACGTAGAAGGATTGAGCGTTAATCACCACGCTTGCTCAATGCGGGTTGGTGATTTCAGACTTTATAGTCCAGGTTTCCTCGTGATGTTTTCCTTCACCTTTAATCAGTCATTGGTGTCGAAGATATACTTAGAAAGTACGTATAACTTAGAAAAGTTACATTGGTACTTGCCTGACCTGGAATCGAACCCGCACATTCATACTCGAAAGTTTGGTGCTTTAACCACTAGGACACCACGACTTACTTGTACACAAACTACAACAAAGTTTGTTTAACACAAACTTTTTCTTTTTTTAATAGTTTAAAAAAAGTTTTGTACCTACAGACAGTCGGATAATTTCTCACATTATTATAATTTTTATGTGACATAAGCAAACACCACAGATAAATGCTATCTAAAAAACACATCACAGATAATGTGGGTGACAGGCAGGACACTGCTTTGCAACGCTAATCTGACGTCAGTTTGTACGGACGCCAGCACATCAAGCTGCCCGAAACTGTTGAATTTTCTTAATCAACTTTGAACTTATATGTAGCTTGATGTGCTGGCGTCTGTACATGCCCTTATTTTATTTCGTTCTAGCTGACCCCACATTGACCTGTTTTTTTTTTTAAAGAACCTTCTTCTAACGATGATGGCATCCAGGCTGATTGTCGGCTACGGCGGCTGTTCTCTTTTATGGCGACCAGCCAGCTGCGCAGGACATATTATAGTGCACGCACATTCGCGCAGAGACAGGTGCACTCTCTATTCCCTCACTCTCATAGTCCGATGGGACGGCAATCCGACACGACCGGAGAGAGATCACAAGCAGGACCGACATTTACGTGCTCTCCGATGCACGGGTTATGAAAGTTTCTCAAAACACATCACATCAAACCCGAGACCCCGTTCAGTCGCACCTAGCGACCACTAGACCAACGAGGCAGCCAAAAGCCAGCCAGAGGGTTGTGTATACGTGTCCAAGTCTCGAAAGTCTACAATTCATTAGTTACTTAACTATGTTTATTTTCTGTCTCAGCAATTTACATAAGTATGACAGTGATAGAAAGATATTTGAGTAGCATTTAAAATTGAGTGACGTTTCGGTATAAGGCCGTAATCCTTATCTACACTAGTATAATAAAGAGGAAATATTTTGACTGTTTGCATTGAATAAGCACCGAGATTACTTGACCAATTACAAAAATTCTTTCACTGTTGGGAAGCTACACTACCTCTGGTGAACATAGCTATATATTGCTATATACAGGGTGACTGGTAATTAGTGACCGATATTTAAACACGTGATTGTACTCATGTTTACAAACAACTTTTTTGTTTTTTTCTTTTTATCATTGTAACGTATCCTTGTAACTGCACACACTAAATAATGACATTATTATACGAATTGTAGACTTAAAAAAAAGTGCTCTGCAATACACTTTTTATCCGACTTCTGGAAGTAGTTCCCTTGAGACGCGGAGAAAACGGTAGATAACAACTAGTTGAATTCATTACTTTTATTAAATTGTCAAAAATGGTTACTTTGTTCGCAATTTGTATGAAAATACTTAGTTATGACGTCACAGATTTTTCACATCAAGCCGTATACTTATTTCGGTTATATTATCAAGAAATAAATTAAAAGAAAAAGCTTTTATAGTCCGCCAAATTGGATTTAGAATAACGTCAAATTATTTTTTAAGTCACTCTCAATAAGCCCTTTCATTTGATAACTACTCCGCCATCTTGGCCGGTGCGCCATACTGGATTTAGAATAACGTCATATAACATATCTTGCATTGTCATCCAAACTGAACGTGTATACAAAATTTCAGCTCAATCGATTGAAGATATCTACTTCAAAATTGAGTTCAAAGAATCCACCGTAACATACATACACGGCAAGTTAAATAAAAGCTTTTAATAAAAATGTAAACAAATTTCGGTTCAAAACGATAAATGAAACTGACATTAGTTTAAGATGTTTTACAAATTGAATATGATAAAGTATTTTATTTTTGGCCTAGTCATCATCATCATCTCCCGAGCCTTTTTCCCAACTATGTTGGGGTCGGCTTCCAGTCTAACCGGTTTCGGCTAAGTACCAGTGTTTTACAAGGAGCGACTGCCTATCTGACCTCCTCAACCCAGTCACCTGGGCAACCCAATACCCCTTGGTTAGACTGGCGTCAGACTTACTGGCTTCTGACTACCCGTAACGATTGCCAAGGATGTTCAATGACAACCGGGACCTACAGTTTAACGTGCCATCCGAAACACAGTCATTGGTGTCCAAGATATACTTAGAAAGTACATACAAACTTAGAAAAGTTGCATTGGTACTTGCCCGACCTGGAATCGAACCTACGCCCTCACACTTGAGAGGTTGGCTCTTTAACCACTAGGCCACCACGACTTATTTTTGGCCTAGTCATCATCCCAATTACCGGCTAAAGCTAGTTCGATATAAACACATACCTGGTTGGTGAGGACACTCTTCAGCTGTATGCACTCGTCCCGTCTCCTGTCCAGTTCCTTCTGCATCACGTTCATTTGTTCTGGAAAATAAGGAAAGTTTTAAAACCAGCAATGTCTCCAGGGTCCGTCTTTCTCGTTCTATGTAAAAATCTGTCTCTCTGCTTGTCTCTCCACATATTTTTCATTTTGTGCCTCTCTATCTCTATATCTCTCTATCCTTACGCCACTCTCTTTCGGTACCAATACTCTCTCTGCTTGTCTCTCCGCATATTTTTTGTCTCTCCCTCACTTCTTGTCCCCCTAAATCTTTACCCCTATTTCACTCTATCCTTACGCCGCTCTCTCTCTCTCGGTACCCATATCTCTGTTCTCTCTCTCTTTATACCCTTATCTCTTTCTAATCTGTCTCTCTATTCCTCTTTCGCTAAACTTTTTTAGAGACCCAGTCACGTTAGAGTCTACATGCATTAAAAAAGGTTTTGCCGCCTCAAAATGTATTTAATTTTTTTTTGTATTGCTATGACGTGTTTATATTTCTAGTGGTATACTCAAGTATTCTCGAAGTATTAGTAGTATCTTAGTAATATCTATCTCAGTAATATCTTCATGGTCTACAGAAAGGAATATATGGAAGCGGCTAGGCAGATGGTTAAGATGGTATATCTATAACCTGCTTTCGATACCAGCACAGTGTGACCAACTTCCCTAAGATAGGCTCAGCGAAGTGTCTAGGCAGATAGTCTAACACCATGATGATGGTGACTCACCTATGACTTCCTTGGAGACCAGCACAGTGTCTCCAGCAGCTCTCAGCCTGTCTAAATGTTCTCGAAGCTTCTTATTCTCGATTTCTAGTTCTTCAAGCTTGTAGCGGTCAATGTTGGGGTTCGTTGGCGTTGATGAGTAGCGATCTGGGGATTAGTAATGGTGATTAATGATGTGCTATATGCTGTTGTACCTTTATATTTATATTTAATAAATAAATTGTGGAGACCACGGACCAGCAAGCGCAGCGTAGGACGTCCACCAACGAGATGGATAGACGACCTTATAAAGGTCGCCGGAAGACGCTGGATGCAGGTCGCTTCCAACCGGTGTATGTGGAGATCTAAAGGGGAGGCCTATGTTCAGCAGTGGACGTCCTATGGCTGAGATGATGATGATGATGAAATAAATTATTGATTGAAACCACTGTTTTGTAGTTCTAGCGAAAAAAAATGCGACTTTGAGAAAGTTCCTCCTTTAGAAAATCCACAAGGCGATTTCGGCCCGACCCGGGAATTGAAAGCAGGACCCCGAGCACGCAGTTACACTTGCGACCACGGCCACCAACAGTTAATACGCTAACTTATCCTACTAATATAATAAACGCGAAAGTTTGTATGTATGGATGTTTGTTACTCTTTCAGGGTAAAACTACTGGTCGGATTTTGATGAAACTCAGCAGTAGTATAGCTTTTATATCAGAATAACATATAGGCTTTTTTTTAACCATGTGCGGGAAGTAGTTCACTCGGCACGCGGGAGAAACCGCGGGCAGAAGCTAGACATAAATAAAAACTGAGGTATGTAAGACTTACTGGTAATCCTCTCCTCCAGGTCGGCGGCTCTCTTGGTCGTGCGGGACAGCTCGCTCTGTAACGCTGATATTCTGTTGCGCATGCGCAGCACCAGCCCTGCGTCCGCTGACTGCGCGGGTAACAATATACCGTTATTGTATGATAAGCATTTTTGATAGAGTCAACCAGGGTCATTAGAAACAGAGGTGCATTTGAAACACGAACATATTTGTTTTTAAATAATTGTATACCAATTTTACTTTAACGGTTTATAGGCTAGACAATAGAAAAAAATGGACAATTTGTTATTAAAAAAATCATATAAAAAAGTAAAAGGTTTGTTCAAAAAAAATCTGTTACTGAAACTCTGCTACACAAAATAATATGTACATTAAAAAAAAAAACCTTATTTTTTTCGTTTTGTTATTTATTTCGGAAGAATTTGTTTGGTTTACCGCGCTAACTTAAACCACTACAGAATTTGTTTGGTTGAAAGCGCTTATCTTAGGAACTTCTGATCCAATTTAAAAAACATTTGAAAAGTTTTAGCCCATTTATTTGAAAATCCATATCATCACTACATAGTATAAAACAAAGTCGCTTCCTCTGTCCCTATGTCCCTTTGTATGCTTAAATCTTTGAAACTACGCAACGGATTTTGATGCGGTTTTTTTTAATAGATAGAGTGATTCAAGAGGAAGGTTTATATGTATAATTTTAGTATCAGCATTGCACCTGTGCGAAGCATGGGCGGGTCGCTAGTTTATAATATGAAAAGATACAGACCGGTTGTGTGGGTCCATTATGAGTGCCGGCCGACCAGTTGACGGCTTCCAGCGCCGGACGAGAGCTCTCCACTGATCTGACAGAACCGTAGCCATAATCCTATAAGATAAATATAGTTATAAAAAATAAATTATATAGGGTGTAACAAAACTAGTGCACACTATTTTTACAGGTCATTTAGTACATGCTAAGGATCTTGTTTACCACAAAAAAAGTTGAATGGCCAAAGGGTTAACGACCGAGCGCCTTCATAAAGACCGGCGTTATACGTACAATTTGGCGACTGAGATGATAAATTTAGTAAAAAAAAATACTATTATATGATAAATATGATCCTTAGCATGTACTAGATGACCTGTAAAAATTAGGTGTAACAGTTTTGTTAGTTTTGTTTGATATTAGTTCTCACAGTCGATCGAAGTAAAACACTACCGACCCCATCATAGCTCGGGAAAAGGCTAGGCAAATTATGAGTTATCAGGTTCTGAGCATTAGTTTTGAGCTCGTAGCTAAGTAACAGCAGCACGGGTCGATCGTAAGGTTAAGCAACGCTTGGCGCGGTCTCTGCATGGATGGGTCACGTTCTTGTGATGAGGAGTTCCTCCACGTTAAATTGGTCGGTGCCAGCTGTCATTTGAACATCTTTGGCAGTCGTTACGGGTAGTCAAAGCCAGACATTCTGCCAACCAGTCTTGCCAAGGGGTATCGGGTTGCCCAGATAACTAGGTTGAAGAGATCAAGTAGGCAGTCACTCCATGTGACACAGTAGTACTCAGCTGCATCCAGTAAGACCGTAAGCCGACCACACCATAGTTAGGAAAAGGCTAGGCATATGGGATAACAAATTTATAAAAGAAGGTTACTTTTTTTCTGGGTGCATTTAATACTTCCTAGATGACGCGGGTGAACCCGACGGCTGAAGCTAGTTTATAATATTAGTAAGATTTCAGTGATCACATTATATTTTGTTAATAGACTTGCTAACCGTGCATAGTTGAATAAATAAATAAATACTCACGTCTTCAACTGTAGTTTCTTGCTGAGAATTGTTGCTCGCGTCTGACAGCGATCTTCTGTGCTCTTTTGGCGCTGGTTTACTGTAAATGTAATATTTTAAATAAATCATCATGCAAGCTATACATTCATCTCTCTTTCGCCCTCTCCCTCATCCGATCTCCTCTCTCTTTCATCTGCTCTTTTTCTGTCTCTCTCTTAACACACCGGCTCTCTCTCTCCCAACGTCTCTCTCTCACGCAAAACATCTCTCTCTCTCCCAACGTCTCTCTCACGCAAAGCATCTCTCTCACTCTCCCTCAGACACTTTATTTTTCAGGCAAGGAAAACATACAGATCTCTTTGTCTCATCCTCTCTCTCTCCCGACGTCTCTCTCACACACACCCGCTCTCCTTCTCTCTCTCTCTTCCATAGCAACTTTATTTTTTGTTATTCTCTTTCTCCTTTTTCTTCTTAAGTCTGCCTATATTTCTATCATTTATAATATAATATACAGTTAACTGACCTCTGCAAGGAATCGATCCTCTCTTGCAACTCGTATTGCGCTGACAACAACTTCTGTCGACTCTGTCGTTCTGCCTCCAACTCGGCGTTCAATGCTTTCTTCTCCTGTTCATGTTGTCTGTCGCGTTCTGGGGAAGAAAAACATATTTTAGGCAATGGTTTTGAAGAAATATTTGTCTTATGAACGTTTTTTGTATTTAAAAACCAAGTTAATGACCAATAATTAAGAAAAACAAACTTGTTTGTCAATATGCTAGTTTGATTTCAGGACAAATATTTCTCAATGTAAAAATGGATTTTTTATTTTTTATTAGGTTTGTATGTGTAGACGACCTGCAAGCATAGTCGAGGGTGCGATTCCCTCAGTTAAACATTGTATGCATGAACTTGAGTGTTTGACTTAGTCTGGGTATTCCTATGTACGAGTTACAAAATTACACCCTATTACGAATTACAAAAATCAGTTGTCTAGTACCCATAGTACAAGCTCTGCTTAGTTGGGTACTAGATGCCGTTGTCTAAATTTGTGAGGATTATTATTATTAAACTAGCTGTTCCCCGTGGTTCCACCTACCGGCCGAGGTAACTAATTCCCGCACATGGATAAAACACAGACATTAGATTATATGTCTATCAAATTTTATGTAAATCGGTTCAGTAGTTTTGACATGAAATAACAAGCTATACGAAACTAGTATAAGCTGACCATTCAATTAGTAGAAAAACCCTTATCCCAAGTTTTATTTGGGGTCGGCGCAGCATGCTGTCATATCACAAGTTACATACTTTCTAGCCATATCAACTTTCACACAATCCATCAATCGTTTCTTTGGTCGTCCCCTTCCTCTATATCCATCCACATTCATGTTCAAGACCTTCCTCAAAAAATGATCCTCATTCCTCCGCATTCCATGCCCATACCATGATTGCCGGTTCCCACATAGTTTTACGGTTACCGGTGCCACTTTTAAACTCCCTCTTATACATATACTTCGTGTGTACCACAATAAAGAATATTTGTATTTGTAAAGGAAGAAAGGATTATATTTCAAGTGTTACCTTTCCATAGCTGAGCACGACTTTTGAACTCCTGAGACCACTCCACTAGCGTCATATCATAGGAACTGTTTGTAACACTACTATTTATAACTTCTGTTGCTACTAACATTTTGAAATTGCACTCTATTTCTTCGTCAATAAGGCATAAATTTATCTATCACTGTTTTTATATCACTTTTTATGTTTATATGTTGGAGTCGGCTTCCAGTCTAACAGGATGCAATTGAGAACCAGTGTGCTATATGGAGCGACTGCCAGGGACTAGTGGTTAAAGCACCAGCATCTCAAATATGAATGCGCGGGTTTGATTCCAGGTCAGGCAAGTAACAATGTAACTTTTCTGAGTTATATGTAGATACTTTTTAAGTGTATCTTGGACACGAATGACTGATACCCAGTCGTGGTGGCCTAGTGGTTAAAGCACCAGCCTCTCTCAAGTATGAGTGCGCGGGTTCGATTCCAGGTCAGGCAAGTAACAATGTAACTTTTCTGAGTAATGTGTATTTTTTAAGTGTATCTTGGACACGAATGACTGATTAAAGGTGAAGGAAAACACCTCGAGGAAACCTGGACTATAAAGTCTGAAATCACCAACCCGCATTGAGCAAGCGTGGTGATTAACGCTCATTCCTTCTCTGTGTGAGATGAGGCCTGTGCCCAGCAGTGGGACTATAAAAAGGCTGAAGATGAATTTAATATTTCGCAACGATTACTCAATAATAATAAACACTTTCACGATAAACAATAATTTTTGTCACATTGTTAAGAATGCACTTTTTCTTGCTTATCAACTGAACTGCAGTTTTAATCAATTCTTAAGCCCTAGTATCACAGTTTTGTCAATTGCACTTGACGACCTTGGTCGAGGCACTGTATCCAGCTGCTATTAATCCAGGGAACACATTAGACGTTTAAAATCACTTATTTATAGTTACATATATAAGGTGCTATAAAAATATCTGCCTCGGCTTTAATGGGAGGTAGTATTGTGTTTATACATTACAATAGTGAAGATAAATTAGAGATTATGTCTTTTTTTTCATACAAAGAAATGTACGTATTAATTGTGCAGAGTAGAGCCAATGTTAAATTGAATGAACTGTTCCGGGGTACGAAAGTTCTTCACTATTGTAATCTATAAACACATACTATCTCCCATTAAACCCGTTGCAGATATTTTTGTAACACCTTATATATAAATCGGCGCGTCTGTTTTTCCGTCAACATTTAAATGTATGCCAACAGGGCGATATAATAAATCGATTCTGTGACTCAAATAAAAAATAACACGATAGTTAATTAATTCTGTCGTTATCGACCATTATCTGAGCGTTATCTAAGGCGTAATGTAACAGATAATCTGTTATCAATAATGGATATTTTATCAGTGGCATTGTTAACATTATATACATATGTATATATATGTATACAACGTGTAACGTTAAATGCGCAAAACCTGAAAATAGTTTGATCAGAATAACGAGATGTATCAATTAAATCACTTTTTAAGAAAGGTCACATTTTTAAAAATATCTTCACTTAAAACGTTGTCCTGTCTATTAAATTGTAGGTCAAGCCATTAGCTGCTCAAACCCAATAAAATAGGTAAACAAACACAATTTAATTTTTCCCATACGCGGGACAATAATAGCTCTTATTTCAATGCCAGTAAGAATCTTCTAAAAACTTACCTTCAATTGCCAACTCGAAATGCTCCTTATTGCTCTTTAACTCATTCGCCAACTTCTCACTCTCCTCCTCCCAGGAGACTCTATTCAACTCATACTGTTCTTCTATCATCTTCTTCTCGTGTCGCAACTGTTTGTTGTTCTCTCTTTCTCTCTCTAACTCCTCTTGGAGAGAGGAGATCAGGTTGTTTTTATCGGATACATCTACTCGGAGAGTTTTCGCTTCTATTTCTACGAGCTTCAAGATTTCCAGTTTGGCTCTGTGGAGGAAGATGATTTGAGATTTAAGTTATATGGAATTCTGAACTTTAATACTATACATTTATGGCGCAGTCTTCTTTACAGTGATTGTGGGTTTTTGTGGCTGTTCTCTCTAAGGAGATGCTAGCTGCGCAGGACATACACTGGTGCACTCTCTATTCCCTCACTCTCATAGTCCGATGGGACGGCAATCCGACACGACCGGAGAGAGATCACAAGCAGGACCGACACCAACGTGCGACACGATGCATGGGTGTAGCTATCACTAACTTCCAGACTCCGGGCTGCTTTATGAAAGTCTCTTAAAATCCAAAAAGCGATTTTTTGGAGACTGCATCCCATACGTGGGACAAAAAAAGGCTGATGATGATATATTTCTTAGATATAGAAAGGAGCTCTTGGCTAAGTAAAAGCCGCACGGATCGAGCGATTATAAGGTTAAGCAAAGCTTGGCGCGATCGGTCCGAGGATGGGTGACCATCTTGTCATGACGAGTTTCTCCGTGTTTCAGAAGGCACGTTTAATTGGTGGTTCCCGGCTGCCATTTCTACATCTTTGGCAGTCGTTACGGGTAGTCAGAAGCCAGAAAGTCTCGACGCCAGTCTAACCAAGGGGTATTGAGTTGCCAGGTAACTGGGTTGAGGAGGTCAGATAAGCAGTCGCTCCACGTTAATCACTGGTACTTAGCTGCATCCGGTTAGACTGGAAGCTGACACCAACACAACTTAGGAAAAGGCTAGGCACATGATGATGATGATATATCTCTTGTAGTAATAACTTACTTGAGTTCAACAATCTGCGCTAACAGTGGTTCAATACCCTTATTCTTCTCTAGCGCATCACCCAGCTTCTGTTGTAGACTGATTATCTTGTTTTCTAAGCCTTTGTTAAGAGATTTGACGTGGTCGATACTGCGGGCTTCGATGCGCAGGCGCTTGTATTGGCGACGGGCGAGGAAGCGACGGATCTGGGGAAATCAGAGTTTGAATTACTATTTAGCTTCAGATTAAAGTAGCCTATATGTTATTTTGATATACAATGTGTGACGGAAAGGGGGTATACATCCGAACGAAGGTTAATGTCTATTTTTTTTTTTGTTTTTTTTTTCTACTGAATGTTATTCAGATTTACGAGGACATTGACCTCCCTTCGGATGTATATACCCTTTCCGTTACACTCAATGTAAGCCATTATTGACACAGTTTCAAACTTACAACCATAGGTAATTTTTGAAAAAGTGATGCATTTATAATTTTGGTTTGATTAATATATTAAATACATAAATGAATATTAGTTACAAGAAAAAATAAAGTATACAGGGTGCAATGGAAAGATGTATACGTCCGAAAGGAGGTCAATGGTCAAATTACACCTTGTATATTATTTAACTTTAGTTTATAATTAAGAATTCTAAATTTTAATTAATATTTTGAAATATTAATTTAAATAACGTTAACATAAAATAACAAAAAACTCATCCGCGTCGCTGGGATCGTGCCCAAAAGGCTGGCCGCATTGCCACGCTGAAAGGCAATGCTGATTCGTTGGCCAAGGCATTGGCCAGACCTTTGGTCACGTGTTTTTCTTTAACTTGCAACCATATTTGTAATATACTCACAGAAGCCTGCGCGATGATGATCTGTCTCCTCATCTTCTGCGCTCGTTTGCGCGCGAGGTAGCCGCGAGCGTACCTCTGTATCGTGATAACCTGACAGACAAAGCATACAAAATCTATACTTCTGTATTAATATTATAAAGCTGAAGAGTTTGTTTGTTTGTTTGTTTGAACGCGCTAATCTCCGAAACTGCTGGTTCGATTTGAAAAATTCTTTCAGTGTTAGATAGCCCATTTATCGAGGAAGGCTATATACCATCACGCTAAGACACACGGGAGCGGAGCAGTAACCAAAGATGCGGGTGAAACCGCTGGGAACAGCTAGTATATTATACGTATGGTAGTTATTTTAACTTTAATCAGTCGTTAGTTTCCAAGATATACCTTACTCCGATCTCTAGAAGTTCCTGGCATTGTAACCTCACCCAATCGCCATATGTAGCCCCCAAACCTTCATTCTAGCTAACCTAACTATTTTGCGTAAATAATTAAAAATCTTTTAAAACCCAAGTTTGACTCACCGCTTTGACCTTCTTGCGGTCTCTAGAAGTTTCTAGCCATGTAACCTTATGGGCTTGTAACTCAATGGCCAGATGTAACCCCCAATATTTCATTCTAGCTAACCTAACTATTTTTGCCCGAAGAGTTTAATAAAAATTCAAAATTCAAGGTTGACTCACCGCTTTGACCTTCCTCCGGTCTCTGTAAAGGTTCCTCGCCATGTAACCTCTAGCATGGGCCTGTAACCCAATGGCCAGACGTCGTAACCTCTGGTACTTAAGTCTGGCCAGCCATCCGCGAACGTTGCGCTGTATCTTAATAGCTGCTCTCCTGCGACGGATCTCTTGGGCGCGTCTGTATGGAAAATATAATAAAAATATATTGGAAAATTTAACAAATATTGAATTGAAAAACAGCTTGAACAAATATATAGAGTGACTGGTAATTAGTGACCGATATTTAAACACGTGATTGTACTCATGATTACAAACAACTTTCCCGAAGAAACTTTTTTGTTTTTTTTTTTATCATTACAGCAAAATTCAAACTTCGCGCGCGCCGTCGCCCGATCGGCTGTTAGCGACGAGGCCCCACGCCCGCGTTGTCAGTAATTTTGCTATAATGTTAAAAAAATACTAACTACAAGTCACCCTATATCACCACGTATACTTTTAATTCTTTTTCCTGGGAACTAATCCAATGACCCCTCCCACGAACGGCCGCCATGGCCGACAATCGGTCTGGACTCCATCATCATCAGCTTCTTAGGTACGCAAGCGAAGCCGCGAACGAAGTCTAGTTACAATATAAACTGACCTTCTAGCCAGGTAGCCCCTCGCTCGAGCCTGCAGCCCCCTGATGGCGGCCACCAAGCGCAGATACTTGCGCCGGGCAATGAACCTGCGCACGCAACTCTGTACTCGTACGCAGTAATCGCGTTGTATGTCTGCGCGGATCTTTTCTAAGTACGCCACCTAGTGGATGTAAATAGGAATTAAATCTGGCCTAGTCTTTTCCCAAGCTATGTTGGGGTCTTATGTGGGGGTGCGATGGCCTATGACCTCCTCAACCCTTGGTAAGACTGGTTGTCAGACTTTCTGACTACCCGTAACAACTGCCGAATAAGTATAAGTGACTCTCCAATTTAACGTGCCTTCCAAAACACGGAGGAACTTGGCATGACAAGATGGTCCCATCCCGACCACGCCAAGTGTTGCTTAACCTTATGATCGATCGACGATGTGATTTATCCGTGCATCGTGTCGCACGTTGGTGTCGGTCCTGCGCCTGATCTCTCTCCGGTGGTGTCGGATGTCCGTCCCATCGGACTATGAGAGTGAGGGAATAGAGAGTGCACCTGTGTCTGCGCGAATGTGCGTGCACTATAATATATCCTGCGCAGCTGGCTGATCTCCTTAGAAACTCGGCAATCGGTCTGGATGTCATTATTATTAGAGAAAAAAAAAATATAGGTACAGACGCCAGCACATCAAGCTATCCGAAACTGTCAAATGTTCCCAATCAACTTTGAACCATATACTTCAGCGATTAAGTAAAAAATCTATTAAGGAAATTTGACAGATTGTAATAGCTTGATGCTCGGTGTTTCTCTACGTGATCCAATCCAAAATGAGGAGATCCGTAGACGAACTAAAGTCACCGATATAGCCCACCGGATTAGCAAGCTGAAGTGGCAACGGGCAGGCCATATTGCTCGCAGAGCAGATTGCCGATGGGTTCGAAAAGTGCTAGAGTGGAGACCACGGACCAGCAAGCGCAGCGTAGGACGTCCACCAACGAGATGGACAGACGACCTTATAAAGGTCGCCGGAAGACGCTGGATGCAGGTCGCTTCCAACCGGTATGTGCTGAGATCTAAAGGGGAGGCCTATGTTCAGCAGTGGACGTCCTATGGCTGAGATGATGATGATGAATAGCTTGATGTGTCACGTCTGTACTTCAAAAGACATACCTGTCCAGCTCTGAAGAAGATCTTGGTGGCACCGAACTGGTACTTGTCGGGGTCTTTCACGTGTCGCGCGAGTATGCGGCCGCACGTCGCCTTGACGTTGCCGCGGTCTATCTCCTTGTGGAGACATAGGAGACGGTATCTATGAGAAAATATAATATTATAACAAACACCATGGTTAGTTATGTTAAAAGTTTATTGTTTACAAACGTTACATTGTTAATAGATATAATCACAAGCATCTTCACTATCGTACTTATAAGATAGGAAACATTGCGCGTGGTTACGTCGCGCGGCGGACTCGCTCGGACTCACTAGGCTCGCCGCTCGTGAGGCCGGGTGCGCGCTACCCCGTTCCCCGCGCCCCTCCCTTAGCAAGCCAGGCATTCGTCCGTGCGATAACCAAATAAGGCTATGAACGTGGACGAAGCGTTTAGGCGCGTTACAATATGTAATAAATTAGGGTTTTTTTAAGTCATCTATCTGCCTAGCCTTTTCCCAAGCTGTGTTGAGGTTGGCTTCTGCAATAAATATATACTTATCAAAATGTTTCCGCATAGCTTAGTAGCACCATCTTTGGTTAAATCTGGTAATGTTTTGGGTGTTGTCAAAATAAAGTTTTAGTCGTTATCCGAAAGTATGTCAATAGCTTCGGATGCAGCTGAATACCATTGTTTAACGTGGAGCGACTGCTTATCTGACCTCCCCCAGTTACCTGGGTAACCTGATACGTCTTGGTAAGACCGGTTATCAGACTTTTTAGCTTCTGACTACCCGTACTGCCAAAGATGTACAAATGACAGCCGTGACCCACCAATTTAACGTGCCTTCCGAAACAAGAAAACTCGTCAAGATGGTCACCCATCCACGGACAGACCGCGCCAAGCGTTGCTTAACGTACAGCTGTTAGCCACGATCTTATTACATACCTATTGAAGAAGTCTTGATAAAGCCATCTGGACGGGAAACCAGCCGCCGATATTCTGATGGTCTCCAACACTCCACAGGCTCTGTAAATAAATAATTACTACATACTGTGCAATTGTGAACACGTTAAGCGCAAAGGACATGTCCGCTTTTTGTATGGACGTTGGTTTTTTATTCCGAGTAAAATTTAACCACCATCAATGTTTATTCATATAAAAACGACAAAAATAAGGAACTTAGAACCACTGAAATAATATTTTTAAACCCCTCCATTTTACAGAAAATTCAAAACTTAATAATTGAAGTTATTATTATTCTTTTAATTGCTGGCAACCCTTTAAAAAGGTAGTTTTTATTTAAAGTATCGCCACACTGGGATAATGTTATATTTGACTTTAGATTATAGACCTATAGATGACTAGATGTAACCATGAGACTGTAGGCAAATGTGGAAATGAGAAGCATATATACGAAATAAGTAAGAAAATTGAGACAAAACATAATATTCTCTGTCGCATTCGGCGTGCCGGGTGTTGCTCGGCCAACATTTAAAAGTTGGCCCAAACAAAGTCCTGGATTTCTATCACCGAGAGGTCGACTCAGATCATTTTTTATGTTTTTAGAAAAGTTTCGGCAATTAAGTTCTAGTTTTAGTGTATATAATTATGAGAAATAGACTCCTGTAGTTGAGTGTTTAGTGCATTTTGAGTTCTATAGTGCTGTCTCATGTGCAGCCACGTGGGTGCTCCATCTATAGGTATTATAATCTAAGTATTTGACAGAACAAATTATTTATCTGTCACTGACAATAGAGATGGGTCAACTTACGATTAGACTCGCTTCAGGTTAACTCGAATTGAAATTCATGTGATTCTGTAGTTTGATAGTAACAATTTTATTATTTTATGTATCAGGTATACGAGAAGACCATTTGTTTTCTGAACCTATTTTTCATTAGAAAATAGATAAAATAGTAGAATAAACTTCTCACATAAGAAATCAAACTTGCATGCGGTGTTTACCTGTAAAGATTGTGCATTTAGTTTTTAAGTTTTGATTTTATTTTATCTGTGTACCTACATATGTATCACTGAAACAATAGCTGGTAAAACTAAATAAATAAATAAACTTAGTGGATAAATCGATTTCATTTGCAGGAAAAATCGATTCTTCGATTAATTAATCGCACCCCTATTGGCTCCCCTGCCGTTACAGTATCGTTCGTCCGCTATAAGAGTGTTTTATTATTATCATTGCGCTTTACTGATTCTTCCGATTTAACTGACTTGAGCTTTTCACAACAGATTTTTCCACTTAGCACATGATTGTTTTATAAACCTGTGACTAACAATTATGATTTTTCGTACCGATATTTGATATTGCACATGACGAGTATTAGACCAATTATTGAATTTATTTATTTCTCAAAAACACCAACATTATTGTACTTAATCATATTTCGTTAGTGAGTAGCAGACAGTATAAAACAGACATCTTGCTAGCTCGCCAAACAAGAAAAAAAACATATGTTTATTTATGTATTTTATTTACAATACGAATCGCTTGCATGAGAACAATAAAACACTGAAGCTTAATATTAAACAGTTTTAAATATAATTTTCGAAAGGGTTTTCATCCACTCATCTTGATTTCCAGTCGAATAAAATCTCAGTTTATATCAACAATGGTTCTGATCGGTAGATAACATTATTATTCATTTTCTTCGGCTAATTATAAGCTCTCATGTAGTATGATGAAACATGCATTTCTTTTTGACTGGGGTCTAAGTAAAATATTGTAATTTACACGTGAACAAACTCGATATCCTTGCGCAATTCCATTTGGAAAATTGTGTATTTTCTTTCTATGTTCTGCTGACAGTTAGTAACTGTCATAAATTGACAAAGAAAAACTGTCCTCCTATGTCAATTTTACTTTTTTTTGGGGTGCGTTCGATTTCCTAGCCTAGATAAATCTTAAGGTTTGTTAGTTTTAGGAGTAAATTCACACTATATTAAAAAAATATTTTTTCGGAAATTGGAGGGCTTTAAAAATGTTTGATATAGTCAGAAGCCCTAAGTTTTGAGATGTCTATTCAAATATATATACTTTACCGTGGTTAAAATTATTCAATAATAAAAAACCATTTCTGGACATGTCCTTTTAGCGCAATTTTGCGCTAATTTTGCGAAAATTTTAGCGCATTCTTGCGCAAATTTTAGTGCAATTTTGTGCAAACTTTGCGCTATTTTTACTCTGCGCTACTTTGACTTTATTCTTCACTATCTTTTGTCAGCAACATCGCCTGCATCCCTTGGGAACTACCCCGCGCACCCGAATAAATGGGTTATCTAACACTGAAAAGATGGAAAAAGGTCTGGTAGTTTCTGAGATTAGCGCGTTCAAACTAACAAACTCTCCAGCTTTTTATTTATTAGTTCTTTTTATTGTCCTTTTTTAAGTTTGTAAATATATGTAAATATCACTGTGTACATAAAGTATTCAATCCAATTCTTTCAAAAAATAAAGACAATTTATTTATTTATTTAATAGTTTATGTACACAACAAGTAAAATTAAACAATCAAGTACAAAGGCACAGCTTATTTCTTAAGAAATCTCTTCCAGCAGGCCCGCTACGGGAGAGTTATGATTTTACAATGTTTTTATTTTTAAGAAACATTTATTATACTCGTATTATAAGCAAATATTGAATTGAATTGAATTTATATTGAACATTCTAGAACCCACCTGAGCTGGTTGACGGCCCTGGCGCTGTCAAAGGTGAAAGGCTCCTTCGTGTCGTTGGGCTTGATGCAGCGCACGTAGTGGGGGGTGGTGGCCGACAGCGTCGACATCAGCGCAGACAGGGACTGACGGAATTGGGAGCCAACCGTCTGCTTCTGGCCCGAGGTTCGACGGGGAGGTTGCTATGGAAAAAATAAATATTATCAAAATTGTATAAAAAAATAAGTGTCCTACTAACATTTTAAATGCAAACATTTGTAGTGTTTAAGTTTGTTACTGTATGGATTTTGATGAAACTTGATAGTAACATAGCTTATATATCAGACTGACATATAATACGCTACTTTTTATCCATGTGCAGGAAGTAGTTTTTTCGGGACGCGAGTGAAACCGCGACCGTAAGCTAGTAACATATAAATACGAACTATTGCCGTAAAGTATAAATATCGATAACCCTTCTTGGGAATATCACTATGATCGTTAGTTTCGATAGCTACGAAAATATTAGCACATTGACATAATAGGGGTGGTCCTCCACTTAGACGGCAGGGTAGAGTATTGTAGGAGGAACTCTGTTCCCCCAGCGTTGTGAGCAAACAAAAAGGTTAAAAAATATCAAAAAACTTACAGTCAAGCTAGTCAGCGGCACAGAAGGTGTAGTCCTCCGCTTAGAGGGCGGGGGTAGAGTATTTGAAGAGGAACTCTGTTCCCCCGCGTTGTCAGCAAACATGGTATGTACTAGCCGACAACTGGTCGCTGTTTTTATACATTCCAATTGTTCTTCGGATACTGTATCTCTATTCTTCTCAAGGAAACCTCCGGACTGGTACTCTACGTTATCCGCAAAATGTTTGATGATGAAGGCTGGAAGAGACAGTGGATGAATTTAGTAGACAAGTAATTAAATGAAGTTTTACCCTATTATTGGCCCTGGAAGAGGTAGCAGCACGATCAGGGGGCTTAGCCAGTAGTCTTTCTTTAATCGTAAACGCTAGTAGAAAGACATCTTAGCTTCGTCCCCTAGGCCTCTACCACCGTGGTATGTGGGAACAGTCAAAAGATCAGGGGGTGTGGTAACGTAATGAGGACCTTTGCCCAGCAGTAGGACAGTAGAGGCTATAGAAAATTTCTATTATTAGGTGTCATGTATAAATCTCATAAAGTTAAGCAACGCGTGGTCCGATTTGTCCGTGGATGGGTGACCATCATGTCCTCTATGTCTCTTGTTCTCAGTATTCCGGAAGGCGCATTAAGTTGGTGGGTCCCGGCTGTCATTTTTATACGATTGATCGAAAAATCGGTCAGGACTTGTTATAGTGCACTCACATTTGCGCAGACACAGGTGCACTCTCTATTCTCTCACATAGTCCTCAGGGACGGCAATCCGACACGATCTCAAAGACCTTAAATCTAACCAAACAATTGCAAGACCTCTTACCAGCACTTCCGAACCTGGGCTTCATGAAGTGCGCGTACCTCGCGCACGACTGGTGGAGTTTGGCCACGAAGCCCGCGTCGCTACCCTGCGGCACGCGACACTGTTCGTCCAGCAGCGCCAGCACCCCCAGCCTGTCTTCAATCAGGTCTATGCAGGGCTGGTTATCGTAGAACTCTATCATTTCCCATGATATTTCCTCCTGAAGTAATAGAAAAGAAAGAAGTTATAGGAAATGAACTATCGATATTTTTACGGTTTGAACATCACTATAGTATAAATATTGATATCGATAACCCTTCTTAGGAACATCACTATGATCGATAGTTCTGAATTTTGATAGCTACTAAAATATATAAGTATAATTATTATGATACAGATTACAATTTGTATTTTATAAAAAAAAAAACGACTAATATATATTTAATTTTTCTAAATTTATTTTTTCTCAAATTGCCCCAAAACTATCGACAATTGTGCCATTTTTATCGACAAACAAGTTTTAAACCTACAAACTCACCTCTGCCCTAACACTTATCGACATCGCTGTTTGACATTTTTATCGATAAATCTACAAACCTTGATATACTCGTCCTGTTCTAACTTGAAGACGTGCGAGTTGAACTGCTGTTGTAATTTCTCATTCGGGGCGTAGGTTATAAATTCAGATTTGTATGAGTATATGATAAATTTAGTATTTTGTCGATTATAAATCAATCTATAGATATTTTCACAGCAGTGCCCCAAAACTATCGACACTGCCATCTTCATCGATAAAAACTACAAACTCACTTATCGACATTATCCCCTCGCTGTTTTAAATTTTTATCGATAAATCTACAGCACATCTACAAACCTTGATATACTCGTCCTGCTCTAACTTGAAGACGTGCGAGTTGAACTGCTGTTGTAACTTCTCGTTGGCGTAGTTTATGCAGAATTGTTCAAACGAATTTATTTCGAACGTCTCGAAACCATAGATATCTAGGACACCTGTAGACAAAATAATAATACATTATTATTATTTTTTAACAATAAATCGTCACTAATGCTGATAATATTATGAATGGTGATTGATACACCCGTGCATCGGAGAGCAGGTAAATGTCGGTCCTGCGCCTGATCTCTCTCCGGTGGTGTCGGATTGCCGTCCCTGAGGACTATGAGAGTGAGGGAAAAAAGAGTGCATCTGTGTCTGCACGAATGTGGGTGCACTCGAGAGTGTCACGGATGTACCGTCGAGTGTCACGAGTGTACTGTCGAGTGTCACGAGTGTACCGTCGAGCATTAGTGACACCGTCAAGTGTCACGGATCTACAGTCGAGTGTCACAGATCTACCTTCGAGTGTCACGAGTGTACCTTCGAGTGTCACGTGTGTACTGTCGAGTGTAACGAGTGTACTGTCGAGTGTCACGAGTGTACTGTCGAGTGTCACGAGTGTACCTTCGAGTGTCACGAGTGTACCGTCGAGTGTCACGAGTGTACTGTCGAGTGTCACGAGTGTACTGTCGAGTGTCACGAGTGTACAGTCGAGTGTCACGAGTGTACTGTCGAGTGTCACGAGTGTACAGTCGAGTGTCACGAGTGTACTGTCCAGTGTCACGAGTGTACCGTCGAGTGTCACGAGTGTACTGTCGAGTGTCACGAGTGTACTGTCGAGTGTCACGAGTGTACTGTCCAGTGTCACGAGTGTACCGTCGAGTGTCACGAGTGTACTGTCGAGTGTCACGAGTGTACTGTCGAGTGTCACGAGTGTACAGTCGAGTGTCACGAGTGTACTGTCCAGTGTCACGAGTGTACCGTCGAGTGTCACGAGTGTACTGTCGAGTGTCACGAGTGTACTGTCGAGTGTCACGGATCTACAGTCGAGTGTCACGGATCTACCTTCGAGTGTCACGAGTGTACCGTCGAGTGTCACGAGTGTACTGTCGAGTGTCACGAGTGTACTGTCAAGTGTCACGAGTGTACAGTCGAGTGTCACGAGTGTACTGTCCAGTGTCACGAGTGTACTGTCCAGTGTCACGAGTGTACTGTCGAGTGTCACGGATCTACAGTCGAGTGTCACGGATCTACCTTCGAGTGTCACGAGTGTACCGTCGAGTGTCACGAGTGTACTGTCGAGTGTCACGAGTGTACTGTCGAGTGTCACGAGTGTACTGTCGAGTGTCACGGATCTACAGTCGAGTGTCACGGATCTACCTTCGAGTGTCACGAGTGTACCGTCGAGTAACACGAGTGTACTGTCGAGTGTCACGAGTGTACCGTCGAGTAACACGAGTGTACCGTCGAGTGTACCGTCGAGTAACACGAGTGTACCGTCGAGTGTCACGAGTGTACCGTCGAGTAACACGAGTGTACCGTCGAGTGTCACGAGTGTACTGTCGAGTGTCACGAGTGTACCGTCGAGTGTCACGAGTGTACTGTCGAGTGTCACGGATCTACAGTCGAGTGTCACGGATCTACCTTCGAGTGTCACGAGTGTACCGTCGAGTGTCACGAGTGTACTGTCGAGTGTCACGAGTGTACTGTCGAGTGTCACGAGTGTACTGTCGAGTGTCACGGATCTACAGTCGAGTGTCACGGATCTACCTTCGAGTGTCACGAGTGTACCGTCGAGTAACACGAGTGTACCGTCGAGTGTACCGTCGAGTAACACGAGTGTACCGTCGAGTGTCACGAGTGTACCGTCGAGTAACACGAGTGTACTGTCGAGTGTCACGAGTGTACCGTCGAGTGTCACGAGTGTACCGTCGAGTGTCACGAGTGTACCGTCGAGTGTCACGGATCTACAGTCGAGTGTCACGGATCTACCTTCGAGTGTCACGGATCTACCTTCGAGTGTCACGGATGTACCGAGTGCACTATAATATGTCCTGCGCAGCTGGCTGATCTCTATAAAAGAGAACGGCCGCCGTAGCCGACAATCGGCCTGGATGTCATCATCATCATGAATGGGAAAGTTTGCCAGAATGTACAGACGCCTGCGAGGTTCGACTTTATGACCCTGATCTATTGATGTCTTACTTATCTTGATAAGTAAGTAAAGAAGAAAAAAGAAAGAATATTTAACTTTCTTCTTCTTCTAAAGTTATATCTCGTTATCAAAGTCCCTAAATTTATAAAGAATTATAAAAAATTACAGATTGTTGATGTGCTGACATTGACAGTCGTGGTAGCCTAGCGGTTAAAGAGCCAACCTCTCAAGTATGAGGGCGTGGGTTCGAATCCAGGTTGGGCAGGTACCAATGCAACTTTTCTAAGTTTGTATGTACTTTCTAAGTATATCTTGGACACCAATGACTGTGTTTCGGATGGCACGTTAAACTGTAGGTCCCGGCTGTCATTGAACATCCTTGGCAGTCGTTACGGGTAGTCAGAAGCCAGTAAGTCTGATGCCAGTCTAACCAAGGGGTATCGGGTTGCCCGGGTAACTGGGTTGAGGAGTTCAGATAGGCAGTCGCTCCTTGTAAAACACTGGTACTCAGCTGAATCCGGTTAGATTGAAAGCCGACCCCAACATAGTTGGGAAAAAGGCTCGGGAGATGATGATTGTAGTAGCTCGATGCTGACATTAGAACATCATATCTGTTTATCTGTCAGTATGTTTGTCCTCACTGACCTATAAAGTGTTTCTTGGCGTGTCCGGTGTCGAGTGCCCGGTTGACGGCCCGCACCAGCCACGCGAACAGCTCGCCGTACATGCGCTTGGCTAGGGCGTCGCGGGCGAACGACGCTCTCTGCACGTCCATGCGGGATACTATCACCTGGATAACAAACGACATATATTGGGTGACTGGTAATTAGTGACCGATATTTAATCATAATCATAATCATTTATTTCGGTAAACATGTGTGTACATACAATAGGGTATTTGACTGTATTCGATTTTGTACAAAATTTTTTACAAAACAAATAAACACACGCACAAGGAACATTTTTCTGAAAACAGCGTCAAAATTGGATGATAAATGGAGCAGCAATCAACATTTTTTATATCCGTATGATGAAGAGTGGGATCATAGTGGGGACATCTTGCTATCTCTTTTGCACATGCGTGATCAAATAGCGTTGACGTCACAAGCTTGTATGTGCATCCTTTTTCTGTTATTTAACTGATTGACTTTTGAAAGGTTTATAAATTACTTATTTCTCAACGGATTCCAAAAATTATTTCTGTTTTTGGTTTTGTAAAATGTTACTTTTGATATGATTAATTAAAAAAAAAAGAGTCAAATACCCTATTGTGATACAATTAGCATGCAAGGTGTTAAGTACATTATTATCGTCCAGCCATGTTTAGCCTCATTAGAGGCGTACAGAAATTTGATAGCTTTAAGTGCAGCTACGTATACAATATTGAATATAATATAGGTACATTTTATACAAAGCAAGTAAGCAAAACAGAAAAAAATATATATATATACAGGTATATTAGTGACAAACAATAATAAAAGTGGTAGTAGTTATTAAAATGTGTCCTTTAAAAATTCAGCAACACATGATTATACTCATGATTACAAACAACTTTCCCGAAGAAACTTTTTTGTTATTTTTTATCATTATAGCAAAATTAAAATGTCGAGCGCGCCGTCGCCCGATCAGCTGTTAGCGGCGAGGCCCCGCGCCCGCGTTGTCGATGACGTAATTTTGCTATAATGATAAAAAAAAACAAGAAAGTTTCTTTGGGAAAGTTGTTTGTAATCATGGGTACAATGACGTGTTTAATATCGGTCACTAATTACCAGTCACCCTATATACTAATGTAAAAAACTTAAAAAAAAAAGAAATCAGACTTCTATAAACGCTGAAAAGCAGAAAAAACTTTTATGTGCAGACGCCAGCACATCGAGCTACTAAAATATGTCAAATTTCCTTAATAAATTTTCGTATTTATCACTGGAGCAAAAAAAGGAACTGAAGTTTCAAAGCTGATTGGGAAAATTTGACAGTTTTGGGTAGCTTGATGTGCTGGCGTCTGTATTAAAAAGCTGAAGAGTTTGTTTGTTCGTTTGCTTCAACGCTCTAATCTCAGGAACTACTGGTCCGATTTGAAAAACTCCACCGTTAGATAGCTCAACTATCAAATAAGGCTATAGGCTCCTTTTTATCCGTGTCCGCGGAGTAGTTCCTTAGGGACGCAATCGGAAGATTCATCACAGCCTTTTTATCGTCCCACTGCTGGGCACAGGCCTCCTCTCACACAGAGAAGGATTGAGCGTTAATCACCACGCTTGCTCAATGCGGGTTGGTGATTTCAGACATTATAGTCCAGGTTTCCTCGAGATGTTTTCCTTCACCTTTAATCAGTCATTAGTGTCCAAGATATACTTTAGAAAGTACGTATAACTTAGAAAAGTTACATTGGTACTTGGTTGACCTGGAATCGAACCCGCACCCTCATACTCGAAAGGCTGGTGCTTTAACCACTAGGCCACCACATTGCGCGGAAGATTGATAAGGAAGATTGTTACCGAATAAATATGGTACTCACCTCATGTGCTGATGCTATTCTTCTATGCGTGAGCCAACGGGACAGCTCAGCCTTCGATATGCCCAGCAGTGAGCAAACGATGGACAAGTGTTTATCGTTGGACTGAAAAATAATAAAAAATATATATATGTACTATGTATAGTACCTGTCGGATGTCCGACCCATCGGACTATGAGAGTGAAGGAATAGAGAGTGCACCTGTGTCTGCGCGAATGTGCGTGCACTATAATATGTCCTGCGCAGCTGGCTGACGGACATCCGACACGAACGGAGAGAGATCAGACACAGGACCAACATTTACGTGCTCTCCGATGCACGGGTGTATCAATCACCAGCTTCCAGACTCCAGGCTGCTTTATGAAAGTTTCTCAAAACCCACAAAGCGATTTCGGCCCGACCCGGGATTCGAACCCGAGACCCCGTGCACAGCAGTCGCGCCTTGCGACCACTAGACCAACCAATAACACAGTAGTGACTCACATTAATGTAAGCGCCGTCGTCCGGGTCGGCCGTGGGAGCGTCCGGGTCGCAGGCGCTGAGTTCCACATTACCCAGGTGGAGGATAGTTGACAGAATTATAAACATGTCTTGCTGCTCGTTTTCAGTAACTCCTGGAAAAATACATAACATGTGTTTATTTATTAAGCAGCATAATTTTTATACAACTTTTTTCTTTAGTCCCACTGCTGGGCACAGGACCCCTCTCACACATTGAACGTCAATCACCACGCTTGCTGAATACGGGATGGTGATATCAGAATTTATAGTCCAGGTTTCCTCGAGATGTTTTCCTTCATATAACGTACTGCAGTTATATTGGTACTTGCCTGACCTGGAATCGAACCCGCACTCTCATACTTGATAGACTACTTTTTTTTCTCGTGGGAAATCATCACATGACCCCTCCCGCTGAGAGTACAGCTGGAGGGAGTGTCAGACTCTTACTGACTAAAACCCACTATGTTCCTTCTGGAGGTCTCTCTGTGCCAGTGCCGCGGTAACTCTTGCGAACAAACCGCAGCCTCGGCAGGCAGCCCAAAACGACTACTTAGTTCATATAAGTTCTGAATAATTTATTGGACTAAAATTATCCAACAGAGAACAGCCGAAAAATGGAGTCTTTATTTAAATACCATCTTACCTAATGTGGTGAGAGCGCTTCTCGTCTCATTAAAAGTCCGGAGATCATCAACCCCGTCTATATTTGGACTCCCGCCCTGGTTCAAATAGTGGAACGAGTCCTGATGATCTGGAAAATAGAATAGAATAGAATAGAATAGAACAGAATAGAATAGAATATCGTTTATTTCTTAGTATATGGTAACTACAGATGTTAAAATTATAGAATGATTCACATATCCTAATACTATTATAAAGGTGAAAGTTTGTAAGTACCTATGAATGTATGGATGTATGTATGTATGGATGTTTGTTACTCTTTCACGTAAAAACTACTGAATGGATTTGAATGAAACTTTACCACAATATAGCTTATACATCAGAATAACACATAGGCTACTTTTTATCCGGGTATGGAAAGTACTTCCCTCAGAAAGCGGGTGAAACCGCTGGCGGAAGCTAGTACAATTATAATATTTATCATCAAAAAGAAAGAAAAACATTCCAAAAAGGTCAACTGGTTAGATTAAATCTATACTAACTAATATTAGAAAGCTGAAATGGTTGTTTGTTTGAACGCACTTATCTCAGAAATTGCTTGTGCGATTTCAATAATTATTTCAGGGTTAGATAGCCCATTTTAGCTTTTTGTCCAGCTACGTGAAATAGTTTCCAAGGGATGTGGATGAAACCGCTGGCTGATCTTAAACTACGTCTGTGCATTCTTTCTAAGGTCATCAGCCAGGTGCGCAGGACATATTATAGTGCACAAGCACTCTCTATTCCCTCACTCTCATAGTCCGATGGGACGGACATCCGACACCACCGGATAGAGATCACAAGCAGGACCGACACCAACGTGCGACACGAGGCAAGGTTTTAGCAATCACCACCATCCAGACTCTAGACTACTTTATTAAAGTCTTAAAACCCACAAAGAGATTTCAGCCCGATCCGTGAATCAAACCCGAGACCCCGAGCACAGCAGTCGCGCAACCGCGCTATGCGACTACTAGACCACCGAAGCAGACGACTTAATCACGTGTAAACCAACATAGCTAAGTAAGAAAAAATCATTTAAAAAAAAAGCATAGCTCTTTTAGCAGTTAAGTAAAAATAACTCACCAAGTTGTAATTCAGGCATATGCCTAGCCGCAGCACATAACTGGTAGAACACGTGGTAATTCCTCTCCCCAGTACTCTGGTACACCACCCTGGACTTCTCCAGCAGGTAAGTACGCATACTGGCCCCGGATATCCGGTATACGTTATCGAAATGTATCTCAATGAATTTTCCGAAGCGAGATGAGTTGTCGTTGCGGGTAGTTTTCGCGTTTCCTATTGCCTGTGAAGAAGAATTAAATTATATAATGGTACACCTTTTACACAGTCGGTTAGTCCCAAGGTAAGCTATTGATTAGCTTGTGTTATGGGTGCCAATACAACTGATAAAAACTACATATATATTTCATATTATAAAACCCAGACCACAGCCAACAAGCATGGTCATCTCACAAATGTCGACCGTGCTGGGAATCGAACCCAGAACCCTCAGTTACGGCGTGGTTACCATTGCGCCAACGGGGTCGTCAACTTTCCAGACCTTTTAACATTCTATAGTAACCAGTTATCACACTTATATATGTATAACACTAATATATAAAGGCGAAAGTGTGTGTGTGTATGTTTGTTACCTCTTCACGCCCTAACGGCTGAATGTATTTTGATGAAACTTCGCATTAATGTGGCTTGGACATCAGAATAACATATAAGCTAGTTTATATATCTATACTTATATTATAAAGCTGAAGAGTTTGTTTGTTTGTTTGTTTGAACGCGCTAATCTCCGAAACTACTGGTTCGATTTGAAAAATACTTTCAGTGTTAGATAGCCCATTTACCGAGGAAGGCTATAGGCTATATACCATCACGCTAAGACACACGGGAGCGGAGCAGTAACCAAAGATGCGAGTGAAACCGCTGGGGACAGCTAGTCAGAAGTAAAACCCTGTCACCTGCAACTTACCTCCATGATCGGACTGGAGGCTAACACCTTCCTCTCGACTTGCGTCTCGCTGGCATTGCCGCCGACTGCCGCGAAGTAGCGCATCGCGTATTTAGCCGACACCGTCTTGCCGGCGCCTGACTCTCCGCTTACTAGAAGAAAGAATATTAAAATTAAATATCTATAGTAATATTATAAAGCTGAAATTTGTTTGTTTGCTTATATGAAGGCGCTTATCTCAGAAACTTCTGTCAATAGGGTATTTGCCTGTGTTTGATTTTGTACAAATAAACACACGCACAAGGAACATTTTTCTGAAAACAGCGTCAAAATTGGTTGATAAATGGAGCAGCAATCAACATTCAAAAACGAACGTTTTCTCCAAGGAGATCAGCCAGCTGCGCAGGACATATTATAGTGCACGCACATTCGCGCAGACACAGGTGCACTCTCTATTCCTTCACTCTCACAGTCCGATGGGACGGACATCCGACACGACCGGAGAGAGATCAGGCGCATGATACACTTAAGAAAACCTATAACAGTTCTTCTGGCTAAAACTTACCAATGATACTCTGATCTCTTCTCTCCCTCTCTAACTTGGTGTATGCCTCTTCTGACACGGCAAATATGTGAGGGTCTAGATCACCCATTGACTGGCCGCGGTAAGCCATAATAGTTTCATCACCTGAAAACAACAATCATCATCATCAGCCTTTTTATCGTCCCACTGTTGGGCACAGGCCTTCTCTCACACAGAAAGGGATTGAGCGTTAAGCACCACGCTTGCTCAATGCGGGATGGTGATTTCAGAATTTTTACCCTTAATCAGTCATTGGTGTCCAACCAAAATATACTTAGAAAGTACATATAACTTATAAAAGTAGCATTGGTACTTGCCTGACCTAGAATCTAACCCGCACACTCATACTTGAGAGGCTGGTGCTTTAGCCTTCAGGCCACCACGAATTTAAAACAAAAAATATATATTTGGAAATATGTGATTAGCGCTCAATCCTTCTCCGTGTGAGAGAAGGCTTGTGCCCAGCAGTGGGAAGATATCTCGGCTGGGGATGAAAGTGAAAAATGTTTTCTTTTTGTGTCTCTGGAGCGTGGCTATGTAACAGCTGCAAGGGTTGATCGATCATAAGGTTAAGCAACGCTTGGCGTGGTCGGTCCCTAGATGGATGACCATCTTATCATGACGAGTTCCTCCGTGTTTCGGAAGGCATGCCGGCACCCATCCATTTAAGGTGGATGCCGGCTGTCATTTATACATATACACGATCGAACTGCAAACCTACTTCTTTTTTTGAAGTCGGTCAAACATTTTTTGTTAGAAAATGTGCAGTGTTGTAAAATAAAATTTTAACTTACCATATATGGGCAAATCGTAGTAAGGATTGATGGCTACTAGGACAATGCCGCAGTATGTGTAGATGGCGTTGCGATCGCAGAATCTGTGTATAAAATAGTCACAATAAATAAAATATTAAATCTATACTAATATTTTAAAGTTGAACAGTTTGTTTGAACGCGGAAATTTCTGGAACTACTGTTCCATGAATAACTCTTTCTGTGTTAATTGTTACATATTGAGGAAAGCTATACTTTGCGTTTTATCCGGTTGGGTGAAATAATTCCCACGGGCCGAGATAAAGCTAGTATTAGCATATAAATAGAAATAACTTTAGATTCCTATTCCAAAATACTTTTTTTTTATAATATATCAGGACACCTTTTTTCACACACGGTCGGTTAGCCCCATGGTAAGCTATTGCTTAGCTTGTGTTATGGGTGCCAACGCAACTGACATATTACATATATTATACATTTCTATATAAACACATATTATAACACCCAGACCACAGCCAAAAATCGTGGTCATCACACAAATGTCGACCGTGCCAGGAATCGAACCCGGAACCCTTAGCACGGCAGTCCGGGGTGGTAACCATTGCACTATCAGGGTCGCCAAATACTTAAATAGATAGTTGCTGTCATATAAATATTTTTAGCACTCGTTACAAGCACTCAGAAGCCAGAAAGACTGACATCCAGTCTTACCAAGTGGTATTGGGTGACCCAAGTAACTGGCCTGAGGAGGTTCGGGCAGGAGGCACATCAGGTCAGTCTTTTTTTTTTTGGAAATGAAATCTTTATTCGCAGAGACATGGTAAATACAAAAGATGGTAAACAAATATAAGTTGCTTAACATATCTCGCCTTTTTTTTTTTTTTTTTTTCGTGGGAAATCATCAAATGACCCCTCCCGCTGAGGGTGCAGCTGAAGGGAGTGTCAGACTCTTACTGACTAAAACCCACTATGTTCCTTCTGGGGGTCCCTGTGTGCCAGGACCGCGGTATCTCTCACGAACAACCCGCAGCCCAAGCAGACCCTGGCCCTAAAGGGGCCCCTCCCATGTTGCTGACATCTCTTCGAGGAGCGCGTGGAACAGAACGCGCCGCCGACACGGGCGTGTCGTCCCTAGACGTACGGACGATGAGCTACCCACACTCACCGCCCACAAGCCCGCGCCTACGGTGGTCGGGAGTCATCCCTTGACACCCGGCGCCCGTGGTGTCGACCGGTACCAGCCCTGCCGCGACGGCTGGGATGAGCGGTGCGGTCTCTTAGCCGCTCCGCCGCCTCCTTCGCTAGCATAACGGCTTCACAGAAGGAGGCGACGGCATCCCATTCTCCCTCGCTCCGGACCATGGCCTGGATCAGGGCCGGAAACATATCTCGCCTTCAGTAGGCATGCGAAAATTATACATAGGTACACAATTAGGTTCTACAATTAACAAATTCTTCCAATGTGTAGAAGCACTTTTCAATAAGCCAAGATTTTAGCTTCTTTTTAAATCTTGTTTTAGGTAGCTCTCTAATATATTTGGGAATTTTGTTATATATATATTGTTAAGAGTGTAAGGCATTGTTTGGGAAAAGGCTAGACAGATTATGTTGTAATGATTTTACTATACAATTGCTAAAATAACTATATGTAGAGATGGAACCATCAAATTATCTCTTTGTCATCCTACACATTCCCAAGGACCCTAACAAGTCATTCAATTTTGAACCATAGTACAAAGTACTTAAGAGTGTTTTTCCGTTTTAACAATATTTATTAACAATACTATAGATGATTCAATATTTGTACAAGTGTAGTGTTTTGTGAGATTATGAAAATTGAACAATTTTAATGTATAGAAAACATTCTTATTCCGTTATTCATAGACTGGGCTGTTAATATCTGGCGACTCCATCTTTCTCCGTACTAAATTGTTATAGTCCTTGTTTTCAATTCAGCTACATATCTAATTGCCTTAAAATCCGGAACCTACGCGCGGGCTGGTTAACGCTATGTGATACATATACTTTACACATATATATATAAACACATGTAACATCCAGACTACAGCCAATCATCACACAAATCTCGACTGTAAAGGGAATCGAACCCGGGACCTACAGCTCGAGAGTCCGGCGTAGTTACCATTACGCCAACGAGGTCGTAAGTAGGGAAGTCCCGTTTCGGGATCGAACGGGATTAGCACAGCCCACTTCAACCATATAGCGATAGTAAATAAATACATATCCGTAGCTACGAAGCACATGACGATATCATGAATCACTCGCTGATAACAGCTGATAACGTTATGATGACACTATAGTTTGTATACGTGAAATCTGTGCCACTATAATGTCCTAGTAAAGTAATAGTAATGGCGTCCAGACCGATTTCATTAAAAAAAAACCTATATCTAGTAGTATTTTACTTTGACTGCCTCGTTGGTCTGTGATGGCATCCAGACCGATTGCCAGGCGGATGTTCTCTCTAAGAAGATCAGCCAGCTGCGCAGGACATATTATAGTGCACGCACATTTGCGCGGACACAGGTGCGCTCTCTATTCCCTCACTATCATAGTCCGATGGGACGGCAATCCGACGGGAGAGAGACACGCGTAGAACCGACATTTACGTACTCTCCGATGCACGGGTGTATCAATCACCAACTTCCAAACTTGGGGTTGCTTTATGAAAGTGCCTTAAAATCCACAAAGCGATTTTGGCCCGACCTGTGAATCGAACCCGAGACCCCATGCACAGCAGTCACGTTATCAATCAAAGAAAAGTACTACTAGATTAGTGTTTTTTTTTTAATGAAGGGTTTTTGTAATCGGTGCAAGCGGAGTAGTTCCCAATGGACGCAGGTGAAATTGCTGTAAGAAGCTAGATATACTCTCTGCTCGTAGTATCGAAGTCAATTCAGTTCTTCCAAAAAAATAATATGTAATACTGAATAAATGTTAGAAAAGAATATCTAGCTGTATTTCCGCGAGACAAAAATCAATCAAAATCATTGGGTGCAGGATGCACATGCAATACCGCCCTCCCGCCCACTTACACAAGCAAAGGAAGGAAAGGTACCACCCTCCCTCCCTCATGCACCTGGACACGGAGAAATGGCAGCAAGCCCTGCAACCAAGCCGACTCGACACGTGTTTCGCCCCTCCACGGGGCATCCTCAGGAGGTGTTGACTCGACGACCGCTCGGGTGCGAATTCTTTCCTTCCTTTGCTTGTGTAAGTACATATTCTTTTCTTACATTTATATAATGGATTTCCGCAAAGTAACGCCTGATTCAATAAGTTATGTAATACTGAATCCTTACTATGTAGATACATATTATTATGAATGAGTAATTACTTAGTTACCTACTTCGATTTCACGGCTAAATGGCCGACCCAATTTGGACGTAATTGGATACGAAGGTAGCTCATGGCTAAGTGACAGCCGCTCGGATCGATCATAAAGCTAAGCAACGCTTGCCACGGTGGGCCCGTGGATGGGTGACCATCTTGACATGACGAGGTTCTTCGTGTCGCGGAAGGTGGTTGTCATTTGAACACCTTCAGCAATTGTTACTGGTAGGCAGAAACCAGGAAGTCTGACAACCAGTCTTAGTAAAGGGATACCCTTTACTTAGAGTTGTCCAGGTAACTGGGTGGAGGAGGTCAGATAAGCAGTCGTTCCATGTAAAACACTAGTACTCAGCTGCATCCGGTTAAGACTGGAAGCCGACCCCAACATCCTTTGGGAAAAGACTAGGTAGATGGATACGGAGTATCTTGAAACCGAAGAATATTTTTTTAAGGAGATATATCGAACCCCGAGACCCTCATTTCAGCAGTCCGGTATTATAACCATTGCACCTACAGTGACACTCCTGCTCATCCATGGCGAAGATTACTTGATGATCTAAAAAACTAAGGCATGCGAGCGAAGCAGTCTTAGGGCAGTTTCACCGGTTGCTGATAAGTTCCAGATAGTTTATCTGGCAGATAATTTCATCTGGTAGATAGTGGACTAAAACTCCTAGTGTATTTTACTTACCTAACTCTTAGGTTATGTAGCACAGCAGGCTCGTGGAGATAAGATAGAGATGTCAGGTCATTCTGGCCGATCAGGAGCGAGGGGTTGCGGAGGGGAGGCATCTTGCCCTCATCTTTGATCTGGTGGACAAGAAACACGTTTTAGTCCAGAATTTAGTGTATTTTGCACAAAAAGTAATATTTCCAAACAAAAGACCACAAATCATTGACCTAAAAGCCCAGTTATCACTACATTAAAATAAAAAGTAACATCCTAAATCCATAAATGACGGCAAGAATCTGTCAAAACGCAAACATCAAGTGTCATTTCGAATTTTGCCGCTTAATCCCCGATCATCATCATCACATCAGCTCATATTACGGAGAAGGTGAAGGTTGAAGGTTGAACATGTAAGGAAGTTCAAGAGTTGTTACACGGTAGAGAGAAATGGAGGGAGTAGCATCGACTACAGCCAGGCTCTTAAGACTTTCATTAAGAACAGACAGACTTCGTTCAACCCAGATATATTTAAATTATGTGAAAAATTACCTCATCCTCTGGCTTACCCCCCACTCCTCCCATGATAAGGTAATCGCTGAGTAACTTTAATTGGTTCATGAATATCTTGTGGTTGGTTCGCGCGACAGTGACAGTTTTGACAAGAGAATGTGACATCAAACACTAGTGGATAAAGAGCCAACCTCTCAAGTATGAGGGCGTGGGTTTGATTCCAGGTCAGGCAAGTACCAATGCAACTTTTCTAAGTTTGTATGTACTTTCTGAATATATCTTGGAGACCAATGACTGTGTTTCGGATGGCACTTTAATCTGTAGGTCCCGGCTGTCATTGAACATCCTTGGTAGTCGTTACGGGTAGTTGGAAGCCAGTAAGTCTGACGCCAGTCTAACCAAGGTTAAGAACTGGGTTGAGAAGGTCGGATAAGCAGTCGCTCCTTGTCGCTGCTTGGTACTCAGCTGAATCCGGTTAGACTGGAAGCCGACCCCAACATAGTTGAGAAAAAGGCTCGGAAGATGGAATGTGACATCAAGCATTTCTTTCACTGGCTGGGTAAGCTGCGGGGCCCCTTTGGGCCATAGCCTACTGGGGTTGTGCAATTGTTCGAAAAAGTTACCATGGCCCTGGTACACAAAATGCGAAGTAAGAACAAAGATGGGTTTCAAAAAAGTGGGTAAGCTTAAATTTTGAAATGGTGAAGAGTAGAGTTTACAAAATTCCAGATTTATAGAAAAACCAAACCCCTCGTAAACAGCAGTTTAAGCTATCGACTACATAAATGGTTACATTCGCTTTTAGAAGCATGGAACTCATAAAACCGTTCGATTCCAGGTCGGGCAAGTACCAATGCAACTTTTCTAAGTTTGTATGTACTTTCTAAGTATATTGGACACCAATGACTGTGTTTCGGATGGCACGTTAAACTGTAGGTCACGGCTGTCATTGAACATCCTTGGCAGTCGTTATGGGTAGTCAGAAGCCAGTAAATCTGACGCCAGTTTAACCAAGGGGTTATTGGGATGCCCAGGTAATTGGGTTGCGGAGGTCAGATAGGCAGTCGCTCCTTGTAAAACACTGGTACTCAGCCGAAACCGGTTAGACTGGAAGCCGACCTCAACATAGTTGGGAAAAGGCTCGAGAGATGATGAGAACTCATAAAACCGTGAGAATTTTTATGGGCAAAGCTATGTCCGTCATTATTTTTATTGAAGAATCCACGTGCGAAGCCTTTTTGAAACGTGTCGCTAATAACTTATGAAATACATTCTCTGTTTGACCCCAAACTTGGGTAGTTGACCCCATTAATCAATTGACCTACTTTTTATAAGCTACGCGAATCTGTCACAGCTTTTGCAGCATTTGTTTATAAGTATAAATAATTAAAAAATTTAAAAGTTGATGCGGTTAAGGTTTTTGTTATAATTGTAGAAAAATAAATTTTATTGTATTAATAAAAATAAATTAAGATGACTATCCTATCTCGAAAATTGGATCAAACTGCATACGAGTATAATAAAATCGTAGAAAAGTCAAAACTGTACATTGATTTTTTTTAAAAAGAATAGTTGGGGTGTGATCTACAATCGATATCGAAGTCAAAAATATAGTTTTTAGAATTTTTGTCTGTTTGTCTGTATGTATGTCCGGGATAAACTCAAGAAGTACTGCATGGATTTGCTTCAAATTCGGCATGAATATAACTAAGAGGTCGGGTCAATATATAGGCTACAAATTATCACGCTATCACGTACGGGGGGTGAATGTTTAATCACCTAATGCCCACGCTGACGGCGTCGCGGGCAACAGCTAGTCTAAAAAATAAAAGAACTAAATAATGTGCACTCACCTTTATCTGTCTGATCTCCCCGGACTGGTCTATCTTCACGATAAGAACACCAGATCGGTAGTCGGATGTCACTGTGGCACCCTCCCACACTTTCTCTGGGTGCTCCACCCATATTCGAGCCCCCTAATTACAGAAAAATACACATGTTAAATTATTGATGATGATGATGGCGTCCAGACCGATTATTGGCTACGGCGGCTGTTCTCTCTAAGAAGATCAGCCAGCTGCGCAGGACATATTATAGTGCACAAGCATTTACGCTTACACAGGTGCACTCTCTATTGCGTCACTCTCATAGTCCGATGGGACGGCAATCCGACACGACCTCTCCGATTACGTGCTCTCCGATGCACGGGTGAATCAATCACCAACATCCAGACTCCGGGCTGCTTTATGAAAGTTTCTCAAAACCCACAAAGCAATTTCGGCCCGTCCCAGGAATCGAACCCGGGACCCCGTGCGTAGCAGTCGCACTGACTACTAGACCAACGAGTCAGAAATTATTATATCGCTATAAAGACGGAAATACATACGTTTGTTATTTCCTAACGATTTTGACGAAGCTTGCAGTAACTGTAGTCGCAAGGCGCGACTGCTAAGCACGGGGTGACCGATGGGGTGGGTATACACAGTAACCCCCCTTATTATAAAAACATGGTTTTAAAAAAAAGTACCGCCATTAATGCTAGCTCTAAACCACCATCTTGAACAAAGTTAAGGGCCTAAACATAGCGCTAAACCAGGGGACGTAGCCAAGATGTCTGTCTACAATCGTAAACGCTAGTAGCAACAACAAAAATGTATGGAAATGACATTTGGACTCACGTTATGACCACGTGATCGATTTCTAATGTCATTTCCATACATTTTTGTTGTTTTTACTATAGCGTTTGCGATTGTAGAAAGACATCGTGGCTAAAACCTCTTTTTTTTGGCGCTGGGAAAAAATGCTATTACGCATCCCCTTCCCGTCGGGGGACGGGAGAGGGGTATGTGGGATTCCCCGGTAAAGTCGTTCCCGGTAAACTGATTGGAAGGGGGGGAGTCTATAGCGTCCAGTCCCCCGCCGGTGAATGCCCGCCTTACGCCTTACGGCGGGCCCCTCACGTCCCCTCCCAATAGGAAGGGGATAGCTAAGGCCCCTGATACTTTTTAAAACCACGTTTCATAATAAGGGGGTAAGAGTCTGACACTCAGACGCACAAAAAGGTAAGTACCTATATATAAGAATTAATGACTAATTAGAGTATTTGATCCAGTTTGTATGAACTATTTGATTAATATTCAAAGTCACATCCATAACATAGTGACAGGAAATCCCCATATCCCGTGATAAGAATGGATGTCGCGGCTGCGGATTGTTCGCAAGAGTTACCGCGGCCCTGGCACACAAAAACCTCCAGAAGGAACATAGTGGGTTTTAGTCAATAAGAGTCTGACACTCCCTCTAGCTGCACCCACAGCGGGAGGGGTCATTTGATGATCGAAAAAAAGACTTCTGAATACAAGTAATAATTTATTTTTCTAATACCCCCACTATGACTAGTAATGAGGAGCTCGTGGCTAAGTAAAAGCAGCACGGCGGCGCGGTCGTTCCGTGAATTTTGTGGACTAAATTGTCATAACAAGTTCCTCCGGTATTTCGGACGGCACGTTAAATTGTGGTTCCCGGTTGCCATTTGAACATCTTTGGCTAACAGACATTACGGGAGGTCAGAAGCCAGAAAGCTTGACAAGTAGTCTCATCAAGGGGATTGATTGCCTAGTTAACTGGGTATAGAAAATTAGATAAGCGATCATTCCATATTCAGCCGATCCTAACATTGACTTTATAAAAGGCGTTAGCAAACAACAATATTATGAGCACTCAGCAAAATGACTTATAACAATATTATATCATCATCATCCTCCTGCCCTTATCCCAAGTTTTATTTGGGGTCGGCTCAGCATATTTTTGTCTTTACTTAACAATATTATATGCATGTACTTTCAAAAATTATTATTGAAATAAACTTGTACACCAGGTTTTTGTAATAAAATAATAGTATATTTCCTAATAAACATGACTCCTAAACTTAATTAGAGGTAGGTAAGTAGTCCAATAGTTGTATTTCAACATATTTTGTTACAAAATAACTTGACATAATGATATGGAAATTTATTTAAAAGACATTATTTAAATTTAAGGTATTTTTATGGTTGAGGTTATTATACAAGGAAGTGTATGATTCAATAATATTTACATAACATAGCCCCATAAACCCACACAAAAAAAACTATGAGCAGGTGGACACCATTAAAACAAAAATAAATAAAAATAAGGTAATGATTTTACCAAAGTGTTGAGCAAGTGTGGTGATTAACGCTCAATCGCTTTCTGTGTAAGAGGAGGCCTGTGCCCAGTAGTGGAACGATAAAAAGGCTGATGATGGTGAATGATTTTACAACCATCTATACCAACCAAGTAATTTCTAAAAAAATATTTATGCATCAAGTATGCAACATGTAAATTGTTTTTTGTTTCTTGTATTGGCACTTCACGGTTTCCTTTAGCTAGTGATGAGACATTGTTTTTGCTTTTTATAAATACCTACTTATAGTTCCTAAATTATTTACTTATCTATTTAAATTAATTTTGAATCTTACTTATTATCTAGTGGCTTTATTTAAAGTTTTATTGAAATTGTTCAATGCAACATTTTTCTATTTAGAAAACAAAAATGTTTTCCATTTTTATTACGTATTTTAAAGCCAATACTGGAAAACCGTCTTCTTTTAATTTTGGCAACACAACCTATAACACAAAATGTTATATTTATATAATTTTATTTATGGTTCCTAGATAATAATGGGTTGAACTAGATGTAAGGTCTTTTAATAATTTTCTAGTTTCTTCAACAAGGGCAATGCATAATATACATGCATGTTATGGTATACTTAACTCAAGGCATTACATACCAGAAAACCTTACTTTTTATTTGTCAATCTATAACATAAATATATTATCTGTTACATAATTCATGTACCAAAGAGGTGGAACAGGCCCCCTATACCATTAGCATATAATTAACATTGGTTGAAACAAAAACAAGAAATCGTGGCCTTGATTCTTGAAAAATATGCTACGATAATTAATAAATGCATTAAGAAATGCATTTTAAATATTAAGGTGTTTGTTTTAATGTTAGTATGACATCATACAATCTAACATTTTCAAGTTCTTATTAGTAAACATCTCTGTTATTGGATATTGAACCTTATTTCTGGTCTTTAAGATAGGTTTTACGAAATCAATGTAATGTTATGCATTCTAAAATTGAATCAATGCATACAGATTACAGTTGTGATTATTCTTGTAGAGATAACTATGAATTTATGTACATATACAAAAAGTTTGCAATAGAGAACAAAATTTGTAATACAAGTGACGAAAATTAAAAGGTAATTTTTGTCAGAAAGATAACAAAACATATACATTGAAAAGTATGATAAGTTAATTTAATAACATATTTATATCTTGAGATAAAGATCAGTTAAGAAATGCTACAATGTGTTAATTAATTGGATTCATTGTTTGGGAGTCAACCACTATGTAATTGTAATTTAAATAATTCATGAGCAAGAAATATCTCACTAATCTAGACAGTAAAAGTGATATGCTAATAAATGGTATCAACAAGATTATTCAAAGAAAAATCGTATTGATTTCGCCATTTCGAAAATATAAAGTAATTTCTGAGAATATTAGAATAAAGAATGGCCAATGTTCAGTTTGTTTGATGTTTTTAAAAATGGAACAGTAGGGCGAATTGTTGCGACGTGAGCCCTGACGTCATCACGGAACTTGCAATATTCCCTGACAAGCCAAATATTGATAAATGTTGCTGAATTAGCGACAGCTCAATACACAAATTAGAATGACGTCCCATTCAATTAAATGAAGAAGGTCAATCGTCGTAAACACTCGACTGTTCTGATTACATTTATTTAATTACTGTAATTAGCAATAAGTTTAATAGAGAACAGAATGTTTTATCAATGAAGTATTAATACAAAAGTTTAATTGACTTCCAGTTCTTAATTCGAAATATACATCCACTAAAAAAACAAAATACAATCAAATACATTTCACTTAAAATTTTACCTTCGTGTATAGCTCCTTCGTAGTCATTTTGATATTTTATTTTATGCTTGATTACTTGTATAAATAATTAGTGTTATTTCATTATTTCACCACGGGTTCGGAACTTAAATGATACATTTTATTAAAGTAAGGTAGATTCGAAATATGATTTTTCCGAATGCGAAACGTCACTGCAATGTTATTGACATTTTATTTTCAGTGTTATCAGTTTTTATCACTTACACAATAATAAAATTATTAAAACTCTAAACTGTTTGATTTCACACTGTGGGAATATTTCATGATTTCTACAGGGAAGTGATTCTTATTGGAATCTAATTGTATGACAAAAACATTTGACAACAATACAAATCGAAAGTTACACTTATCTATAAAATTCCCACGCTCGGGGCTGCCATGATAATAAAATATGTGGCTGAATCTAGGACAAAACTACGGTTCGTTTCACGCAGTCTTATGAAAGGAATCTATTGATTTTTAAATGGCAGTTTTCATCTACCTTTTTATTAGATTTAAATTATTAATTATACCAATTATTTAATAATAACTTTTAGGCATTTGTCTTGGAACCACTAGATATCGTTAGAGATCATTTTATGAAGACCAAGCGATCTTGAATATTATTTTGATCGGATTCCATAGTTTCCGAAAACAGAAAAAGTATTATAAGATAATATATATTTTATTACATTAATATAGATTCTATACTAATGTTACAAAGCTTGTATGTATTTGCTTGAAGGTAGGTACTAATCTAAGGAAATACTAAACTCATTTAAAATTCTTTCAATTTAGACAGCCCATTTATCCAGAAAGACTGTTGGCATTTTATCCGAGTTGGCGGAGAAGTATCCACGGGACGCAAGTGAAACTGCTCACAGAACTAGTATATTAGTAATTAAGTCAAAATTGCCTGGCCTACTTAGTGCCCCTGTATTAATAATATGATTTTCTTATGTTTTCACAGGAACAACGAACATCAATTTTTGTGCAGGCGCTTTTAATTGCTTTTAATTGCTTTTTCTTATAAAAGAAAATAGATATTGTAATGAATTAAATAATTATACTTTAGGTAGGTATTAAAAAACGTAACACGTAAAGTGTATATTGTATCTGCCTTTAATTTATTTTGTGTGTGTGTAAAATAATACTTCAGCGTGTTGCTTCCAGCAGTGACAATAAGGAGGTTCAATAAGTGTGTCATTGAGATAAAATGGAATTAATGGATGAAGAAGAAAAAAATTCTATGTTTTTAAGCATTTATTTCTACATATATTTAGTGTCCCAGCCTTTATGAAAGATCAATTAAACAACATTATTCAGCTTATTTTTCGAAACCAGCGGAAGCATCAGTGTTGCAATGCTTGATAAAAAATTACCTACAAATTAATGTTTTCTACCACAGTCCAAAAGTCGAGCTATTGTCGTTACATGTTTGTTTTATGTTTATTCACTTGTTTTCCTGAGATGGGAACCACGCCTGGCAAGCTTCTGTGGCAATCTCGCAGAGTGCAGTGAAGGTCTTGCCACGTTGATCGTATTCTGTGGAATATAAAAGATTTATAATATGAGTAAGTTAAACAGCTTTCTTTTGGAGACTTTAATCCTTTTCTGTACCTAAACGAAAGTTAAGGCGACGTGCGTGCCATTATCTTTTGTGTCTATGTTGAGATAGATTGCGATGATGGCATTAGTAATAAAACACGCATTATTTTTGCTACTTTAAATTGCGAAGTTCTGTTTCCTGTGCCTGGACGCCGCCCTAGTTTCGGCACTTGCCCGTACGTTAAACGGGTACGGGTAGATTGTGGAATGAAGATAAGTTTAATGGTGATACCCCACAATTTGCTGATACCCCTTCAACGAAAGTACTTTTAAGACATACCAGTAGGTCCTCTCTTGCCAAACATGATGCCGTTCATGGGTGCGTTCTTGTAGTTGGCTTCACTGACTCCAGCCAAGGACAGGAGCACCACCACCACGCAGACGACGCCAATGGTGAAACGCAGCATGTCTCCGGACATCTGGAGGAAGAAATTAGGTATAAGAAAAAATTATAGATTTTGAAGATTAAGACTGAGGTCAACGTATTGGAGTAACATTATTTCACAGTTTTTGTTTTCAAATCAAGATAAAATGAGGATGGTATAAAACCATAATTTTGCTTTACTGAACCGATAGAAATAAATAAAATTGAAAGCAATACACAAAAACTACCTTGTAGATCGGTGTATTTCTTGCTGGTAACACTGGAACGGTTGAATGTCAACTGATGCTACGAGACGAGTTTCCCGCCAATTTATACTCCGAAATGAAAGATGGCGGCTGTCCATCCAATTATTGGATTAGTGGATACTGACCACATATTGACGACGCAGATTCCCCACGAATTCTCAAGAGATTATAACTTTGTTAGTGCATAAGATTAGTAGCGAGAATTGAAGAGGGACGCCATCTTGGAAATATTAAACACATACGTGGTTATCGGGGGCACGGCTGTGCCCTCGCCAAGTCAAGCTTTATCTTAGTCTTAGCTAAATTCTACGCTGTAACATTGGTAAATAGTGACAAAAATTATATCAACAAGACACAAAACTAAAATTCTGGACACTTAACTGCTTAGGTGCAAATATAAATCTTTATTTATACTTTCGGCCGAGCTGGGAATCAAAGCCCAGGTATGACAAGATAAAATTGTAGGTACACATATAATTAATCCACCCATAAACTGTTCAATAAAGTTCATCAGCTGCTGCGGGTTGTTCGCAATAGTTTTCGCGGCCCTGACCCACAGGGCCTCCAAAAGGAACAAAGTGGATTTAGTAAGTCTGAGATTGCTTCAGCTGCACCCACAGCCGAGGGGGCGTCATTTGATCATTTCCCAATATAAAAAAGAGTTCTGTTAGCCTCAGGTAGACAAGAACTACCGGACCGATTTGAAAAATTCTGTCAGTGTTAGATAGCCAAGGAAGGCTATAGGCATATCTGCGGCGTGGAGTAGTTCCTAAGGAACGCGGGTGAAGCTAGTATCATAACAAAAAATTTTGGAACACATTTTACAAAGATGATTACCGTCTGATTTCATTGATAACCTAATCGAAAGAAGAATTGGATTGCATGGCCCGCCATCTTGTTCGCCATCTTGTCAGCCATTTTTCTAATATGATTAATTTCTCATTATTTTCGCAATAACTTTGTCTGGACACAAAATTGCAGTAAATTGGTAGCGAAACTCGATTAGGGTTAGTTTCTGTATAAAAGGTGATAGAAGCTGGTCAGATGCATCAGTTTATCTCCGAGTTTTCGGTCTAGACGATCATCTAAGAGTCTTACAACTTGTAAGTGGTTAAAAGTTTTTAAAGTTTACAGTTAGTTATTTTACATTTAACAAACTTATATCTTCTAACCGGACAATATCAGTCAGAAATAACTAGTTACTTAATTTACTTGTTTCAATAAGAATATGTGAATATTAGGATATAGCGAGACATTTATCGTCAAATAATTCTGTCACTCTGAAGTCACATTTTACAATCTGTCAAATTTAATGGATTTTCAACTTTATCGCTGAAGCATAGGGTTCAAAATTGATTGGGGAATTTTGAAAGTTTCGGGCTGCACCTTCTGTACCGTGCGCATGTGCAGTAGTGTTTTATTAACACATTTAAACTATTTCGCAGTCACTTGTACCTAACTTCAGATTGACTGTACCTACTAATTCAATATTTTTTTATTGCAGACCACAAAAAATGCGTTTCATCTTAGCTCTGTGCCTCGTCGCCATCGTCATGTGCCTTCACACTGCTGAAGCTACATATAGGAAGCCTCCTTTCAATGGTTCCATATTTGGCAAGCGTGGTGTCGTTGGTAAGTGGCAGATCCAATTTTGTGCTCTTGTCAGCGAGCACTCCAAACCAGGCTTCATCGCAAAATGTGTGAACCTCTGCGACACGTTTGCGCCATTCAGCACGTTTTCCCGCGAGCTTCTCCCAGTCACGATGGTCGATTTTAAATGCTGCCATGTCTCGCTTGGCGCAGTCTTTGAAACTAATATCAATATGTAGATTAACAGAAGACTAATTGAATTTAACTTTTTTACAATGGACGTCATGTATTTTTAACAATTTCCAACCCTTACCCCCTTATTTCCCATAAAATGTGGTCTTAGAAAAGTACCTACCGCCTTTAAAGGTAGCATTAAACCATCTTCTTGAACATGTTAATGGTCTAAATCTAGTACAAAATCGGGGACTTTCTAGGCCACGTTTGATAAAACGGGTGTTAGAAACTTTATCAGCATTTTTTTTAATTATACTTTTCCCTTTCAGAATATGACTCGACTGGCAAAGCGTTGTCGGCGTTGTGCGAGATTGCCGCCGAAACATGCCAGGCGTGGTACCAAGCATTAGAAAATAAGTAAAATTAACATTTAACCTACTTAATTATTCTTGTATTAAAAAAAAATATAGCCTTTTAGCGATGTGATAATAATGTTTGGAGTAGCAACAATTATTAAATGATATATTTAACCTTTAATAATCGTAATTAAAACATTTATTCAAATTGAAATTCAATTGTTTTTTTTTCATGTTCTATTTCTTAAATATTATTTTTGAAATAGTTACAATCATCGTCTATGTAACAACGATTAATTTGAAACAGAACCACCTTCTTTATTATTATAAGCAAACGCACGCTCTTCCAAACTTGTAGATCCGTACTCAACGACTACTAAGTCTTAGATAGAGTATCGATAATTGCTTCAGGGATGCTGAGATTTCATCGTGTGTACAAGGATTACAACTAATGGCGTCCTAAACTAATAGACGAGGTTTATAAATTGGTCCTTATTTATAGTCTATAGTATACTTAAACTTTGATACATATAGCAATTTAATTATAATTAATTACAGAAATATGTCACTTCCTATGTAGTTAATATTGTAAATAATCAAAGAATGCATTTCCATTGATAAAAGGATATCTCCGTAAACTTTGTAAATCTACATAATCTTTAATTGTCTTATAAGTCACAATTGGATTATGTTACAATAGGATAAATAACACCACTTCGTTTACATTAGCAACCTAATTAAATCATCAATCATCAGTTGCTACAAATTATTGCTGTTTATAACTTGCTACAACTTGCTAATGTAATGGAAATTCATGAAACGGAATGTTTTAGTAAGTGCGTTCTAAATTACTAAATTACGACAATGTGGAGGGACGATCTGTCATTCTTAAGAATTCTATAGTCTTTGGTACACAGACGTCAGGTACACAAGGTTTCTTATTGGTAGTTATAGGATTTTTATTATTAGGGCCAATCGGAATTTTCTAATCAGAGGCTTTTTCGTCACAGGAAACAAAATTTATCTGTCTAATGGCTGCTACATTTTTGCGATTTACGTGTGTGGCAAATTAAATTTCAATTATTATTTAAATAATTAATGAAGATTCACTGTGTGTTGATCGAGTATCTACCGTGTGAGTTTTACACATCCCAGGAGAAATCATTCTGTCTCCGACTGAAATTGACGTCTAAATCCGAAGTCCATTCCGAGGTAACTCAAAGATTATTTTACTCAATTATTACGTTATATTTTGTAAAAAAATCATTTCTTATCTGCTTGCGTTTGAAAAAGATATGTTACGGATACGTTTATTTATAAGTTTGATCTGTAATTCACGTAATACGTCATGTTTTAAATGTTTCTAATTGAGCCAACGTAAAAGGACTAATTATCAGTTTTTTTTGTCAACAACGATCCATAATTGAGAGACTGAGCCATTATCTTTAATTCTGTAAAACTGTCGACAGGTAATTAGCGTAGTTCGAGTGATGTAGGATCGGAAATATCAACATAACATTCTAAATTCGACATCTGCGAATACAGAAGCTGTAATCTTGATAAAACTACGCAAAATAATATCTATCGATTCAATTCAATACGATCTACAACTAATATTAAGTATTTTGGTCTAGTAACACTGCATAAAATAATTACCAATGACTAAATATTGAAATGTGCCTTACACACACAACAAACATATACAAAGTTTTTATGCTGAAATTTATATTTTATAAGTTGATAAAAAAGTTTAAGAGCAGTATCAACCTTGACTATGTGTTAAACTATATGACTATAGGTACAAAAAGTATGTATTTTTAAGTATTGTTTATAGCTTCTTTTAGTACTCTATTATTTTAGAAATACTTTAAAAGAGTTATTATATAATGAAGAAATTACTTATAATAAACACAATATAAAAAAAAGCTAGGTTGTCTTCAAAATAATTGCAAATATTACGGTTTACTTCTTGTCATGGGTTATGTAAACATATTGCAAATCTAAAAATTTACTCTTCCTAATTGTAGCATATAAAAAAATAAACAGATTTCAGTAAAATCACACACAATTCCGTGCTAGAATTTAAATTGAAAAACAAAAAAAATGCACTAAAGAAACTAAAATAATAAGTTGTTTTAATTATTTTTTTTATTTACCGTGTGAAATTCAGTGAAATTACAGTGTGTGTTATGAATTGTGTTGTTATTTGTTTATTTTCAGCAAGTACGGAAGATATACGGAGACATTGGAATGTTGAAGAAAATATGAATACTTAAAAAAATCAGAGAATAAAAAATTGGCTACAGAATCGGGTATATACAAGAAGAATGTATTAAATAAATTTATTTTACTTGGATTATAAATAAAAGACAATACTTCAGTTATATCAGAAATAATGGAACCACCTTTAAAGAAACCCAAGATGGCCGAAACCATAGACAGTTTCATACAAAATATAATTTGCTCGACAAATGACATTCAAGCTGTTGTAAGCAATGACTTTTCTTATCCGATAGCATTTACTAAAGTTTATGTCGGCCAAGTGAGAAATGTGAAGGAATTATCCAAAATTATAACAATACTGAATGAGAAATTACCATTGAAAGAACTGCAGCATCTGAAAAGAGCTCGGAAGAAGGAGGTTTTGCTTTGCCCTGTCCGATATTTGAACTCTGTGACACAACAATCAATTCAAGAGTACATTGAAGAGAAAGTGAATGAGCTTAAAGACTCTTTTGAGTATTTCAAAGTCATGGGGTTGCCATCTTTGCCTCCGAAATTAAAGCGGCAACACACAGAATACAGCAGAATCTGGTCGTGCAATTTCCATCCAAATGAGTACTTAGAAAAATTATGTGGTAAAGGGTTCTTTTCTACTGAAGAAGTTATGAAGCATCGCTGTTTTATGGGAGTAGCGTTTGAAGTTGCAAGATATTATTTAAGTAAAAACAACAGCAACTTGGATGTCTCCGACATACTTTTAAGCAACATAAATGCAACAGTAGTTGTCGACCCATCATTGAATTTAGTTGTAACTGTAGCCTTTGATAATAGAGAAAATCATCCTGTCCAGCATTCAGCCATGCTGGCCATAGATAATGTAGCGAAAACTCAAAACGGCGGGGCGTGGAACACAGAAAATATAGAACTTGTGACATCAGCTGCAATAGACAAGGATTTGTTTCTATATTTGAAAACGAAATTCCCAGATGTCAAATTTGGTGCCAGAAATTACGTTTCAAAGGAGGTTTTGAATGAAAATAAGATGAGTGCTTCCGAGAGTCCTTATTTATGTACTGGGTACTATATTTATATGATGAGGGAGCCATGTTTTATGTGTGCTATGGGTTTGGTCCATGCTCGGGCGAACAGGGTGTTTTTCAGCTTAAATAACGATACCCAAGGGGCTCTGAATTCGAAAACCAAGTTACACTGTGTGCCATCATTAAATCACCATTTTGAAGTGTTTACTGAGTTTTTATAGATGTTTTGACATTTTTTTCAAATTGTAAAATATTAAGTGAATTGACTTATTCAATATCAATAAAAATATATTTTACCAATTTTATTGTTTGTTTTATTGTAATCTTGAAAAGGTTTTAGTCATTTATGAGAGTTAGTTTTTTACTGCAACATGAAATAGCAAGAGTTTGTTGATGTTGGATCAGTGGACTTTATGGCCCATGTCCATGTCAGACGCCAGCACATCAAGCTACTACAATCTGACAAATTTCCCTAATGGATTTTCAATATTATCACTGAAGCATATGGTTCAAAATTGGTTGGAAAAATTTTACAGTTCCGGGTAGCTTGATGTGCTGACTTCTGTACTACTATAATGTAAAAGTGTTATTTTTTTAAACCACTTGGATAAAAAGTAGCTTACGTCATTTCTCAGGCTATAGACTATCCGTGTGTGTACCAAATTTCATTCAAATCGGTTCAGTAGTTTCGGTGTAAAAACGCAACGCACTTCATCACTAAATAGTATCACTAATCACTATCACTACATAGTATAAAACAAAGTCGCTTTCTCTGTCCCTATGTCCCTTTGTATGCTTAAATCTTTGAAACTATGCAACGGATTTTGATGCGGTTTTCTTTTAAAGATAGAGTAATTCAAGAGGAAGGTTTATATGTATATGTAATAACACCCATAAAATAGTGGAGAAGTACTGTTATTTTTGAAGTTTTTAATGTGATGTTGTAAATAATTACATTTTTGCCGCTTACATTGTAAACGCAGGCTGAACCCTACAAGTTTTATCAAAATAATGTACTAAGTATTGTACAACGACGACGTTGTATGTTTTCATATACAACGTTCACAGTTTTTCTGTAGTGTATTTAGTATCAGCATTGCACCCGTGCGAAGCCGGGGCGGGTCGCTAGTATTATATTAAGGGCCAGTTTCACAATGTCCGAATAGCCACTATCTAACAAAAGTTGTATGAAATTATCTACCAAATAAACTAACTGGAACTTATTCGTAGGTGGCAATTAAACATAGGCTTTATACAAAAAATACTTTATTTTTATTCAATGTAGGTTAAAAAAGGCACAGGACCGATAAAAGTGCTGTCAGAGGACAACCAGACTTACGAAGGGGTATCGAGTTGCCCAGTCCACTAGGTTGAGGAGGTCAGATAGGCAGTCGCTACACGTAAAACACTGGTACTCAGCTGCATCCAGTTAAAACTGGAAGCCGACCAAAACACAACTTAGAAAGAGCTAGGTACAGTTGTATTAGCTTCTGCATAGGCTTTTGCAAGCTATGTCGGGGTTGGCTTCCAGTCTAACCATCACATAGACAGATACGCCATATCCTCTCTTCAAGTAACTTTTTTGTGCCCAAAAATCATTTTTTTTTATCTTTCGGACTGGTTAAATCGACCACGATTATAAACATTTATTGTTAAAGTGTGCCTGTTAAAGGTTTAGACATTTATTCAAGAGTTTAAAATCTATGGCTATCCAATCACGCATGAGTATTATGTCAATTTGAACTGTACCAAATAATGTGACGAGTTATGCTTAAGTTCACTCAATGTGTTCCCAATTGCGTCCCCCTCTGTGGGCCCGACATCGCCACTGCAATCCCGACACTTGATGGATTTGTACGCGCAAGCGCATGCACCAGAAATTTGAGAATTTTGCTAAAAATTTTAGTTCTTAGTTTAAATTTTAGTGGGGTTTTGACAAAAATAACAGTTATAGAGCGTTTTAACGGTTACCATGGCAGTTTTTCGCTGCGTTTTTCGTGCGGGTGACGCTGTTTGGTAAGTTTTTTTTAATTATTAAGGTCGATTTTTAATTTTTGGGTTTTTTGACGGTAGTATATATTATTATACGTACTATAAACCATAACTATAGATTTTTTTGATTGTCTAATTAAAAGGCTAAATGTTTATTTCGTTAATTTATCTTGATCGGCAAATAGGCCTTCAAAAATCATCTCCCGAGCCTTTTCCCAACTATGTTGGGGTCGGCTTCCAGTCTAACCGGATTTAGCTTTGTACCAGTGTTTTACAAGGAGCGACTGACTATCTGACCTCCTCAACCCAGTTACCCGGGCAACCCGATACCCCTTGGTTAGACTGGCGTCAGACTTATTGGCTTCTGACTACCCGTAACGACTGCCAAGAATGTTCAGTGATAGCCGGGACCTACAGTTTAACGTAATAGGCTTACAGAAATTAAGCCTTATATCGTGATATAATTTTTTTATAGAAAAAGTAGTACTTACTTCATAAAAAGGGAACCGTATCCAGTCAGCAGAAACTGGTTCACACTGATTTCCATTACAATAACTAGCTTAAACTGATCATAGTTAGCTTCCGTAGATTGAGACATCCGTGGATCTTATTGCTGTATGCATAAGGTATATTTTTGTTTGTCAACAGCTAAATTAGGAATACTATCTTCCCTTCGCTTGGACAGTAAATGTATGCGTGATATAAGGTCTTGGAATCTATTTGAGATATTTTCTATATGTATGTATAGTCAATAATCATCATCACAGCCTTTTTATGGTCCCACCGCTGGGCACAGGCCTCCTCTCCCACGGTTGAGCGTTAATCACCACGCTTGCTCAATGCGGGTTGGTGATTTCGGACTTTATAGACCAGGTTTCCTCGAGATGTTTTCCTTCACCTTTAATCAGTCATTGGTGTCCAAGATAAACTTAGAAAGTACGTATTACTTACAAAAGTTACATTGGTACTGGCCCGACCTGGAATCGAACCCGTCCCCTCTTACTCGAAAGGCTGGTGCTTTAACCACAAGGCCACCACGACATTTTTCTATTTTGGATGATTATTTTGATGAGGATTATGATTATTTTGGATTTTGGATATCTAGTGATTAAGTTAAATTTTCTCCCGTATCCAATATTTACGACCGGTTTCACCACCTACGAATAAGTTCCAGTTAGTTTATTTGGTAGATAATTTCATACAAATTCTGTTCCATTGTGGAATTTATTCTATAGATAGTGGCTATTCGGACATTTTGAAACTGGCCCTTAGTGTCATTGAGTAGATCCCAAAGAAGGTATCAACATGAATTTTCTCTAGCTCTTGCATCTACAGAAGTTTCTAGATATAACTAGATATAACCAGTAATGATGTACAGTCGAGGAGTTCCAGGCTAATCAGGGGTTCCTGTTATTCGTCCTATCAGGCTTAAGATAGATCTTTTTAGGGACAGAACGAAGTATGTACAGAGCAAGCACATCAAGCTACTACAACCTGTCAAATTCCCTTTATACATTTTCAACTTTATCGCTTTGGGTTCTTACAAAAATTACCGTTTCGGGTAGGTCGATGTGCTGGCGTTCTGTACAATGTTACTGCAATTCGTACTTATGTGTGTAAAGTTGAGATGTATGTTTGTTTTGTAGAAATGAATGTTTTTTTTTAAATACATATGCTTAAATATGTATATTTTGTTGTTAAATAAAATGTGTAGTAATAATATTACGCACGTGTATCAAAAAAATGACATTGTAATGGTTTTTGTCATTTCCTGTGTTATCTCCGAAAATATTGAATCGATTTTGATAACACTTTCAATGAAAAAAAAAGTTAAGATTACAAACAATATTTTTTGGAAAATCATCATCATCAGCCTTTTTACCTTCCCACTGCTGGGCACAGGCCTCCTCTCACACAGAGAAGGATTGGGCGTTAATCACCACGCTTGCTCAATGCGGGCTGGGGATTTCAGACTTTATAGTCCAGGTTTCCTCGACATGTTTTCCTTCACCTTTAATCAGTCATTGGTGTCCAAGATATATACTTAGAAAGTACATACAACTTAGATAAGTTGCATTGGTACTTGCCTGACCTGGAATCGAACCTGCACACTCATACATGAGAGATTTGAGAAAAAAAGTTAAGATTCCACACAAACAAAAAACTTAAAATTAACAATATTTTTTGGGAAATACTGTGGAAGAAAACTATTGATATACATTATATGATAAACCAGCGTAAGACGTCCACCAACAAGATGGACAGACAACCATATGAAAGTTGCTGGAAGACGCTGGATGCAGGTCGCTTCCAACCGGTATGTGTGGAGATCTAAAGGGGAGGCCTATGTTCAGCAGTGGACGTCCTATGGCTGAGATGATGATAAACCAACCAATTCCTAAAAACGCAATTTCTTCTATTTCAGATACACTACACCAAAATCGAAACGTGACAAGGAAGAAAGAGACACGTACGCCATCCCTGCAAGTCTGAGCGAGACAGCAACGGTTTCCCAACTCCGTCCACCGTTAGAATATTAATGGAAACCATCTGTATTGGTTTTATTGCTACGTTGATGAAGAAAAATTTTGCTTACTTCATCATATTGTACTGATTTTGAGAAATATTTTTAAAGAACGACGCTTTGTCGTTAATGGTATGTACTTCTTATCTACTTTCTTTCCTTTACTTGCGATTGCTGAGTACAGGGTCCCGGGTTCAATTCCCAGGATGATCCGAAGTCGCTTTGTGGGTGTAAAGTAACTTTCACAAATCAGCACGGACTCTGGAAGTTGGTGTTTGATACACCTGTGCATCGGAGAGCACGTAAATGTCGGTCATGCGCCTGATCTCTCTCCGGTCGTGTCGGATTGCCGTCCCATCGGACTATGAGAGTGAGGGAATAGAGAGTGCACCTGTGTCTGCGCAAATATGCGTGCACTAATATTTCCTGCGCAGCTGGCTGATCTCTTTAGAGAGAACGGTCGGGTATTTAGTCATTTCAGACAACAAGCAACAGCCCATGGTCCGTGGTCCATGACAGTCGTTCTGGATGCCATTATTTACAGGCACAGACCTCTCACGCAGAGAAGGTGAATGACTTTATTCCCCAATTAGTGTGAGATTTAAGAGTCGATTTTATCTCAGTAGAAGCCTTCTTCTTCTTCCTGCCCTGTTCCCAATTCTATTTGGGGTCCGCGCAATGTGTTTTCCGCTTCCACTCATTTCGGTTAGACGTCATACTACTATCCACTCCCTTCTTAATCATATCCTCTTTCAAGCAATCAATCCATCTCTTCCTTGGTCTACCTCTATCTCTCCATCCATTCACATTCATACATAAGACACGCTTTGTAGTAGGAAGTCTAAAATTGTGCAATATATCGATTTAAATCGGACGCCTTAAAAATAACCACTTCGCGTGTTCAACGCTAATTATACGAGTAGAAATAATCGTCAACATCGAATTAAGAACTGCCTTGTTTTTGACCGATGAGGTGTCTAATATGAAGGAAGGGAATCTTCCACTATTTGTCAGCTTCGTTTTATAGCTGATGACAAAACAGTGTAGGTCATATGAGTGATCAACAACTTTTCTTGGTACTCGTTTGAGGAAAATTGCAATGGCGCCAGGATCGAAGAAAGAGTTTGCAAAGAAGTAAAATATAAAAATGAACTGTAGAATGTCTTGCTAAGAGCTTGCTCGAGCGCAGCTGAAACGATGCCGTTAATTATTTTTTTATAATTAATGAATGCACTGTCGTAAATAGTCCTTTATGCGCCCGGTGCGAGTTTTCAAAACTGCGCCCTTGAACATATTCTAACCAGGCTCTTACGAAAATCAGAACCGGATGGATGTTTTTGAGACATGTTGTTTGTTATAGCGTGCGTCCTTAGCTTGCAGTAACCGACAGGAAATATTTCCAAACTAGCTAGCTTGCATGCAATAAAACTAGTTACTCGTGTCTGGTCTGGTCATTTCTGCGCCTCCCCAGGGTCTGCGCCCTGTGCCTGGGTACCGCTCGCACCGCCCTATTTACGGCGCTGAATGAATGCCTGAAAAATAAATAAAAAACAAATGACAAACTAAAGTGAGGTAGTATATTTAAATTTCGTCCAAATCCGTTGAGAACTTATTACGTGTAAGAGTAACAAACATCCATACATCCAAACATCCAAACTTTCAAGTTCATGATGATTTTCCCTATCAGCCAACAGCTAACAGAAAAAAAACCCAACAGCCTAACCTTTTTGACACTACACAAAAGATTGACCAATGACCGTTCCACCTTTTGAAACCAATCCCATCATTATCCATTGATCCTGTCATCATTGTACCAGCTTGCCCTTGGCTTCCACCATGATGTCATCTACTCCCCATGGTCAGTACACGTGGCAACTGATCTCTATCTATATCTGTAAATAGTTTGATTGACTGTGTTTGTGTCTTTGTGTTGTGGTCAGCGAATGTTGGCTAGGATGCTTTGTTCAGCTCTTGTAAATTGTACCGGGGGGTGGCCCGGGTACTAGGTAAAAACTAGTGCGTGGTTCTTAGAAAGTCTTGGTGGCCTAGTGGATAAAGCACCATCAGCCTCTCCAGGACGAGTGTGTAGGTTTGATTGTCAGGCAAGAACAAATGAAACTTTTCTAAGTTCTATTTGTGGTTTTTAGGTCTAACAAGGGGTATCGGGTTGCCCAGGTAACCACATTAAACTCGGCTGCTAACCCTACATTTAACCTTAAAAGAGTATTTTCGCTAATCCTAAATTCTTTAACACAAGCCCCTAAGACAATTACATACAATCACTTGTAATAAAGAAGCGTAGACGTCCTGTACACACAACGATATTAATTAATACCTATTGAACACAATTAAACATTTGTGTGTGCAAATTTTTAAAGCATGGGAATTCAAGAAAGGAACTTGTTTCGGAAGGCACGTTAAATTGGTGGGTCCCGACTGTCATTTCTACATCTTTGGCAGTTGGTCGTCAGGAGCTAGAAAGTCTGACATCCGGTCTTACCAAGGGATATCAGGTTGCCTTACTTCTCCAGCTGCACCTATAGCGGGAGGGCTCATTTGATGATTTTCCACGAAAAAAAACGTAAAAATGTGATGGCGGCTTTAGTTTCAACCATTAGCTGCTGATAAGTGTAAGAAAACCTTTATTGGCCCTACTTGGGCGCCAAATCGTACATCATCATCATCATCATCAGCCTATCGCAGTCCACTGCTGGACATAGGCCTCTCCAAGTGCACGCCACTGAGATCGATTTTCGGCTTCTCGCATCCAGCTGCTGCCAGCCGTCTTGCGCAAGTCATCACTCCACCGTGCCAAATCGTACGCCAAATAATATTTTACATTTCAATTAAACTCTTGGTATAGTTCTAATCACGTTAAACCGCACATTAATTACGTACAAACGATGGTAACAATAGAACTGTTTGTAACTGTAGCCGGCCATCTTGGATTTAATAAATCTGTCATTGGCTCATTTTGGCGGGACAATGACTTGGTAACATGACCATTGCAGAAATTGTCGATTGTATGTTTTTTTTTTTGTAAATTTATTTAATTTTTTTATTGTACAGATGCCAGCACATCAGCCTACCTCATTTTGTCAAATTTCTTTGATCGATTTTTAACCTCATCACTATACCTGAAGGTTAATATTCGACTGGTGAAATTTCTCTGTATTTGTTTACTTGTCCTTAAATGCTAAGCCGTATAAGTTTTTGTTCAGCTTTTATTATCCCGAAACGAAATAAGCCCAAAAGTCGCACGTATATCTCTCTTCCTTACCCTCGTATCTTCCTTCAACCCTCAACCAAAGACCGCTAAATTTCTGAGGTACAGGCAATATTGATTTAAAAATGGTCTATATTAAACTGTCCAACATCGATCTTGAAGCAATTTTCAAAGAACCAATATGCAGAACCCTCGCGACTACAAAAGAGTACCCACAAACGTCTTGACCCGACGATTGTGTGACCCTGCGCAAGCCAAGTGGACCCAATTCCCGACATCCACACGCCGTTCGCGTTCCACTCTGCCATTGGCCAGAGAATTAATGACAATATTGCGTACTTATTCCTCTGACGGTCTACGTATGTACCCTCAATTTAGCAATAGAAGCCCAGAGTCTTGACGTCCGCGCGCATCGGCTGCCCGCGCTAATTTGATTTGAATTTCGAATTCGAAAAAAATTGCGAATCGATAGCCGTTTTAGCGCGTAATTTGAATTAACGGTCTTTTCTTTCTTTTTGTGTTTTTTGACTTTTAAAAATGGTGGACTGATGGTTTTTTTGAAAGACGGGGACGGTAGAGGAAAATTCCTTATCATGGGTTTCGCCAATATGGCTCTGTAAAATAAACTGTGATGAATTATTCGGACCCCTTCGAATGTTATATTGTTTATGTGTTATCAAGGACTCGTTTTAAAGGTGAGAACACGTGGATTGGTTGTGTTTTGTTTCTCTAGTGTGGTACTGGTTTTATTTGATACAGAGGTATTTCTTTGAATTTTTCGACTAATTTTCATTGTTCATACTAACAAATTAAAAAGAAATATTCTAAAAATCCGAAGCGAAGTCCAAAAAATGCATTCGTGTCAATTAATAGCTATTTACTAAGTTTGAAGTTACATAACATAAATTACCTCATTATTATTAAATAAATCTTTTACTTGTATACCCTAACATTTTCATGGTTGGCCAGTATTTTCTTCTATCTTTTACCTTCCTTCCAGGATTCAAACCCTTTTTCTAACCATGTCATCTTTTAAGCAGTCCAACGCGAGATCGCTTAGTTTAAAAAAAAGAATTATGATTATCTCTATCCAATGCAAGAGGCGAGGTGGATGATGACTTTTCTTAAAATAAAAGCATCCAGATCGTTTGTCGGCGACGGCGGTCGTTCTCTCTAAGGAGATCAGCCAGCTGCGCAGGACATATTATAGTGCACGCACACTTGCGCAGACACAGGTGCACTCTCTATTTCCCTCACTCTCATAATCCGTTGGGTCTGTAATCAAAGGTTTCTTAAAATAATCAGCTGTTACAAATACTGATGAAAAAACAGTGGAATAATGAAGTCTCCTGCCTCCCTCCCTCCTCCGCCATTTTGACTTCTGAACCCCCTGAAAAAGATATTTCTCATATTTTAATGTTAATGCTTTAAGGAAACGTATTACTTTAAAACAATTGTACGTTTGCTGCGCATGCGACGCGTCTGCCTGAATCACTAAGTACATAAATCAATAAAATCAATTAACAAGTCCCAATCGGTTTTTCAGAGAACAATAATATATACAACTACGCACACTATTATTATAAGCTAGAAGCCTAGAACATTCGATTTTAGAATCGATAAAATGGAATCTATCGACAGTCGATCGATTGGTCTGGTCTCCCTTCATCTGCCTAGCCTTTTCCCAAGCTATGTTGGGGCGGCTTCCAATCTTAACCGGATGCAGCTGAGTACTAGTGTTTTACGTGGAGCGACTGCCTATCTGGCCTATTCAAACCAGTTACTTTGTCAATACCTTGGTAAGGCTGGTTGTGAGACTTTCTGGCTTCTAATGAGCCGTAATGACTGCTAAAGTTGTACAAATGACAGCCGGGACACACCAATTTAACGTGCCTTTCGAAACACGAAAGAACTCGTCATGACAAGATAGTCAGCCATCCACGGTCCGATCGCGCCAAGCGTAGCTTAACCTTATGATCGATCGACCCGTGCGGCTGTTACTTAGCCACCAGCTCCTCCTGGTTGCAGTCTGATATATCAGAATAGCATATAGGCATGTTAGTAAAAGACTGACACTCCCTTCAGCTGCACCCACAGCGGGAGAGGTCAATGAAGATTTCTCCTTCTCAAAAGAGCGAAAAATATATTTGACGTTTACTACAGTTCTGCTATTTAAAACTGCCCAAAGCCCTTAGCAATTTGTACAATCCCCAACTCACTTAGATTTGAATCAAATGGTATTTTTGTTTTTTTTACAATTGTCAAAGATTTCAGCGACACAATTCCGCGAAGGCAATTAACGCTGAGTTGCCAATTAAAGAATTAGGCACGTCTTGTAAAGGATATTCCATGACTTGTTTTGTACTCGAAGTCAACGTATTATTTTATTAAAAGCTTTTATTTAACTTGCCGTGTATGTATGTTACGGTGGATTCTTTGAACTCAATTTGGAAGTAGATATCTTCAACTGATTGAGCTGAAATTATGTATACACGTTCAGTCTGGATGACAATGCAAGATATGTTATAAGACGTTATTCTAAATCCAATGTGGCGGACCTTCCAAGATGGCGAAGTAGTTATTTTTAACGAATTTCAACAATATGGGTATCAAATGAAAGGACTTATTGAGAGTGACTTAAGACGTTATTCTAAATCCAATATGGCGGACCATAAAAGCTTTTTAAAAAAGTTTTTTCTTTTAATTTATTAATCGTAAAGTTTGTATGTGTGGATGTTTGTTACTCTTTCTTAATTAAACAGAATACTAAACTTCGACAGCGGTTACACCCGCTTCCCTTGGGAACTAATTCGCGCATCCGGATAAAAAGTAGCCTACTATAGCCTTCCTCGATACATATGATATTAATACTGATTTTCCTCATATCGGATGAGTAGTCCAAACAAACTCCTTTATTTTTGGCACTCAGAAACAGGGCCGTCTTTAAACTATTTGAGGCCCTGGGCACATTAGGATTAGGATCATGGGGCCCCTATGGCCTATGACCTAAAAAACACTATTTAGTTATAATAGATAAAGAAAGTAGACAAACAAGGTTCTAAAATTTTTATCACCTTAATGTTAAGAATAAGTAAAATAATTAAAAGAAAAATCTATTTTTAAAAAGCTTTTATAGTCCGCCATATTGGATTTAGAATAACGTCAAATTATTTTTTAAGTCACTCGCAATAAGCCCTTTCATTTGATACCCATATTTTTGTAATTCATTAAAAATAACTACTCCGCCATCTTGGACGGTCCGCCATATTGGATTTAGAATAACGTCATATAACATATCTTGCATTGTCATCCAAACTGATCGTGTATACAAAATTTCAGCTCAATAGGTTGAAGATATCTACTTCAAAATTGAGTTCTAAGAATCCACCGTAACATACATACACGGCAAGTTAAATAAAAGCTTTTAAAAACAAAGATATCAATCACTTTTTCCAGAATGAAATCCAAGTAAACCAATAAAACCAAGTTGTCTTAGTATTCGATTGTTTGATATCAACAAACAGGCTCCAAATTGTCTTTTGTTTCTTTAAACTCTGTGTTAGAAATTAAAAAAAAAGACTTGAATGAAATTGTGAATGTGCCAGGATCAAGGGAAAAAGGAACTAGGGGGCCCCAATCGAACGCGGGGCCCTGGGCACGTGCCCATAGTGCCCAGTGGGAAAGAGGGCCTGCTCAGAAATCATATTCTCTATCATAAAATCTTCTAAACTCTCTCTTAGTTCGTTCTTCATAACCGTTTCTCTAAGTACCCGCCATATTTGCATCACGTGGCACTCAATTGCTGGCCATAGTGTAAATAGCCATCCAAGGCCTCGCGATATAAAACTAAGTGAATAATTTAGTGATGCGAGTGTAGACCTAAGGCGAATCGCTGTGCCATGAGGATTGGAGTTGACAGTTACAATGTAGTTCATCTACATGTACACTGATATAAAAAAGAAGAAAAAGAATAGTAATAAATAACTTTATTGCCACAAAACAAACCTTTTCTTACTTACAAACTAGACGACAGCAAAAAGGGTGAAAGTCTTAATAGGATTAATAACCCCTGACTCCTAAATTAACCTAACCTGTATCTTAGGACTCAGTTAAATATTTTTGTACGTGTGTATGTAAGTAATGAATAAACTCAAAAAGTACTGTGCCGATATGTTGGACTCTCCGGTAAAGTCGTTCTCGGTATACCCATTAAAAATAACCAGTGGCACTCAGACCTCGCCTGAGTGGAGGGGGCCTGGGACTCTCCCACCGGTGAATGCCCGCCTTACGGCAGGCCCCTCACGTCAAGCAACGTTCACCCTAAGTGATATAGGCTATATATATTTTATCCGGCTGCGGGTTATAGTTTCCACGGGATGCGGGTAAAACCGCAGGAAAAAGCTAGTAGTCTATATGTCTGGGATGTACCGGGATAAGGATTTTTTTTGAATTATTTGCTTTAATGTATTAGAAGAGGTGATTTTAGCGATTTTCAAACGAAAGAGATAGGGTATTCTTTAACAGGCCAGAATAAAATTATGTATGTTGTTCATGCTTAAACAAAATGGCGTCTCGTCTGCCATATTTACTTTTTTGACGTAACATTGGTTGACTGGATTGGTAGACATTTCTGGCATTTCACTACCCGTAACGACTGCCAAAAATGTTGACATGACAACTGGGATCCACCAATTTAACGCCTCTCCCGAGACTGAGGAACTCGTCATGACAAGATGGTCACTTCCACGGATCGACCGCGCCAAGCGTAGCTACATCTTATGATCGATCCACCGTCTATCTTAGTTTAATAGACCTTCTATCTTTAGTATAACATAGGCCATTTTTTGTAGGCGCTGGGAATACGACAGGGGTATGTGGGACTCCCCAGTAAACTCGTTCCCGGTATACCCACTAAAAATACCCAGCGGCACTCCGACCTTGCCTGAGTGGAGGGGGCCTGGGAGTCTTTGGCGTCCAGTCCCCCGCCTTACAGCAGGCCCCTCACGTCCCCTCCCAATAGGAAGGGATAACTTAGGCCCTGATCTCCTCAATTTTAAAATGTTACCAAAATATAAGTTCCAAATTAATATATCCATTGTAATTCCAGGAGCCGTAGTACACCGCCCCGCCACAAGGCCCCATACTACACGAAGAATCGGGAGGTTCACCAAACGCGACTTGTGCCACATGGAGCCCACTCTCGCTCACCCAACATATCTGATCGGGAACCGCTTCACCAAGAAAACCTTCCCGGGCCAGCCCCGCGAGTATCACCACTGCCGTGCTAATACCAATATGCTCTTGAAAATTGAGAACCAGCTCCTTCAAAGCCACCGTCAAAGGGAAACGACAGGAATCAAAAAGTTATATAACTCCTTCTTCGTATTATTTTAACGTGTTTGCCAAATCGTTCAATCATTCACTCATTTCATTCATCATTCAGTGACTTTTGTGTTGGCATGGCCAAATTGTGATGGAATTTTATGAAGATAAGGACTATAGTATGCATGATAGTCGGAAGGACGATAGCTATACTTGGGAGTCTAGCGTGAGATTGGCTCTGGTTGGAAGGGAAGAAGAACTCGGGATGTATTTGGAAGAACGGGAGGGGAGGAAGCGCAAGTGGCAGGGGGAGGGGAAAATGATGCGCAGGGATGACAGCGAGGACAAAGAGCAGAGGAAGGTGCCTCCTAAGAAGGTTATGGGTGAGTACTGAAAACTCTTTTATTTCAAACTAGTTGACTAGGTTTGTGTTATTTACGATCAGTTAAGAGCGCTTGCACCGAAAGTTGACAACGTCGCAAATAGCTGTCAAATATTTACAAGTTTTAATTAATTTGGCCATTTTACTATATGAAAGTAAGACATATGGCTCTGTAGCTCCCTAAAACATTGAATAGGAATTGCAATTAAAACACTAAATTTGATGTTTTTAACGTTTTACTTGTAAAAAAGGCACTTGGGATGTTTCCAACTACGTTTTTTACATATTTATAAAACTATATATTCTGTGTTACGATATTAATAATTGCAATTCCTATTCAATGTTTTAGGGAGCTACAGAGCCATTTGTCTTACTTTCATATAGTAAAATGGCCAATTTAATTAAAACGTGTAAATATTTGACAGCTATTTGCGACATTGCCAGATTTTCGTACACGCGCCCTTAAACCAACTACCAGTGATTGAAGATAATAGATGGAGCCACTAGTACCCTTTATTAGTCTCATTATTTTATTATAATAATATAATTTCGTGTTCCTTCCCTGTAGGTAGTTTTCGAGAAAATTTTTGACAGCTCGCCATTACATCGGTTATTTGAACGCTCGATAAAGTAACCGCGCATTGAGCAATGCCTTTCTAGAATAGTCCCCGGGTTAATTCTACTTTAACCAAAACTTAACACTAAACATTTCGTAACCAAGCTTCGAGCGACCGGACCTTAGCTATTAATTTTTTTTTTACACATTCACACCACGTCATTTAGTCCCAAACTAAGCAGAGCTTGTACTATGGGTACTAGACAACTGATAAACATTGTACTTATATACTTTTCTTTTGTAAATACATACATATTATACATAGAAACACCCAGACTAAGTCAAACACCCATGTTAATGCACACAAATGTTTGACTTATGCGGGAATCGAACCCGCGACCTATAGCGTGGCAGGCAGGTTCACTAACCACCACGCCATCTGGTCGTCAAATTAAAACCAAAACCAAATCATCTATCTTCTTAGCATAATATGATTAGTATATTCATATATGTACTTTTAAGATGGTTGATAAATTGATTTAAAATATTTAAACAAAATATACAACAGATACAAATTTCTTTATTTAATGAGACGCAGCTGCTATTGATATTAGCCTGCCAATCAGCGATGCCTTCACAAAGATTAAGTTGTGACGAGACACGTAGACACGACAGTGTGGTTTTTGTTTTGTGCCTACATTTATGTAATTTTGTGGTTGACCTACAAGATATTGTTAAACCGGCTTTCTTATTGTCCGATCTGTTATGAAAAAGTTTTGATGGTAGCCTAACTTATGTCACACTATTGTTAATATCTAGGCTGTGTTGCGCTATTTATTCTGAACATTGATAATACTTTTTACACAAAAAGGAATAAATATTCGGGTTTAATTCTATTATTCTCAAAATAGAAAAAACTTTCCTTTACTTTCTTTTGAGTTTGAAAATAGAAAATACTATTTTCAAACACAAAATAAATTATTATACAACACAAAATAATAGATTCTAAAAATAGAAAGTATTTTCTATTTTCAGAATAATAGAATTTAACCCTAATTTTGATTCCCATTTCTGTCTTGGTTCTAAGTCTTTAGCCTCACAGGGTAAACTTAGTGCTAGGCACAATATTAACGTTAATACATTATAACAAATAATCTTTGACAAATACTGATAATGCAGTAATGAGTTATGAATACAACACACAACAGTGGCTCATCACGCTTCGGGAACGACAAATGTGTTTGCGATTTTTTTGTCGCACGACCTAATAGTTTTTTTGTGTTAGTGTTTAAAGAAACAGTGTTTTATAGTTGTGTCTATGTGTGTGTGTAAATTAAAATAATCAATATAATATATATGGTAAAATTTAGACCAAAAAATATTATGTGATTCTTTTTTTTTGGAATGTCGTAATGTTTTTTTTTTTGTTGTAACTTTGTTTATGTTTGTTCTAATTTGTTTTGTTTTATGAGGCAACCAACCAATCGCGTGAATAAGTCACATTCGTCGCTTATATCTGGTTTATCCTTGGCACTCGTTACGGGTAGTCAGAAGCCAGTAAGTCGCCAAGGGGTATTGGGTTGCCCGGGTAACTGGGTTGAGGAGGTCAGATAGGCAGTCGCTCCTTGTAAAACACTGGTACTCAGCTGAATCCGGTTAGACTGGAACCCGACCCCAACATAGTTGGGAAAAGGCTCGGGAGATGATGATGATCTGGTTTATTCACGATACTATTATCTAACATACCTTCTATTTATAAACATATGTATAAAAAACCAGTCTCGATATCTTTTTTTAATTGAGACTTGTCTATCAAAATATACCTACCTAACCTACACACATATAGCATCTACGAGTATATAGATAAGGATCTGTATGAATTTGGTTTGTGGTGGGATCACCAGTCTACCATTTTGAATTTAAATCATCTGCCTAGCCGTTTCCCAAGCTATGTTGGGGTCGGCTTCCTGTTTTAACCGGATGCAGCTGACGCTGCTAATGCAGCTGACCAGTGTTTTTTGTGGAGCGACTGCTTATCCAACCCAGTTACTGACCTAGCTCCTCAGCTCCTTAACCTGGGCAACTCGATACCCCTTGGTAAGACAGATTGTTAGACTTTCTGACTTAAAGCTGAAATTCCCGAAACTACAGTAATGGCTCCCAGTAATTTCAAGTGCCTTCCGAAACATGGAGGAACTCGTCATAACAAGATAGTCACCCATCCACGATCCGACCGCGGCAAGCGTTGCTTAACCTTACGATCGACCAGCACGTGCTGCTACTTAGCCACGAGCTAGCTAGTATTGTTGGAGATGAATTAGAACATTTTGATATTAAATTTTGTCACGTACAATTGATATTATTTCCTAGTTTCTTATCCATAGCCTCGTAAACTTTAAACCGGTATAATTTCTTATATCTTGTTGCTATGTGAGCATTTCACATCATCTCAACTAATATTATTAACTAGTTGTTGCCAGCGACGTCGTCCGCGTGGGCATTAGGTGATTAAACCTTCACCCCCCCCTCCTGTACAGGATAGCGTGATAATATGTAGCCTATATGTTGACCCGACCTCTTAGTTATATTCATGATAAAGAAGCAAATCCAGGTAGTACTTTTTGAGATTATCAGATACAGACAAACAGACAAAAATTCTAAAAAAATTCGTTTTGGCTTCGATATCGATTTTAGATCACGCCCCAATTATTCTTTTAAAAAAATATTCAATGTACAGTTTGGTCTTTTCTTTGATTTTATTATATGTAAATATATATATATAGATGCGAATGTGTGTTTGTTTGTTACATACAACATTTTTAGCCTTTTTATCGTCCCACTGCTGGGCACAGGCCTCCTCTCACACAGAGAAGGATTGAGCGTCAATCACCACGCTTGCTCAATGCGGGTTGGTGATTTCAGACTTTATAGTCCAGGTTTCCTCGAGATGTTTTCCTTCACTTTTTAATCAGTCGTTAGTGTCCAAAATATACTTAGAAAGTACATATAACTTAGAAAAAGTTGCATTGGTACTTGCCCGACCTGGAATCGTATCCGCACCCTCGTACTTGAGAGGCTGGTGCTTTAACCCCTAGACCACCACAACTGTATAGACACTCTAGTCTTAGTATTATGTTATGGGATATTTACATAGTTCCCATTAAATACGGGTGATACTTAATTTTGAATTGTATCGTGTTTTTTTTTTACTAGCCTCATTGACATACCCTTCTCGTGGCTAATATTTTCTGATCTTTATCAGAGGTAGTCACTAGTCAGTATAAGCCCATACCACCAAGTCTTGCCAAGTAATTTTAACATGACACCCGGTAATTGGCTTGTGGAGGTCAGATAGGCAGTCGCTACATTTAGAATACTTTCGATTACAGACCATAAGTCGAACTCATAAAGATATATATTTTGGAAAAGTTTATGAAGATGAGTTTTCTATTTAAGAAGTATATGCTTCACACCACACTTCCTAAAAATCTGTTAATTAATTGTTAAGTTAATTAACCTGAGAAGCCATTATCATAACCAGTAATTAAGTTTATTGCATCATAAAGTTTTATTTTAATTATTTCTTTGTTCACTTTATTGTGTGTTAAGATGACATTTTCATAAAGTTGAATTCCATCATCCGTTTTTCCATGTTTCGAAATCATTATCTCCGGAGCCTTTTTAGCTGAGTACCAGTGTTTTACAAGGAGCGACAGCCTATCTGCCCTCCTCAACCCAGTTACCCGGCCAACCCAATATCCCTTGGTTAGACTGGCGTCAGACTAACTGGCTTCTGACTACCCGTAACGACTGCCAAGGATGTTCAATGACAGCCGTTTTCCATTGGTTCCTCCATGCTGTGGAATGAGCATTAAAATATTAGTTCCATCTGTTATATTTTCCGTGGGAAATCATCAAATGACCACTCCCGCAGTGGGTGCAGCTGGAGGGAGTGTCAGACTCTTACTGAGTAAAACCCACTATGTTCCTTCTGGAGGTCTTTGTGTGCCAAGGTCGCGGTAACTCTTGCGAACAACCCGTAGACCGCCAGGCCTCAGGCTTTAGGGGTCATCTCCAAATTTGCTGACTGTTCTTCGAGAAGTTGTTGCAAAGGCCACGCCACCATCCTAGACAACCCTTACGAGTAGTGAAGCTCTTGATCAATAAGGCTGACTATTACCTGGCTTACCAAGGGTACAGAATGTATTAAGGAATAGAACAGAAGAAGCCACCACTTCCTGAAAGTATCAAATTTTCCCAATCAAATTTGAACCATATGCTTCAGCGATAAAGTTGAAAATCTATTAAAAGAATTTGATAGATTGTGGTAATTAATAATTCGAACCCCGACACCATCTGCTAAGAACATACGGCTTAACTTCATTTCTAGACAAAGATGAGTCTTAGTATACGTAGATGTCGACCCATCCAGAGAATGATTGCGGCAAGGCCAACTTGGTTCATTGGACTATTACATTGGACTAGCCACGAACTCCTCCATACGTGACAACCCCAACGTAGTTCTAATAAGCCAATGAAGACCTTCCCTCATCTGTCGATCACCAGATCATATTACACAACCATCTCGCAGATCTACTTCTTAGATAGTAAAACTCATTTACAAAGACCCTTGACCTCGCGCGTGTCCGCCTGTTTGAAACCGTTGCCAATAACTATATGATATTGACTGACCTTTGACACAAACCAGCTTACTGGATATGGAGAGCCATTCTACAATAATTTATAGGTTAATGCTGATAAGGTTCTGTTCTGGTTTCGTTGAGGATGGCCTCTTAAAGTATGTATTTTTGGTAGCTACTTCTTATTTCCGACCAGCATCGTTTGCTAAGGTGTTACTAGATGTATTATTGAATGCCTCGGTGGTCTAGTAGTTGCAAAGAACAACTGCTGTATACGGGGTCTCGCGTAATCAGGGGAAATCGCTTTTGTGGGGTTTGAGAAACTTTCATAAAGCAGCCTGGAGTCTGGAAGTTTGTGATTGTTTCAATTGTCGGCTACGGCGGCCGTTCTCTTTTATGGAGATCAGCCAGCTGCGCAGGACGTATAATAGTGCAAAAGCATTCGCGCAGACACAGGCGCACTCACTATTCCCTCGCTCTCATAGTCCGATGGGACGGCAATCCGACACGACCGGAGAGAGATCAAGCGCAGGACTGACATTTACGTGCTCTCCGATGCACGGGTGAATCAATCACCAACTTCCAGACTCCAGGCTGCTTTATGAAAGTTTCTCAAAACCCACAAAGCGATTTCGGCCCGACCCGGGATTCGAACCCGAGACCCCGTGCACAGAAGTCGCGCCTCGCGACCACTAGACCAACAAGGCAGTCCAAACATATCACTGTATTGTCCTAAAGATATCAATTTGCTCATAATGGTAATAGTTAAACTTCACACTTGTTCGTGCTAATAACCGTGACGTATGATTTCAGCGACAATTTGCACGATAAAGTTGACAAATATTAGCCTTCTTATTTGTTCATAGATTTTATACTGTCCCTTTCTTACACTATCACGTGTATTCTTAGTTGTTTAAGGCATATATCTGCCTGTATGATCGAGAGTACCTTGAAAATTACTGCACGGATTTTCGTTCGATTTTTGCGCTTGTAGTACTGAATCTAGACATCGCAAACGCAAACACTAAAAGTCTTAATATTTTTAGTGTCGTCGATCAGGGTTTTTTAGCTCAGAAAAATAAGCGGTTTCCATATTTTTTACCTCCTGTAAATTTAGTCATATCCACTGGTCTTGGATAAGTTCTGTGCGAAAATAAACTTTGGCACACGTGTCGTCAAACTAGATGGTGGCCCGCAAATGCTGAGCACAGACAACCGCATGTTGCGAATAGGCCATATCCCTCGCATATCTCCGTTAGCGACACCCAAAAATGTTTTCTGCGCATCGCACCCGCGCTATTTCAAACTCCAACTCGTTTATTCAAATTAGTCGAAGCGATAGAATAGACTAAAACGCCCACCCTTCACCACTTCCTATGTGTTTGTTGGGAAGAAGAAGTAGCGCAACAAACTCCCCAGCAACACATGTCCGTCTGCTAAGTTTGAAGAACCAGATTTATAGAAACCAAGTCCAGCCTCATATTATTTGAGACTAAATTCCGAACCGCCATAAAATTAAGCGAAAACTCAAAAAATCCCAATAAAATTGTCAGATTTTAATACACTTAGCACCATTAGACCACGCCCACTTAAAGACTTCCTTTATGCAAAAATTTTATCTGTGTACAGACGCCAGCACATACATCTGTCGAATTTCCTTAATAGATTTTCGACTTTATCCGCTGAAGCATAAAGTTCAAAGTTGGCTGGGGAAATTTGTCAGTTTCGGATAGCATGATGTACATTTTTATTTATAGTAGATACATTTACTTCAAACGTGTACTATATTTACTAGCTTAAGGTGTACAAAACATATTATTGTTATATCAAGGAGAATCACGTTCAATTATCGCGTGGCCTGACGTAACAATGCTTATCTAAATAAAGCACCTCTATGTTTGCATAATTTCGTATCTGTCGCATTTTATATGTCTTTGCCTGTTGTGTGAGTGTAGTCGTGGTGGCCTACTGGTTAAAGAGCCAGCCTCTCAAGTATGAGGGCGTGGGTTCGATTCCAGGTCAGGCAAGTACTAATGCAACTTTTCTAAATTTGTATGTACTTTCTAAGTATATCTTGGACACCAATGACTGTGTTTCGGATGGCTCGTTAAACTGTTAGTCCCGGCTATCATTGAACATCCTTGGCAGTCGTTACGGGTAGCCAGAAGCCAGTAAGTCTGACACCAGTCTAACCAAGTTGCATTGGGTTACCCGGGTAACTGGGTTGAGGAGGTCAGATAGGCAGTCGCTCCTTGTAAAACACACTGGTAGGTACTCAGCTGAATCCAGCTAGACTGGAAGCCGACCCCAACATAGTTAGGAAAAAGGCTCAGGAGATGAAGTTAACAGGTGTAAAGAGAAGTAATCACCTCGAAGTCGCCGTAGTAGATCTGCGTGAGTAGCGCCAGCGTAATGGCGGCGGAGAGAGCGGCGTAGTATTATAATCAAGTAGCGCGGAGTGGTTTCCCCGGAACTCGGTTGAGACCGCGGGTTTACCAATAAGGAGACAAGCATCTTTCGAATGAAAATCTGCAAAAAAAATGCAAGCAATAATTTTAATGAAATAACTTCACAAAATTAAACATTATTTTGTCTACTCATTCGTATATCGATTTATCTCGGGTCACTTTGTAATCAAATCAAAACATAATATAACTAATGGCTAAAAAAACAGTTGACAATATAAAAATTAAATATTTTTATAAATTTTGTCACTTCGTAGTTGATAAGCAAATCTCAGTATATTATGGTGTTTTGAAAAACATACTTGACTGGGCAACCATTTTTTTTCTTTTACAAAAGTATAAACATCAAAAAGGCTCATGATCAAACCTTCTTATCGTAAGCTTAGGCCTCTTCTCATACACAGACGTGATGAGCAATATTCAGCACGCCTGCGTCAAATCATCGAATGACCCCTCAGCTGGACTGCAGGAAGGACTCTAAAAGATGAACTTTGGATTATGCATATTAATCGACAGTAATAATCTTTTTTATTTCGTGGGAAATCATCAAATGACCCCTCCCGCTGGGGAGCAGCTGAATGGGGTGTCTTGCTGGTGGGGCTCTTACTGACTAAAACCTTTAGTTCCTTCTGGAGGTTTTTGTGTGCCAGGGCCACGATAACTCTTACGAAACATTCCGCAGCCAAAAGTCAAAGTTTTCCATTTGCCCAGCAGGCTTCATTATTTGTCTAACCTGGAATCGAAACTTGAGCCAGGATGTATTAACATTGCCATGGGTGCAGCAGTGGGACAGCATGTTCCCCCCATACCCTTTTCCTTATCTCGGCAGCGTAACTTAATAAATTTTTCGTGTTAGATGTTATGAACATGGTTTAGACATTAGAACAAGTTAGATAATATAATGATGCGAAAGATACAAATTCGCATTAGACGCACTAAGTCGTTAATTAATGATTAGCAAACTAAAACTAAATATTTATCAACCGACAGCTGAGAATGTTTCACAAAAACTTTATTTGGAGCTATTCCATCCACCTAAAACCAGCACTTAAACTCCGTCTCCTACGGGGTCATAGCATTAAGGACCATTTAGATGGAGAGAGTTTCTCGCACGTTTCGGTACAGGAATGTCTTCATTTCTATCGCAAGCAATAATCGCCATAATATAATCGTAACAAAATGTTTACATTCAGCCAAGAACTAAAGTGTCGCCAGCGAGATTTGTGTATAACATATACAAATTTAGCGAAATGACACGCCGCTTGTCGCCCATGTCAACGGGCGAGAAGAGTGAATGTTTGGGCGAAGGAAATGTTTTATATTCCATCAATTATCTTATCCTCGAGCGGAGAAACTCTCCTCGTCTAAATAGGCCATTATGGTGGCTGTTTTACTTGGGTGTGACGCATATTTCCCTTTATCTCTTCTCTGTTTTGTATCAAATTTTTCTCTGTATTATTTTTTGTTGTATATGCGTCGCGTTCTTCTTCATTCTTTTTTAACTTAAGAGCCTAGCTCTTGTCGGTGCAGCTCATTCCATTTCTATCTATCGTGTGCCAGCTCTTGATCATCCTTATACGTTCTCGTACATAAATCAATGCATATTTTTGCTTTCTTTATTTCCTCTATTTTTTCTTTCTTGAAATAATTGACAGGTAGGTATTGTAAAAAAAAACATTGAATTTATTGATATTATGACTTATAAACGTATCGATTGGTTGCCTCAATAAAAAAAAACACGTAATTAGTGCATCATTAAATATTGATTAGCATCTACAGAATATTGGAGTAACTCAAATTGTTACCTTATATGATCAAAAAACTATGGGGGTCAATACAATAAATCGAAGAAATTCTACTGCAGTGTGAAAGTTTTAAAAAACAATCTAATAACAAAAGTGAAGTGATAAACGAATAATTATCAGTAAAATGACACTAGAACACTTTCTGAGCGCGACGAAATACCACAGAAATATCATCGTCAGCCAAGCGAACGCATGGACGTTTAAATTCTCGTTTTGTGACTGGTATTTCTGACAGTGACTTCAAAACCTTCAAAAAAAAAAAATCGGCTGTGATATCATTACAAATCATTTAAAACTCCAACTGAAACTACTGCCCTCTGTTATTCGAAATATCGAAAGTAGCGCCATCTATTAGTGAGTTTTGAAAACTTTGGTTTTGGAACGTTACGATTTGTTCGCAACACCGAATCGCCACCTAGCGGCGACTTGCTGAACTTGCAAGGAGCTAGTAGCGCCATCTGTTGGTGTGTGCCGTCAAGCTGTCGAACATGGTTGAAGACACGGCTCAGCAGCAGGACAGGGTGTCCGCTGCTGCGGTGCTGCAGTTTGCCGCAAGAGAAGCGAGGGAGGGACGGAGGTTCACCGAGTTTGGAGCACATGCGTTTGCGAGCATCACTTATAATGCTTACGGTACTTTTTGCGTATAATTTAATATAGACAACGATTATTCAGGCCAGTGTAGAAGAGCACTGGGCACGTGCCCAGGGTCCCACGATGGATTGGGGGGCCCTAGTCTCTACTCTACTCCACTACCAAATGAAAACCGACAAAATTTATACGAAATTTGATAAAATAAAATCAAAAATATTTCACTTAACCCTTAACTACCTTCATAGTCATTATTATGAAATTAGCCATATCACCAGTTATTTTATTTAAAAACCAGCGACAGCCCACGGCCTGGCTTACCTACTTACCTAGACAACTACTTTCCCCTTTTTCCCAAAAAGTAGCCCATATCCTATTCCGATATATAAGCTATATCACTGCCAAGTTTCATCAAAATCCATTCAATAGTTTTTGCGTGAAAGAGTAATAAACATAAATACCGACATACATCCTTACAAAATTACGTATTTCTATTTATAATAATTTATAGGATATTTAACGACTCCACAATATATACAATGATGCTCCAATTAAGCTTCTTCTATTCGTTGTCATTTTAATTGATATATTACCCCAGTTTACAATCATTTGTGTTTTAAAATTTGAGGATTGAACGTATGCTTAGTTTTTTTTTGTTTTAGAATGTAATTCTGTCTGACAGTTTGAGTACTATAAGTGGCCTACCCAAATGTCTTTTCCGCTGTTATGTTCGTCGGATTATTGAGCTCCTATGTTACTGTTGAGTTCAACGAAGACCGACAAATGCTTAACAGCTGACTGGACAGGTCCATTCAAACTTGTATGACACTTTTTACCCGACTGCCAAAGAAGGAGGGTAATGTTTTTTCAAAAGGTCATTTCAGACACAAGCCTACATTGCTCATCCATACTTTAGTATGTAATTTCTTTTTATGTCTGGACTTTAAAAGAGACTATGACCCTTGAGTTTCTTTCGGCGTTTCTTCTCAAGGCAGTCAGTTAGGAAATGCCGACCTCATCTCGTTATTTTATAAAAAAATGTGTTGACGTGTAAAAGTTTTGATTTCAACCTATTTGCAAAATAAATATCATTTATCATTTAGGTAATAAAGACTCGCATTTAAGTGTCTCTGTTGACACTTTTAGTGGCAGATTGGTACTTATCTGTGGGTTACGTAACTGCGACATGGTACCAAGTGCCTACCGAGATAGTGCCACTGGTACTTTTCCATACACGAGTAGTGCCAGGCGAGATATGGGGCAAAGCTTTGCAATAATGTGAGTTGTTACGTGGTCTTTGCGATTGTAAAGTTTTTATCTGTTTTTTAGCTGCAGTAATATTGATTCTTACAGAGTTTAGCCTAGCTACAGATTTTCAGGTGTGTTAAAGTTGAGAGCTAGTATTATTGATAGTTATAATGGCGTCCATACAGATTTTTGATCACAGCGGTCGCTCTCTCTATGGAGATCAGGCAGCTGCGCAGGAAATACTATAGTGCACAAGCATTTGCGCAGCCACAGGTGCACTCTCTATTCTCTCGCTCTCATAGTCCGATGGGACAGCAATCCGACACGACCGGAGAGAGATCAGGCGCAGGACCGACATTTACGTGCTCTCCGATGCACGGGTGTATCAATCACCAAGTTCCAGACTCCGGGCTGCTTGTTATATTTTGTCTCTTAAAACCCACAAAGTGATTTCGGCCCGACCCGGGAATCGAACCCGATCTTACCGCGTTTACTAACGAGCATGGTGTCTTTTTTTGTGCCACTAATCTGCTTGAACGCCCTAACCTCATGATGTCATCCTTGCCCTCCGGACTGGATTGGGATCCAGAGCGATCCCATCATAAATAAAAAAACAACCTTAGGAACTACTAGACGGTTCATCATCATCATCATCATTCATCATCTCCTGAGCCTTTTCCCAACAATGTTGGGGTCGGCTTCCAGTCTAATCTGATTCAGCTGGTTACCTTTATTTTGAACTACTAGACGGTTATGAAATATTATTTCAGTGTCAGATAGCCTATAGATTGAGGAAGGCTATAGGGTACTTTTTATCTGGCCGTGTGGTGTCTTTCCCACGGGACGCGAGGGAAACCGCTGGAAGAAGATAGTGTTATATTTAGATATATACAGTTTCATATAGACATATATTAAAGACAGATAAAAAGTCAAATCCTAACGATACCTTTATTTCAATTTCTGATTTCAATCTACATTACTTCAGAATTATTGAGTGGAAATCGAAAATACCCAAAACCTGGGATAAATTATCTACCTGCTGTCAAAATGAAGGGATATCTTTAAAGCGAGCCATTTTGTTATACTGTTTTTAGGGTTCCGTAACGGAATGGCGAATGGTGTATATCCATATAAATTAGTCATGTATATGTTTGTCTGCTCGTGATACGGACGTCATAGCCACTTTATTACGAAAGTATTAGGATTCAACAGTTGGACTACGGTAATTTACTATTTTTATACACAAAAAAATTATAGTGGGACCTTTAGTTTTGCTCTGGTTTTAGATTATAATACTCAAACTCACCCAACTCACTCAACTCACTCAAAATCATTTATTCAAACTAAGCTGTAAAACAGCACTTTTTGACCGTCAAATATTGCAAAAGACAGCCCCCAAAACGCCCACCCTTCACCACTTCCTATGTGTTTTTGCTGGGAAGAAGTAGCGCAACAAACTCCCCAGCAACACATGTCTGTCTGTTAGTTTGAAGAACCTTTAAACAATATTTTTCATACACAATTTGTAAGTAATAGAAATTTAATAATTTTGATGAAAATGAACTTTAAAAGCCTATCGATCATTCGTCAGCAAATCTACCACAAAACAAAAACACAAACCAATTCTTTTAAGCGACCGTAATTTATCCAAGAATTTATTCGTCGAAGATGCACAGATACACAAATTAGTTATAACTAGTTCATCACTCCGCGGGGTCAAAGTGTAACAGATAACGTCTGTACTGGATCGTCCGTCGTTTGTTTCAATAGCCTATTGATAATTCTCATGTATCTAGCTTGGTAGCTTGAAGACCTTGTTTAGAGGGTTTCCTGACGAAATTAAATTTGATGTTAAAGATGGTAGATAAATGTTAGAAAAGAATAATATCTAGCTTTAATTCCGCGAGACAAAAATCCAGCTTTGGGTGCAGGATGCACATGCAATACTGCCCTCCCGCCCACTTACACAAGCATAGGAAGGAAAGATACCACCCTCCCTCCCTCATCTGGACATGGAGAAATGGCAGCAAGCCCTGCAACCAAGCCGACTCGACACGTGTTTCGCACCTCCACGGGGCATCCTCAGGAGATGTTGACTCGACGACCGCTCGCGCCCGAGCGGCTATTAATATAATTAAAGCTAGATATTACTATTTTCTAACATTTATTGTAATGGATTTGCGCAAAGTAACGCCTGATTCAATAAGCTATCAAAAGATGGTAGATGTCTAGATAGAATCGTGTTCCTACGTGTTTCGGAAGGCACACTAAATTGATGGGTCTCGGCTGTTATTTGTACATCTTTGGCAGTCGTTACGGGTAGTTAGAAGCCAGAAAATCTGACAACCAGTCTTACCAAGGGGTATTGGTACCAGGTAACTGGGTTGAGATCAGATAGGCATATCGCAATTGCTTTGTTGGAAGTTGGTGATTGATACACGCTCACAACGGAGAGTCCTGGCTTGATCTCTCTCCGGCCGTGTCGGATTGCCGGACCATCGGACTATAAGAAGTAAAAAGAGTAAGGGAATTTAGAGTGCACCTGTGTCGTTGCCGACAATCAGTCTGGATGCTTTCTGGTTCTTTGTACGAGAGGAGGCCTGTACCCAGCAGTGGGACGATAATTAGGCTGTGACATGATGATATCTTACTTAATAATTGCTTAGCAAAAGGCGCTGTCCGAAATCTTGACCACAAAAATCTGATCCAACAGAAATAAACATGTATTCTATCGGAGATAACATTCAAACCATTTAATTAAGATATATTTTTGTTATCATGATTTGTTATCATGATAATTATCATAAAGTAGTTAATAGTTCCTGGTTAGCTTTACTTGACAGGTTTGACAAGAGGCATTTAGACCATCTGTTGTCTTAAATTTTTATTTTTGCATTTACTAACCATTATGTAGTCAACAACAAATTCTACTAATCTTATATAGACGTGAAAGTTTTGCAAGTGTAAATGGATGAAGTTTTGTTACTCTTTTACGCTAAAACTATTGGATGGATTTTGATGAAACTTCGCACTGGTATAGCTTAGATATCAGAATACCATATAGGCTTCTTTTAACCATGTGTGGGAAATAGTTTCCTTGGGACGCGGGTGAAACTGCGAGCAGTACTAGTCCACGTCAGCATTAAGTCTTCCGTGATAAATGAGATATCGTTTTTTTGTGGGAAATCATCAACCCTCATGAACCCTCTTGCTGTGAGTGAAACTGGTGGGAGTATCAGACTTACTGACTAAAACCCACTATGTTCCTTCTGCAGGCTTAGCATGGCAACCGTAGAAAGATTTCGTAAGATTTCTTTTGTCATTTTTTGAAGAAATTTTTCTTTTCTTCGTACGACATAAGTTTACAAGTGATTATATGCGAGTTGACAGATCGCGCCATGCTCGGGCAGAAGACATGTTGACGTTGGCAGAAATAGCTTTGTCTTTTCTTGACAGAATAGATATAGAATCGCCATGCTAAGCCTGCTGCAGGTTGCGAGCATGACTCGACCGCGGCCACGGTAACTCTTGCGAACAACCCGCAGCTTTGACAGTTAAGGAGGTATCTCACTCTGAGACAGCTTTTCAGATCGGTCTAATAGATCCTGAGATTAGTGTGTCCAAACAAACAAACACTTCACTTTTATAATATTAGTATAGATGAGGTCAATGAAGTCAGGGCAAATAAAACAAGCCAGCAAAACTACGAATATTAGTGCGAGAATTGCCATATTGATATCTCCAATCCAGCATAAAAAATAAGAGGTATATTAAAATTAAAAAAACAATGACTGTGATTCTGATAAAGGCCCGTGTTCGCTGTAAACAAGTAATATCTAAGGTCAATAAGTTAATTATGACGAACCAACTTATACTGGATTTTCTAGTATTACATCAAGTGTGCACGTTCTAGGGCCTTGGGTTCTAGGGCCGAGGCCTGCCGGGGCTCATAGGAGGTGACCCCTTGGGGCCAGGGTCTCGTGGGCTGCGGGTTGTCCGCAAGAGTTACCGCGGCCCTGACACACAGGGACCTGCAGAAGGAACGTAGAGGGTTTTAGTCAGTAAGAGTCTGACACTCCCTTCAACTGCACCCACAGGGGGAGGGGTCATTTGATGATTTAACATAAAAAAATAAGTGTGCACGTTATCTGGTTTGTAATTTTAAGGACTTAACTGAGATTCATCAGATTGTAAAGACGCCAGCACATCGCGCTACTACCATTTGTAAATTTTCTGTAACAGCTTTTCAACTTTATCACTGAAGTGTATTATAGAGTACATTGTGGCTCCATCTGTTACCGAGGTTTATAAGCACTTTTCCTAGAGGCTTTTTTATTCGTGGCAAATCATAAAATTACTCCTCCTGCTGAAGGTGCATCTGGAGAGAGTGTCAGACTATTACTGACTAAAACCTGTTTCTTCTAGAAGTCTTTGTGTACCAGGGCCTGCAGCTTTTAGCGAACCCCTGTGTCAATAATTTGTAACACAAACGTAAAAGTCATTGAACATCCTCGGCAGTCGTTACGGGTAGACAGAAGCCAATAAGTCTGACGCCAATCTAACCAAGGGGTATTGGGTTGCCCGGTTAACTGGGTTGAGGAGGTCAGATAGGCAGTCGCTCCTTGTAAAACACTAGTACTCAGCTAAATCCGATGATACTGGAAACCGACCCCAACATAGTTGGGAAAAAGGCTCGGGAGATGATGAAACGTAAAAGTCATCTCGAATTGACTGTCCTAGCCGAACCTGTTACTCATCATAACCCTGTTATTTCTTCCACCAGCGGCCTTAAGCGACATGGGCGGCAGCGGCACCAGCTCCTCATCGTCACACATGTCTCCCGGCTGGCAGGTCAACGACCTCGATCTGGACTTGCCCGGAGAACTGTCTATGAAGTGAGTATCTCTTATACTTATCAAACACGTTTAAGCATTCTTGGTTTCAAATTTAAAACGGTGAAAAAAAAAATTAACTGTCTTGATACTCATACCATATTTGGTCACACTATATAGTCAGTGAATCTGTCTGCCACGCTGAAGGTCAAGGGTTCGATTCCCGCATAAGTCAAACGTTTGTGTGCTTGAACATGGGTGTTTGACTTGGTCTGAATGTTCCTATGTGTATGTTTGTATTTACAAAAGAAAAGTATATAAGTATGTTTATCTGTTGTCTAGTACACATAGTACAAGCTAAGATAATGGACTAGATGACGTTATGTGAATGTATGAGGAATTATATAATTATAATAGCGACCCGCCCCGGCTTCGCACGGGTATAATGCTGATACTAAAATTATACATATAAACCTTCCTCTTGAATCACTCTATCTATTAAAAAAAACCGCATCAAAATCCGTTGCGTAGTTTCAAAGATTTAAGCATACAAAGGGACATAGGGACAGAGAAAGCGACTTTGTTTTATACTATGTAGTGATTATTTGACATATACAATGTTATATTTCAAAAAATCCCTTAAATCACTTATCTAGTTGAAACTTTGTACTCTTTTATATAGCAACATAAAAACATACTACAGCGCCATCTCTGATTGAACGTACAAAACACTCACCAATTAGTACCCTCCCTTGCCGCAGCGAGGCGCTGCTGTCGCTGCCGTCGTTGGCAGTATTCAAGCAGGAGGCGCCTTCTCCGACTGGCGCCGTGCTCTCCCCTCCACGACGCGTATGGCCTCCCAGGAGACCTGATGATAGACAGGTAAGCGAGCTTAATCTATGTACAGACGCAGGTTAACCTACTAGAATCAGTCAAATTATACCAATCGAATCGACATTCTGGTACTGCGATAAGGTTGAAAAAATCTATTAAAGAAATTTGACAGATTGAGGTAGGTTGACGTGCTGGCGTCTGTAGAATGGTCTATGTGCTGGGATTCTTGGCTGTTATTAAATTTCCTTCCGCTTGGCGTTGGTTATTACTATACTAATACTCGTTGAAGCCTGTATGACATCTCAGTGAATATACAACTATTTTGTCGTAAAATGTATAAAGCTTCATTGTCAAAAATAAGTTCATCATCTCCCGAGCCATTTCCCAACTACGTTGGGGTCGGCTTCCAGTCTAACCGGATTCAGCTGAGTACCAGTGCTTTACAAGGAGCGACTGCCTATCTGACCCCCTCAACCCAGTTACCCGGGCAACCCAATACCCTTTGGTTAAACTGGCGTCAGACTTACTGGCTTCTGAGTATCTGTAACGACTGCCAAGTGCCAAGGATGTTCAATGACAGCCGGGACCTACAGTTTAACGTGCCAACCGAAACACAGTCATTGGTGTCCAAGATATACTTAGAAAGTACATACAAACTTAGAAAAGTTACATTAGTACTTGCCCGACCTGGAATCGAACCCACGCCCTCACACTTGAGAGGTTGGCTCTTTAACCACTAGGCCACCACGACTTTTGTTACATTTGATGTTGACATTGTCTAAAATAAATTACATGAATAAAAATCCACCTTCGCATGTATCGTCGCTTCGAAATATAATTCTAATTTAAAAGTGGCTCGTCGAAATGCATATTTCTCAAGAATGGCTTGTCCATTTTTTACCAAGTGGTCTGGAAGCCAACCATATACAATAGTGTAAATTGGGAAAAAAGACTGATAACATCATCAGCCTTTTTATCGTCCCACTGCTGGGTACAGCCCTCCTCTCACACAGAGTGAGATTGAGCATTAATCACCACACTTGCTCAATGCGTGTTGGTGATTTCAGACTTTATAGTCCAGGTTTCCTCGAGATGTTTTCCTTCACTTTTAATCAGTCATGGCATCAATTGTCCAAGCTATACTTGACAGTACATATAACTCACCGATAACTTACATTGGTACTCGCCTGGACCTGGAATCAAACCCGGACTCTCATATTTGAGAGGCTGGTACTTTAACCACTAGGCTATTAATCATTTCACACACACTTCCTTACTAAAACTAGTCTGACAGAAAACTTTTTCACCTTTTTTTACACGCTTATATTAGCTTTTGTAACTATGTATGTAAAAAAAACCTTGCAATCTTAATTTGACCCACTTCCCGGTCTTCGATTAGGATAAAATTTTGCACACGCTCTGAGTTCTGATGTCAACACATAAATAGCTAAGAAACGTCATTATAAATCCAATATGGCGGACTCCCCAAGATGGCAGACTGGTGGTTTGAAATTTTTACTGCGAGCTAAAAGCGTATTTTTTAGTTTTTAAGCAAATATTACTTCGTGCAAATAAAGTGTATCATTAAATAGCTGATACACAATGGTTTTCTTTTTTTTAATTCTCAGATCAGTGTGGATTATGTCGAGTTACACCAGAGGCAGGCGGTTTCTGACAGAGATTTCAAGAATATATGGGAGGTGGATATGTTATCTTCTTAGAGTTATACATTGACGATATCGCTATTTCAAATCTTCTAATTTCTACTACTAGAGCAATACCTGTAATAAAAATATCTGTTTCTTGCATAATATAAGGCTGGTTAAAAGTACTAGTCGCCGTAAATTCTGATTCCGTACAAAAAGACAACAAAATTATACTTCTAATTATTTAGTTTTCAAATGTCCTCATTAATCATCTCTTCTTTACGTTACGTCCAGTATGTTCGTATCCTACATTATTTTCAAACTCAAAATCATTTATTCAAACTTGGCTGTAAAACAGCACTTTTTGAACGTCAAATATTACAAAAGACAGCCCCCAAAACGGCCACCCTTCACCACTTCCTATGTGTTTTTGCTAGGAAGAAAAAGTGGCGCAACAAACTCCCCAGCAACACATGTCTGTCAGCTGGTTTAAGTTTAAAATAGGATCATCTTTGTTGCTCTCCTATCTCTGAAATCTTTGCTTCAACTCGCTTTATTGTCCTGTTTCTTTATTGCGTGATGTCAATACAATTCTTGGTCCTGATACTAAAAACTCGAAAAGGAAAAACAAATGATTAGCATAATTTGATGCAAAACCGGTCCATCCATGGTTTCACCTATGTATAACAGATGGCGTTAAACACTTTTTCGACATATGTATTGGTTATTTTTGCGAATGAATGGAGATCTTAATATATACTAAATTAACAAAAGGTGCATTGGCCATATTCTACCATATAGGCTTGCAAAAAACATAAGGTACATAAAAATAAAAAGACCGTTAACGGGTATAAAAAAAAAATATAACTTATCTTCTAAAAAGCCATTGGCGTTGTTACAAATCCAAACTGATCTGAGAATTCATTAAAACACAATATTTTCTGATTAAACCTTTATCTTGTAATCAACTCATCCTTACTAATATTATAAATGCGAAAGTAATACCTTCTGTCTGTCATGCTTTCACGCTAAAACTATTCATCATATCCCGAGCCTTTTCCCAACTATGTTGGGGTCGGCTTCCAGTCTAACCGGATTCAGCTGAGTACCAGTGTTTTATAAGGAGCGACTGCCTATCTGACCTCTTCAACCCAGATACCCGGGCAACCCATACCACTTGGTGGTATTGGTATGATAAACTATCTAGAACTTATCAGCAACCGGTGAAACTGGCCCTTGATATCCACAATTATGGTGATTTCTGCCGAGCTAATCTCAGAGCTGACTACAGTTTCGATAATTCCTTTCACACAGATCACCAGCATGGTGGTGGACAACAACCGCGATGCCATGGAAGAGGGTAGCTGCCAACAGTCCCCGCCACACAACGGGAACATGATCGTGCAACATGGTAAGTGGCGACATCTCTTTTGTAAAGTCATAAAGCTGTTTTACGTATTAGTACTAGTGTTCGCCGATAGATGGCGTGTTGTGCTCTAGATCGCGCAATTGGAATTCGGTTATCGAAATGAAAAAAAATATAAGCCTGTACAGCAATTTGCAATAAATTTAATAAACAGGGAATAAAATTGTTTGTTAATGATCATGATATCTAGTTGAAGCAACGCTTGACGCGGTCGGTCCGTGGATGGGTCTATTTTGTAATGACGATTTTCGCAGCGTTAAATTGGTGGTTCCCGGGTAATTAGGAAAAGGCTAGCCAGATGATCCACATATAGTCCAGAAAAATTGTGTGAAACTTCATGAAATATGATTGGCATCTATATTTTTTTATTAATAACTATTTCTTTTCGGCTTTTTATTACAGGTAGTCCAGAAAGCATGCAATGCCAGCCGACGATGCCTCCAGGCACCATTGTACCCATCAACGGATATCATTCACCAGGCGCTCAGGAAAACAAAAGTAATTGTTGATATTATTTCATTAACATTTGCCGCGAAACTGCCTCGTTGGTCTAGTAGGCGCATAGCATGACTGCTGTGCACGGGGTCTCAGGTTCGATTCCCGGGTCGGGCCGAAATTGCTTTGCAGGTTTTAAGAGATTTTCATAAATCAGCCCGAAGTGTGGAAGTTGTTGATTGATACACGTAAATATCGGTCCTGCTTGTGTTCTCTCTCCGGTGGTGTCGGATTGCCGTCCCATTGGGTTAGCAGAGTGAGGGAACAGAGAGTGCACCTGTGTCTACGCAAATGTGCGTGATGTATAACATGTCCTGCGCAGCTGACTGATCTTCTTAGGGGGAACAGCTGACGTGGCCGAAAATCGTTCTGAACGCCATTATTTGCCGCGACCCGATGGAACTTTGTTCTTTCAAAAAAGCTTATCTCCGTCTCACCTATCCCCATGCCAAATTGTATCCAATCGGTTTAGCTATTTTAGTGTGAAAGTGTTACAAACCAAAAGCTCACTTTCGCATTTATCTTGTTTTTGACTGTTCCCTGAGTCCCGAGATTACTACTTCCCGCAATAAAGCATTCTAATAGAAGGCCCCCATCCCCTCTTTTTTGGTGGGTATGGAATCAGTACCTAAATGACGGGTCTTTTAGAGGATAAATAGGTTGGTGCAGCGGAAGGGTGTAACACACTCTTACTGACTAAAATCCACCTTTGTGCCTCTGAAACCCCTCGTGTTCCACGGCCTCTTTCGATCGCTACTACTGATCTATCAGGCTTTGGTCCTGGAATGACCTGATGATACCTTAATAACTTATTCTCAATCAACAGATGCGGGACTGCTGATGTGTTCTCCAGTGGGATCGCTGGACGGGTTCCTCCACTCCCCCATACAGGCGCGCTCTGAACCCAGCTTCAAGGATGATACCAGGTAACAACGTATTTTATCTCCTCATATAGTTTTAGTGTTTTATATATTAATAGTCGTGGTGGCCTAGTGATTAAAGAGCCAACCTCTCAAGTGTGAGGGCGTGGGTTCGATTCCAGGTCGGGCAAGTACCAATGCAACTTTTCAAAGTTTGTATGTACTTTCTAAGTATATCTTGGACACCAATGACTGTGTTTCGGATGGCACGTTAAACTGTAGGTCCCGGCGGTCATTGAACATCCTCGGCAGTCGTTAGGGGAAGTCAGTAGCCAGTAAATCTGATGCCAGTCTAACCAAGGGGTATTGGGTTGCCTGGGTAACTGGGTTGAGAAGGTCAGATAGGCAGTCGCTCCTTGTAAAACACTGGTACTCAGTCGAAACCGGTTAGACTGGAAGCCGACCCCAACATAGATGGGAAAAGGCTCGGGAGATGATGATATAGTTTTAGTGTTTTAAATAAACAAATGCTAATCTATTCAAGTCTGGCTCGTGACTAAAATGGTATAGGCTTTGGAAAGTCGCGCCCCGGCAGTGTTTTTACAGAGCTTAAATAGTCAGAAGCCAAAGAGCTGACGATCAGTTACACCAAGGAATATCATGTTATCTATACATATAATAAAATCGTAGAAAATACAAAACTGTACATTGAATATATTTTCTATGATGAATGATAATTATATGATCTACAATTATTGATATCGAAGCCAAAAATATAGTTTTTAGAATTTTTGTCTGTTTGTCTGTATGTATGTCCGGGCTAATCTCAAAAAGAACTTCATGGATTTGCTTCAAATTTGGCATGAATATAACTCAGAGCTCGGGTCAACACATAGGTTACATATTATCATGCTATCACCTTCGGGGGGAGGGGGTGAATGTTTAATCACCTAATGCCCAAGCGGTCGATGTCGCGGGCAACAGCTAGTAAAAAATAAATTGGCTTTTTAGACATTTTCTTCAATATACCGTTCAAACAAATATAACTGGTATTTTTAGCGGAATAACAGTCGATCGCATGGAGCAAGCGTGGTAATTAACGCTCAATCCTTCTCCATGTGAGAGGAGGCCTGTGCCCAGCAGTGGGACTATAAAAAGACTAATTATAACAATGATGATAGTGTCTGCCTAGAATCCAAACTCACTTTAGCGAAATTCTGAGCTGATCTTTGAAAAAAGTTTTTTTTTAAATTACAGATTCCAGTATGTTTTAGCAGCTGCTACCTCTATAGCCACGAAGCAGAATGAGGAGACCCTCACATACCTAAACCAGGGTCAGCCCTATGAGATCAAACTTAAGAAGCTCGGAGATCTCTCACACTACAAGGGGAAAATATTGAAGGTATACATTTTAAGTTATTTTCTTGAAATTTCTTGATCAATATTATTTATCAGCTTTCTTTTTCCTGCACATGGATACATTGTATAATAATAGCGTCCAGAACGATTGTAGGCCAAGGCGGCTGTTCTCTCTTAGAAAGATCAGCCAGCTATGCAGGAAATATTATACTGCACAAGCATTTGCGCAGACGCAGGTGCTGTTTCATAGTCCTCAGACCCGATGCACGGGTATAGCACTCGCTAACTTCCAGACTCTAGGCTGCTATTGTGAAAGTTTATAAAAATCTACAAAATGATTTAGGTCTGAATATACAGGGTTAGGGTTGCAACCCAATACACCTTGGTTAGATTGGGATAATAAGAATCACACTTTTCGCACAAGAAATCTTGGAGAAATCGGTGTAAAAAAACATAACGACCGAATTGAGAATTTGCTCCTCCTTTTTTAGAAGTCGGTTAAAAATAATTGAATTTAATTGTTTCGCAGAGCGTGATCAAAATCTGTTTCCACGAGCGTCGCCTGCAATATATGGAGAGGGAGCAAATAGCCCAGTGGCACAACGAGAGACCTGGTGAAAGGATTGTCGAGGTAACCTTCTATTTTTAGGACCAAAGTTTTTTGAAAAATAAGCAGAAGTCTTAAGAGAAAAGACGACCAGATAGCGTACCGGACGTAGGTCCCTTAGGGCCCCTTAGGCCCCTTAGGGCCAAGGTCCTGGGCTGCGGGTTGTTCGTAAGAGTTATCTTGGCCCTAGCACACAGGGACCTCCAGTTTCTAGAAAAGGATTAAGAGAAAAGACGACGAGATGGCGTAGCAATCATACCTCTTAAGGTCAAGGTCTGCCGGGGCTGCTGGTTGTTCGCAAGAGTTACCGTGTACCTGGCACACAGGGACCTCCAGAAGGAACATATTGGGTTTTAGTCAGTAAGAGTCTGATACTCCCTCCAGCTGCACCCGTAGCGGGAAAATGTTGACTACAGTTTATGGTGAAAACAGACAAAATTGTTGGTAGAAGCTAGTATTTTGTTTTCAAAAAAACATGTCCCATATATTCTACTTTTCAAACGGATAAAGATAAATAAACTTAAATACTTCTTTTTTATAAGATCTCAACATCGCAGTAACCTATATTTTTTTCTAAATTGTTCAATTTCCAAACAGGTGGACGTGCCTCTCTCGTACGGCATAATTCGCGTTGAGCAGCCGGCCTGCTTGAACGCGCTACATGTCTTCTGGGACCCCACCAAAGATGTTGGCGTCTATATAAAGGTATACAAACTAATCTCTACTTATATTATACAGCTATACAGTATATTTTGGGACTTTTTAATGGCGAATCAGTAAATAAATAAACAATTTAAATCATACATTATGCTAGAATAAAACTTAACTAAAAACTACTATCTATAATTACAACAAAATATATATATATATATATCTAAATTAACATAATTATACATCTGTATATATAATACACGTCAGGCATCGAAGTATTCCTCCGCGTCGCTGTAATTCGGAAATACAGTTATATATACAGTTGGTTTGTTTTTTAAAGATAAAAAGTCATTTATTCAAATTAGGCTGAAAGTCAGCACTTTTTGAAGGTCGATTATACAAAAGACAGCCCCCAAAACGCCCACACTTCACCACTTCCTATGTGTTATCGCTGGTAAGAAGAAATGGTGGAACCAAGTCCCCAGCAAAATTAATTCGCACCCACGTTTTGGGTGACCCCTCTCTAAACCTCGTAGGGGGTAATTTTCTTATTTTTAGGACATTCAAAAACGCGGGTTTTTAGATTTTTTAAATCTATTTTTTTATCTTTGTTATTTTCTATTTACACGTATACGGTATCTGCCTCAAAAGTTACTCCATACAAATTTTATCAAAATCGATCCAGCCGTTTTCTTAATTGTGAATTGAATTGTCATCGAGTTCGAAGGTATCCTGAAAATTTCAGCCTGCTAGCTTATCAGGAATTGCCTCAAGTCCATACAAATTTTATCAAAAACGCTCCAGCCGTTTTCTTAATTGCAAATTGCATTGTCATCGAATTTGTAGCTACCCTGAAAATTTCAGCCTGCTAGCTTATCGGGATGTGCCTCAAAATTGAGTTGCAAACATCCAACCGGAACGACAAACAAACATACAAACAAGAAAAGTGAGTGTATATTGACGTGGGAAAATGGTTTTGTTTCAGGTGAACTGCATATCTACTGAGTTCACAGCCAAGAAGCACGGGGGGGAGAAGGGTGTTCCCTTCCGTATTCAAGTTGAGACCTACCTCGCTAGCGACGAGCATAACAGGCTACATGCTGCAGCTTGCCAGATTAAGGTATATGATATGTTCTATGACTGCCTCGTCGGTCTAGTGGTCGCAAGACGCGACCGCTGTGCAAGGGTCTCGGGTTCGGTTCCCGAGTCAGGCCGAAATCGCTTTATCGGTTATAAGGAATTTTCATAAAGCAGCCTGGAGTATGGAAGTTGGTGACTAAATGTCGGTCCTGCGCCTAATCTCTCTCCGGTCGTGTCGGGTTGCCGTCCCATCGGACTATGAGAGTGAGGGAATAAAGAGTGCACCTGTGTCTGCGCGAATGTGCGTGCACTATAATATGTCCTGCGCAGCTGGCTGATCTCCATTAAAGAGAACATCTGCCGTAGCCGACAATCGGCCTGGATGCCATCATCATGTTCTATGACTTCAACAACATGGTTTATTAAGTCGTGATAGCCTTGTGGCTAAAGAACCAGTCTCTCAAGCATGAGTCTGCTGGTCCGATTCCACCTCAGGCAAGAACCAATGCAATTTTTCTGTGAGTTATATGTACTGTCTAAGTATATCTTGGACACCAATGACTGATTAAAGGTGAAGGAAACCATCTAGAGGAAACCTGGACTATAAAGTCTGAAATCACCAACCCGCATTGAGCAAGCGTGGTGATTAACACTCAATCCTTCTCTGTGTAAAAGAGCGCCTGTGCCCAGCAGTGAGACGATAAAAAGGCTGATGATGATGATGGTTGATTATTAACCTTGTGGTTTAGTAGTCGCGTTACGCGACCGCTGATCACGGAGCTCAGGTTCGATTCTTAAGAGACTGGATTTGGCACTAGGCTACCATGAATTAAGACTCGCTTATCTCTAAAATAGCGCATCACTGCGCAAAATTGCGCAACACTGCGCAACACTGCGCAAAACTAACAAAGCGTTTCTTGACCAGGTATTTAAACTGAAAGGAGCGGACAGGAAACACAAACAGGATCGTGAAAAAGTCATGCGAAGACCTCGAACTGATCTGGAGAAGTACCAGCCGGGGTGCGAAGCCACTGTCCTCACTACGGTAAGAAAATCAGAAACTTAGCATCTGCCTAGCCTTTTCCCATCTATGTTGAGGTCTGCTGCCATCCTGAGCTGATGAGCTGAGTACCAAAGTCCTCATCTGCCTAGCCTTTTCCCTACTACATTGAAGTCTGCTGCCATCTTGTGCTAATGCAGCTTAGTAACAGTATGTCAAATGAAGCGACTGTCTAATTGACCTCTCCAACCCAGTTATCCCGTAATATGATATTCCTGGGAGTTCTGGTGAATACCCATAATAATCGGGTAGGTACAAATGAGTTCAAAACCTCGAATCTTTTCACCAGCACAGTCACGTATAGATGACCAGCCAAAAAGTGCCCAGCACGCCATGGTCACGATTTCATGACAGACTTTTAACCCCCTTATTATAAAACGTAGTCTAAAAAAGTACTAGCTTTATTACTGCGCTTAAACCGCCTTCTCGAACAAAGTTGATGGCCTAAACCTAGCTAAACTTAGTTTGGCGCTGAGGGCACGTCTCTCTTTTTTTTTCTTTTTTTGTTAAAACCTACTTACGTAGGTTCTAGATCTTTCGCTGACTAATCTATTATAATATTAGTTTCTTGTCTAAAATGCAGTTTTAATATCTTTGATTTTGTTGACAGCTGTCAAATGACGCTCTGATGCCGCCGCCATCTTTAGTAACCACCTCCCCACCGTACTCGCCAGAAATGTGGTAAGTTTTTTTTTAATCTATTTTTTGACGAAGGTTTTTTTTTTAAAAGCTTTTATTTAACTTGCCGTGTATGTATGTTACGGTGGATTCTTTGAACTCAATTTTGAAGTAGATATCTTCAACCGATTGAGCTGAAATTTTGTATACACGTTCAGTCTGGATGACAATGCAAGATATGTTATATATGACGTTATTCTAAATCCAATATGGGGGACCGTCCAAGATGGCGGAGTAGTTATGTTTAATGAATTTCAACAATATGGGTATCAAATGAAAGGGGTTAATGAGAGTGACTTAAAAAATAATCTGACGTTATTCTAAATCCAATATGGCGGACTATAACAGCTTTTTAAAAAAAGTTTTTTCTTTTAATTTTTTATCAGCCTAATTTGAATAAACGAATTTGAGTTTGAGTTTGGAAGCGGGTGGAATCGCAGGGAACTACTAGTCTATCGTTATTAGGTGTAATTTTCCATAAACCGACTAAGGGATATTAATGACTTATGCGTCACAGATATCAATTTCTCTCAATTGCTAAGATAGTTGATATTTATTCGTCGTATCAATGTTAATTGCTAAAAGTATTACAAAAAATATTATTAATTACAACTCATTTTCATTGATGACCCCGTTGGCGCAATGGTAACCCCACCGGACTGCCGAGCTGAGGGTCTCGGGTTCGATTCCCGGCACAGTCGATATTAATGTGATGGGCATGCTTGCTGGCTGTGGACTTGGTGTTATAATATGTATTGATAAATATATATGTGTAAAGTATATGTAGTTTATCAGTAGTGTTGGCACCCATAACACAAACTAATCAATAGCTCTTACCTTGGGGCTAACCGACCGTGTGTGAACAGGCCCGATATTATATTATATCCATAAACCTGTGCTGCTTTTACTAAGCCGCGAGTTCCTCTTTTCAATAATTGGTAGTAAAAAAATTGCTGGGGAGTTTGTTGCACCACTTCTTCTTCCCAGCGAGAACACATAGGAAGTGGTGAAGGGTGGGCGTTTTGGGGGCTGTCTTTTGGTTTGACGTTCGAAAAGTGCTGATTTATCAGCCTAATTTGAATAAACGAGTTTGATTTATTTTTAACCAAGTCTAAATTTTTTTCTAGATTATAAAATGACGTCGTCAGTTCTAGCATTGAAAATAAATAAACACTTGATTAGAACGCTTGTTTTTATTGCAACATTTAGGTGAAGGACAGATAATGTTGAACAGATAAAAATATGTCCTAGATTTTGCGAATTACAAGGCAAACATAAATACGAAACACGTACCTACCTATTTACAAACCCAATCAATAAGTTATTGATTTCAGACCTAACCTAGTTTTACAATCGCTACAATCGTCATTAAAAAAAAAACCTAACTATTTTGGCAACGCTTGGCATGGTTGGTTCGTTGATGGCTTACCATTCTGTCATAAAGAGTTCCTCCGTGTTTCGGAAGGCATGTTAAATTGGTAGGTCCCGGCTGTCATTTGAACATCTTTGGCAGTCGTTACTGCTAGTCAGAAGCCAGAAAGTCTGACAACCAGTATTAGATAGATAGATAGATAGATAATACTCTTAATTATGTACCTATACCAATGTAAATAACAAGGAAAAACAAAATATTAAAACAAAAGACAACCTTTGGACGGATTGAGACTTGTTTTAGTAAGGGGTATCGGCTTGCCCATGTTGATGAGGTCAGATAGGCAGCCGTTTTCGTAAAATGCTGGTACTCAGCTGCATCCAGTTAAGACTGGAACCCGATCCCAATATAGCTTGGGAAAAAGCTAGGCTAAAAATAAATGGATTAATTTCTTTCTTGAGTTCTGCTTGTCCTAATTTGTCTCTTGACTCCTGGTGACTTTCGAATAGTAAAAATTAACAAACAAAACTCTACCAGCGCACGCGCGAGGCATCAAATATCTCTCTTCAGAAGACCAAAGTTCTTGCGAAACCAGGGTCGCCAATAGACAATAAAATACATGATTAAATTCGCCTTCATACTAATGAGCTGAAGTTATGTGACCTCTGTCAATAAATATCCGTGTCTATGTAAGTACCTACTTATATAGGGTGACTGGTAATTAGTGACCGATATTTAAACACGTGATTGTACTCATGATTACGAACAACTTTCCCAAAGAAACTTTTTTTTTATCATTATAGCAAAATTACAGGCGCGCGTGCAAAGTTAAAATTTCGCGCGTGCCGTCGCCCGATCAGCTGTTAACAAAAAATAATAAAAAAAGTTTCTTCCGGAAAGTTGTTCGCAATCATGAGTACAATCAAGTGTTTAAATATCGGTCACCCTGTACAGGAAGCTAGACGGTGACCTAAGGTAATAACGGGTCATTGGTATAATATACTACAACTACCTCTACGACTTACGACTGCCTCGTTGGTCTAGTCTCGTGTTCGATGCCGGTTTCGGGTCGGGCCGAAATCGCTTTGTGGGTTTTGAGAAAACTTTCATAAAGCAGCCCGAAGTTTGTAAGTTGGTTATCAATCACCACCCGTGCTTCAGAGAATACGTAAATGTCGGTCCTGCGCCTGATCTCTCTCCGGTCGTGTCGAATTGCCGTCCCATCGGACTATGAGAGTGAGGGAATAGAGCGTCCACCGGTGTCTGCGCAAATGTGCGTGCACTATAACATGTCCCTGCGTAGCTGACTGATCTCCTTAAGGAAAACGGCCGCCATTACATAATTACTATACCTGATCAAGATACGCGGTTGAAATCGCTGGTGCTAGTTGGTTTGTTGTATAAAATACTACTAACTGTCCCCAGCGGTTTCACCCGCATCTTTGGTTACTGCTCCGCTCCCGTGAGTCTTAGCGTGATGGTATATAGCCTATAACCTTCCTCGATAAATGGGCTATCTAACACTGAAAATTTTTCAAATCGAACCAGCAGGCTTAGCATGGCGATTCTATATCTATTCTGTCAAGAAAAGACAATGCTCTTTCTGTCAACGTCAACATGTCTTCTGCCCGAGCATGGCGCGACCTGTCAACTCACATATAATCACTTGTAAACTTATGTCGATAGAAGAAAAGAAAAATTTCTTCAAAAAATGTCAAAGAAAATCTTACGTCAATCTGTCACTTTTTTGTCAATATGTCCATTCTCCGGTAAACAAAACCTGTTTCTACGGTTGCCATGCTAAGCCTGCTGTAGTTCCTGAGATTAGTGCGTTCAAACAAACAAACTCTTCAGCTTTATAATATTAGTAGAGATTTTTCAAAGAATCCTTATAATTTTCTCAATGGCAACAAATAGCAATTTTGCCATTCAGAGAACGCATCAATTTTAATTATTCCGTGTTGTTTCAATTTAAATTCGGTGTTTCAAGCGCAGACAGCGGCGTTGTATTGTACGAATGCATTAATTAATAAACAGTTTTTGTAACATTTTGAAAATGGTGAAGTATGACATGGAGCTAAATTGAAGTTGATTTAAAATGATGACTGAAAATTTTCCGTAAACATTCATCATTTTTATCATTTATTGTGTTTAAATGATTTAGCACGGGAGGAGTATCATCTTTCGGTATTCACAAAATAAAAACAAAACAATATCAAGTTATTTATTTAACAATGTTTATGGACTGACGCCAGCACATCAAGCTACCTGAAACTCTCTAATTTTCCTAGTCAACTTTGAACATATTATATTTCGGTGATAAATTTGAAAATCTATTAAGGAAATTTGACAAATTGTAGGAGCTTGATGTGCTGGCGTCTGTATACACAGTACACAGTATATGAGACAAGAAGAAAAACGTATAAAGGCACTGGTTATTTCTGAAATGTCTTCTATCAGACCCTCTAAGGGAGAGTTAGAATAAAAAGAGATGTAGAGAGTGTACACACTGTTGACTCAATGTTGGGATGCAAAATAAAAAAAAAAACCGTAAATTACCGCAAAAAAAAACTATCGATATTACAACATCACTAGTCTAGTACGCTATAAAAATAGCCCATGCATTGCAGTCCCCTTTGCCCGCTAATTCAATGCTAGTCCTATTACGTATAATTAGTATGACGATGGTTCAATGACGGACAATTGCCTCTCTTCTCGTTACATACACCCACTGAGCAAGCCATGCAGTTGGCTAAAATAGGAACTAAAGTTTTAGTGCCGTATCAACTTCCGGTGGTGGAAATTTATCATTACCATCAGCCTTTTTCTATAGTCCCACTGTTGGGCACAGGACTCCTCTCACACAGAGAATGATTGAGCGTTAATCACCACGCTTGTTCAATGCGGATTGGTGATTTCAGACTTTATAGTCCAAGATATGTTTTTTGTCTTTCCCTTTAATCAGTCATTGGTATCTAAGTACTTAGTTATATTCTTACTTACTTACTTACTAAAGTTACATTCGTACTTGCCTGACATGGAATCGAATCTACACACTCATACTTGAAAGGCGACTTTTTTTGTATTAACATTTATTGTGCAGTTTGACGAGTACATTGACCTACCTTCGACGAAGATTTCTGTTTTAGTATTAGTTCGAATTTATCAATTAACCACTTTATATAGCATTTCTTTCTACAAAAACCTCACCCAAAAGGTCACAAGCTGACCACAAAAGCGCCATCAAAAAAGAATCCATCATCTAATCATTACACAACCTGGCTTCCATTCATGCCGCATCAAGACACTTAGTCAGCCGACCCCATTACAGTAAATTGTACTCAACTATATTTAGAACGGATCTATATGCGAGTGAGGAGTTGTACCAGTTAAAACTGGATTATAAGAGGATATAATGGCTATTTAAGCTAAATTCTGTTTGTGAACTGTCATGTGGCGACCTTTGGCTTTGAGTTTGATGCGTTGTAGGCGGTAAGTGTCAATTCCGATTCCTGGATCGGGGCATAATCTCTTTGTTGTTTCTTTAATGTGTATTATTATGGAGGTAAAGATAACTGTGGCTTCCTTAAAAGATTGTTAGATAGTGGAATGTCCTTCAGACTTGTTTCCTGAATTTTTACTTATTTAACAGTTTATGTACACAGAAAATAAGACAAGAGGTAAAATAGAACAATCAAGTACAAAGGCACAGCTTATTTCTTAAGAGATCTCTTCCAGCAGGCCCGCTATGGGAGAGTTAGAATAAAAAGAGATGTAGACAGACTGTGTAAACTGAAAGAAAGATTACCAATATTTATTCGCTAACCTACAATCCTTATCCTAATACTATTATAAAGGCGAAAGTTTGTAAGTATGGATGTATGGATGTTTGTTACTCTTTCACGTAAAAACTACTGAATGGATTTGTATGAAACTTTACCACAATATAGCTTATACATCAGAATAACATATAGGCTACTTTTTATCCGGGTATGGAAAGTACTTCCCTCAGAAAGCGGGTGAAACCGCTGGCGGAAGCTAGTATAATATATGTATAACGTATGTATAAATAAATATATATATTACATACCTATATATGAAACAACATATACAGCAAAGAATACTATCTGTTAGGTTTACTCCAAACTTTTTCATTATTGACTCCACGAAAATGCAGTTTTCTTTGCTAAATCGTTATCTTATTAGTATTTAAGCCTTGTCTTTGAAACAGATCATTTTGTTTGTTCCATCTTCTCACCCAAGTTTCCCAAATGTCAAAAGCTAATGAAAGTTCATCGACTTTTGGCAAATTCCTACTGCAAAACCTTCAAGCATCAACACAAACATTTAATTATGCAATGCTGTTCTAAAACTACATCACTACGAATCTAGCGCTATTTCTGTCCCCTTCTTACGCTTGGTGCACTCAGCTGTTGTAACCTATATAGAATACAGGGTCTGTACAGGTCGTTGACTTTCATGGTTTGTTGTTTATGCAATACGCGCTGTTCTAGTTCCGAAGTTAGTACTGCTTAATTATTTTAGACGGTTTCGCTATTTCTGAAGTTACTTATAACGAAGACTCGGGTGACTTGTGGGTACAGTATTCTTTTTTCGTACCGTTAAACAGTTTCATAGGATTTCTATAGTCCAGCGGGTTTTGGCAAATCTTATTCTAACTCTCACAGTTACGTTTCAACGTTAAATCGAAGAAAATAAAACATTCAAATAAATAAAACATTCGATACCTATTGAAATTAAACTCTGGACAAGTTGATTTGAACGATTTCACCTAGATAAATGAAATCCCCTAACAATACACCTAGTCATTTTGATAAATAGCTGGATTATGGAGTTCATCCGTGACCATGACCGAAAAATCAAGAGAAAAGATGTAGCGCATACCTTTATAATTTTCATCGCGATTAATACCCATGTGTTGTGTGAATTAGCTGGATTATATACATACATATATAAAAAGTCTGATATACCAAACAATTGACCTGACAAATATCCAATTGCCATTTATATGCTATTATTTTATATATTTGGGAGCTTAAACTGCAGATAGCCGACGGAAATTCAGCTCGAATCCAGTTAACAAGTATTAAATGCAATTTGCCGCTTGTGTGCTGTTCGGATGCGTATCCACTACGGATTGCTAACAAGACAGTTAGAGATTGCGATTTATTACTCTGAAGTCAGACTTGTAATTCCAGATGCTGGGTTTTGTTTCACTTGTTTTCAAGTGTGTTCTAGAATTTTTGCTTTCATTTGTTTATTTAACAGTTTATGTACACAGTTGTTGAGAGAAGATGATAAATAGAACAATTAGGTACAAAGTCATTGCTTATGTCTTAAGAAATCTCTTCCAGCAGGCCCGCTAGAGTTTGTAAGTAATTTTCATCTCAAAATAGGAGATTAAGATATCGACTAAGATATATGCTGTTTTCTCCAGATAAAAACTTTATACGCACGGTTAAATAAAACGTTCTGCCTTATCTTAAAATTAGTTTTTTTTCCTGTTCTCAGATTATAGGTAGTTAAACTATATAAAAACGTAACATATTTAGGAATACTTTAGAATTTAAAATAGAAATTAAGTAAGGAATGCCAAAATCTTGCCGAGATTGTGGCATTATTCGCAAGAGTTACCACGGCCCTGGCACACAAAGACCACTACTCTTCAGAAGAAACATAGTGGGTTTTAGTCAATAAGAGTCTGACACTCCCTTCAGCTGCACATACAGCGGGAGGGGTAATTTAATGATTTCCCATTCAAGAAGAAAATAATGCCAAAATCTCAAAATTTAAACGCGAATATTTTAATTGTTACTCTTATAAGCAGAAGCGCAAAAGAAAGACAAGAAATTGCATCAGAATACCATTTTCGTAAACAATGCAATAACAAAGTGTAGGTAACACGACTGAGATCAAAATCTCCGTCACATCCTGGAATTCCGCCAAATGATTGCGGATTGTTGAAAGTTGTGTTTATTATTGTAATGTTTATTTTTCTTCGAAGCGAGAAATTGTTGTGTTTCTTGGCATAAAACGTTTCACCGTTAACCGGTTTTTAACGGTTTTGTCTGAAGTTTTTTTTTTTTTTGGCTACAGTTAATCACGTGTTTTGTTCCTGATTCTACAACAAAGTAAAATATTGCTGTTATTTTTTAAATATTGATTGACTTTAGTAGTACTTTTTTATTGAATTTATAGTCATCAGTCTATTTTTTATTGTCCCACTACTAGGCGCATGTCTCCTCTCACACACAGAAACATAATTCGAAGACTAAATCCAATGATTAAGGATCATTTTAAAAAAATCCTTGATCTGGGTGAAACAGGGAACCGGTGACAATCATCATCATCATCTCATCCATAGTACGTCCACTGCTGAACATAGGCCTCCCCTTTAGATCTCGCGATAGAAGCGTCCTTCATCCAGCGTCAGGTGACAATATCAATGAACATTATATGAAGAATCCAGTCCTCATTACCCTCAGATTCTCGTTCCAACACATAACCGATTAGTTTTCGCCACAAAGTCGCGTGAAGGTGATGCTAACCAGAATAAACCAGCCGGTGGTAACGGCAGGCACCCCTCACTTCGCTAATTCATTGACACGACCGCGTTACGTGTGTAGTTTGTAATTATTGTTTAACTGCTAAGTTAGGTATGGAAGCGTGTCATTAAAAGCCTTGCACATCAATTTGTATGTATTAAAAATAACGTTTCTGAATGTAATATAGTGTATAAAACATAGATATAAATAATAAGATCATTAAAAGGAACTGCTAAAATGCTGAATCAACCTGCCAAAGGCTATAAGATATCGGGGCTGCGGGTTGTTCGCAAGAGTTACCGTGGTCCTGGCACACAGGGACCTCCAGAATGAACATAGTGGGTTTAAAACAGTAAGAGTGGCTGCACCCTTAGTAGGGTCATTTGATGATTTCCCACGGAAAAAGGGCTAATAAAATTCCTTGAAACGTGTGTGTATTTATAGGTATTTCAATCATTTATCTGCGTTTACTGCCGTATCATTATTGTGACGGAAGACATCACTGATCTCACGTTGTCTAAGGTCCGGCGGAGATTCTATTTATCTGTATGTTAGTGTTGTTGTTATCATACCTATTTTAGAGAGACTGAAAGTTTCATTTAGATTCTAGGAAACTTAGCCTTTGATCGATATACAAAGATGGTTAGACCTTTTTTTCGGGGGTAATCATCAAATGACCCCTCCCGCTGAGGGTGCAGCTGGAGGAAGTATCAGACTCTTACTGACTAAAACCCACTGTGTGCTAGGGCCACGGTAACACTTGCGAACAACCCGCAGCCCAGGCAGACCCTGGCCCTAATGGGCCCCTCCTAAATATGGGTAGATCTTAGGAAGATTTCAAAATTTTACTCTGTCTGCTTTGAACCATAATGCTTCAGCGATAAAGTTGAAAATCTATTAGGGAAATTTGACAGATTGTAGAAGCTTAATGTCTGTACATAGTTGATGATCAAACGTCTTCAATTGCTGAGGGATTGTTCGAAAGAGTTACAGCTGCCTTTGAAATGAAAGGCTCCAGTAGACACATGGGTGGGTTTAGGTAATCAGTCAGGGGCCTGATGCTGCTAATTTAATATTGTGTCATTTGAAACATAATTGGATCTTAATAGCAATTTTTACCTTATTGGGTATTCTGTTACTAATTTAAGACCAATGGTCTACGTTTGAACTGCCACTGGTACGCAAAACGTTTATTAAAAACAATATAATATATCATTCATCACTTTGCATTTGGTAGAATTAGAATAGCAACACCGATAACCATTGAACTAAGACTCACATAACAATTCAATTACTACTTTATTGAGATTGAAAACAAAATTTTTCGGAATGCCCTATTTGTCTCAATCGACATGGAGTCGTGATTGAGTATCAGTTGAATATCAATTGCGTGTTCTTTAAACTGAATTAGCAACATTAGGCCCCAGATCTTAGTCCATCTATCTGCGTTCATATTCAAAACTTTATGTGTTATTCAATGATAGGTAGTTACGCTATCGCAATCGACGATAAGACAACAGGAAAGTTTTGTTTGTTTGTATGTGTACATCAACATGATCGAACGGCTTATCGCATTGATATGATATTGTAAGTTAGTCATCCTACTGATGACGTAGAAAGTCAGGTTGAACGTAAGCCAACGCGCTAACGAGTGGCTTTTTAGTAATTAACTCTTCCAGCTCATTTGCACTCCCATCCTGAGCGAAATGCTTAACTTTGGATGTCATTAACATATCTATCTGTTGTTTTTGTGTACTAGATAAAAAAAAATGAATTTAAGCCATGCTAAGATTCGTTGCAACCATAAGCACACTGTTTCTAACTTCCCCGTCATCACCTTTCATCATTTTTATCCGCGTGCGGGAAGAAGTACCTCCGGGCAACGGGTGGAACAGCGAAGTAAATTTTACGGGAAGCCCTTGACTGTCAACTTCAACTCCTTACAATAGAAAGAAATATACGTATAAACGATTAATGATTGTTGATGCTTTGTCATGTATATGATACATGTCAATATATTGCGATTAAATGACAAATTATTCTTCTACCAATCAGCGTAATCGCAAATAATCGATTTTGTTTATAAAAAAATATCATGTATCGAGTTTTTTTTTAAAGACGGTGAACTAGACATACAAGTTCTATTAAAACTATTTCCATCCACTAAATAGTGAAATTAGCTCAAAATCTTTACACATTTCAATGTGAAGCGTCCTACTGTCAGATCGCAATGATATGGTAAACAAAATACTTAACTGTCAAGCTATTTTTAGCTCATTCATTGTGTTGTTATGGCCGCGACATTCATCTGATTACCAACACATTTTTAAATTAAGCATTTGAATAACAACAATTTCTAGCGAGTACAGAATCAAGCTAATTTTATCCATACCAACGTCTACTATTTCTTGGAAACAAGCTATAAAATCGAGTTGCAGAAACTGGATTGCATGAGTTCGTGATAAATTGATACTCAATTGGGCGAAACCGAATATATCTAAATATAAATCCGGTTTTGTGTCGATCCGTCTAAGTCCGTCTTTTAAAACTAATACTAGATAGCTATAATATTCAGCGCAAGTAATTAATATAATATTGTCGTAGTTAACATCTTAACAATTGTAAAATATTCAGAATAAATAAAGCGTTTGACGTATTTGAACTCCGCTTAAAAAACGAAACTATAAAAGGAAAACCGAATCGATACGACATAAACATACGTGTCACATCACTAGCTCGATGCACCGACCCGAGCCGGCCGCAGCCTCTACGAACCGATTCCAACCGGTTTTGATCCAATCGAGGTGCGCGCCTCACTCGCGACCAATCAGCGGCCATTACGCCCAGTCGCTCGCGCTCCGTTGCCTGTCACGTACTCCTTTGTTTCTGTACGACATAATTATTTTCCGTCGCTATATCTTTGGATTTTTCACTGCAAATATTCAAACCGGTGTTATCCTGTGTGCTATAACGCATCGTTGAATCTAAGAGACGTAATCCGCGAATAAAATTGCAATTTCTGCGGGCAGTTGACTGACCAAATATGTTGGACAAGTAAAAAGGTGCTACGAACGTTTTGAGGACTTTACAACCTTGGGTTGTGGTGTACATAGTGCGAGTGTAATCGTGACAAATGGTTGTTGAAGCGAGCTGGGGGCCAGCTATGGTGGTTGCACGCAGGCGGGCGTACCGTGTCGGATCTGGTGCATTCATCTTCTTCAACTTGACGAGGCAGGACTATAGCTGACGAGTAAGATGCTCGTGCTCGAGCAGAGACTAAGTGCGCGGCACCTGGGCCGTGGGGTTGTGCTCAGTGCTCGCTTTTTGCACGGCGTGGAGGCTCGAGGCTGGCGAATGAAGTTTTCCCTAATAAAAGCCGAGGTTGAGATCGAAGCTGACCCGGCGACGTACAGGGAACTCGCAAGGAGATTGAATGCGGCTAACGTCCACGTCAGACCCGCTCGCCGACCGAGATTGGTGTAAATATTCATATTTTTTACTTATCTTTCCTTTTATTTTGTGTCACAGACATATAATTCGTTTCTAAGTCTATTATTTACATGTTATTAGGTAATATCTCATCCTATAAGTGTTTTAGAAACTTATTTCAAATCTTGTTACTTGAAGAAACAGTATTTGTTGTGGTTCTCAAGTCTATTAATACATTGGTTGGACGTCTGTTCTTTATCTGCTTAAAACTAGATATTTGACAACATAGAAACTGGTTAAGCATTGAGTAGGAGATGTATTGTATCAGATTTTAGAATTCTGTGTGTACACAACTTTTATTTATATTCGGATAACGAATAGGTACTATAAACATGTGAAATTTTGTCCCTACAAGGCAAACTTTGAGACAGTATTATGAATATTTATTTACCGATGTATGTCTTTATACACAAGATATTCAAGTTTTTTATGTTTATGTCTAAAGAAATGTCTTCCAGCTTACCTGTGATAAGAATATTATAGAATGAAAGAGATGTGGATAGTGTGTAAATATGAAACAATATGAATTTAAACATAACTAGAGTTAACCACATAATATATATTGATTTCACCAGATTCTTCATACTACTATCTGACCTCCTCAACCCAGTTACCAGGACTATTCAGTGCCTTTGGTAAGACTGGTTGTCAGACTAACTCTCTTCTGACTACCCGCGAAGTGTGCCAAAGATGTTTTAATGGCCCGCCAAAACCCACCAATAAAATTTTCCTTTAAAACACATTGGAACTCATCATGATAAGATACCTAGTCATCCATCCATGAACTGACAGCACTAATAGAAAAACCTTGTAAAACACTGGTACTCAGCTGAATCCGGTTAGACTGGAAGCCGACCCCAACATAGTTGGGAGAAAGCTCGGGAGATGATATCAAATATAATACTTATTGTTTTTCATAAACCTTAGTCTGATAGAAGATTGCTTCAGTAGAATACTATGTTAGTAGAGCCATATTGCCTATCTGACCTGCACCATTTGATTTGACCCTGAAGTCAATCAGTTTGACCTGTATTCACGCTCTGGTATTTTTGGTTCATTAGGGACAAATATTCCTACAACTATAACAGCATTGGACCATAGGACACACAAACAGTTCTTCATTTTATTTTATTCTATATAATACTAGATTTTGTTTAGATCCTGAGGGATCTACATAACAATAATATTCCACACACATTCATAAAACATCATCTAGTCCCAAACTAAGCAGAGCTTGCATTCAGGCCGATTGTCGGCTACAGCGGCCGTTCTCTTTTATGGAGATCAGCCAGCTGCGCAGGACATATTATAGTGCACAAGCATTTGCGCAGACACAGGTGCACTCTCTTTTCCCTCACTCTCATAGTCCGATGGGACGGCAATCCGACACGACCGGAGAGAGATCAGGCGCAGGACCGACATTTACGTGCTCTCCGATGCATGAGTGAATCAATCACCAACTTCCAGACTCCAGGCTGCTTTATGAAAGTTTCTCAAAACTCACAAAGCTTTCGGCCCGACCCGAGTGTGATACGTGACTTCGAAAAGTATAACACCGAATGTCATGTCTCCGCAAGTTTATGAGTTCGAAAGTCTTAACAACGAATGCACGCTACCTCGAAAAACTTGACAACGAATGCACGTTACCTCGAAAAACTTAACAACGAATGCACGCCATCTCGAAAAACGTTACGCCGTAGTCATGCCATCTCGAATAACTAAATCTCGAATATTCACTTTTTCGAAAGTCTTAACCACGAATGCATCTTCCTCGAAAAACTTAAGTCCACAGCCATGTGATCTCAAATAACTAAACCTCTAATATCCTAATCATCATAATAAGTCTTTATTTAATTACAAAGATCAAAACTCAAAGATCGAGATCACATGGCTATGGACTTAACTTTTTCGAGGAAGATGCATTCGTGGTTAAGACTTTCGAAAAAGTGAATATTCGAGATTTAGTTATTCGAGATGGCATGACTACGGCGTAACGTTTTTCGAGGCAATGTGCATTCTTTTTCAAGTTTTTCGAGGTAGCGTGCATTCGTTGTTAAGACTTTCGAAGTCACGTATCACACTCGCCCGACCCGGGATTCGAACCCGTTTCGAACCACAGCAGTCGCGCCTTGCGACCACTAGACCAACGAGGCAGTCAAACGCAGTAGTACTATGTTTACTAGACAACTGATAAGCATACTTAATATACTTTTCTTCTGTAAATACATACATTTTATACATAGGAACACCCCGATAAATCAAGCGATATCATACACCTAGACAAATATAACACATAGGAAGTGGTGAAGGACGGGCGTTTTGGGGGCAAAAGACATTTGTAAAATTGACCTTCAAAAAGTGCTGATTTTCAGCATACTTTGAATAAATGACTTTTTATTTTTATCTTTAACAAAATGTAACTTATATTCAGGGTAACACCTACTTCCAAGCCAAATAAAGTATAGTACTTTCCAATATGAATTAAACCTCATTTTTTAATCCTAAAAAACCTCAATTTGCAATCATTCTTCTCTTAAAAGTACAAGTCACTAACGAAATTGCATAGTAAGTATGCCGATCTTTATGAGATAGCAAAGTTTACATTTCTTATTTTATATTTCCGCCATTTAAATAATTTTATCTTATTTACTGTAATTTAAAAGGCCTATAATATACAAGACGACCAGATAGCGTGGTGGTTAGTGAACCTACCTGCCACGCTATAGGTCGCGGGTTCGATTCCCGCGTAAGTCAAACATTTGTGTTCATGAACATGGGTGTTTGACTTAGTCTGGGTGTGTCTATGTATAATATGTATGTATTTACAAAAGAAAAGTATACAAGTATGTTTATCAGTTGTCTAGTACCCATAGTACAAGCTCTGCTTAGTTTGGGACTAGATGACGTTGTGTGAATGTGTGTGAGATATATTATACATTCTAGCTGTTACTACATCCTCATGAATTTGAACTGAGGTAGATTCCTTGCTTGATTTGATCCCTTGGTCGGGCCTCCCGCCACTTACCACGAGGCATTCTCCCCTTTTTTTTTGTAAGAAATCATCAAATGACCTCTCCCGCTGAGGGTGCAGCTGGAGGGAGTGTCAGACTCTTATTAACTAAAACCCATTATGTTCCTTCTGGAGGTCCCTGTGTGCCAGGGCCACGGTAACTTGCGAACAACCCGCAGCCCAGGCAGACCCTGGCCCTAAGGGGCCGCTACCGAGGCATTCACCCTCCGAGCCGGGCTATTAACCCTGATCTAACGACTCCACTCTGGACGCCCAATGAAGGCAAGCCAGAGGTGGGAGACCCCCCGTCATGGTTCACTCCGGCCGGCTGGATGTAAGGGATAGTATCCTCCCTGGAGCATTCGGTACCCCACGGGGTTGCTACTCCCCGACAACCGCCTCTGAGGCCGTTATATTATTTTTATTATAGTTCACATATGGGCCTCTTACGTAATTATATTGTAGTTTTATCCATATGGTACGCTTATCATAACAAAATAGATAGTCGTATCATACCTAATCTTTATTTATTTCCTGAATAATAATGACTTTTGTATACTCACTTACTATAATGAATCATATATCTACAGCTGTTTTATCAACAAATAAATAGCCTGTTTTTAAGTGGAAGATATCATTTTAGAAATTGCATAATCTAACTGACCTACCATATTTTTTGGAATGATTGACCAAATTCTGCCAGGCTGCGGGTTGTTTGCTAGTTACCGCGGCCTTGGCACACGGGGACCTCCAGAAGGAACATAGTGGGTTTTAGTCAGACTCTTCAACATCATCAGCCTTTTTAGCGTCCCACTTCTGGGCACAGATCTCTTCTCGCACGGAGAAGGATTGAGCGTTAATCACCACGCTTGCTCAATGTGGGTTGGTGATTTCAGACTTTATAGTCCAGTTTTCCTCGAGATGTTTTCCATCACCTTTAATCAGTCATTGGTGTCCAAGATAAACTTGGAAAGTACATATAACTTAGAAAAGTAACATTGGTACCTGCTTAACCTGGAATCGAACCCGCGCCCTCATAATCGAAAGGCTGGAGCTTTAACCACTAGGCCACCACGACTTCTCAGGCTCTTACTGACTGATGATACAAAACCTTTTTTTATACATGATTAACATATTTGTTTGTTGCAGTGTGGCCCCCAAGGCTGTAGCAAGCCCAATAGTGGTCAACAAACCAGTTCTGCCACACAATGGTAAGTCTACAATTCACCTACACACGTCTTAAGATCCGCGTATCCCAAAATTTGGCAACGTCGCCTAATAGATGTCAAATATTTACATGTTTTTATTAATTTGGCAATTTTACTGTATAAAAGTAAGAAATAATGCTCTTTACAGGTAGTTTAGAAATTAAGTAATGGTATTTATTTATTTATTTGATAGGGATAATAAACATCAGTATATTACAAAGTAGGTATACAATACAAAACTTGCAATGAAGTATCAAATACAGTTGTCAAGACGATATCCACAGATTCCATCATCTCCCGAGCCTTATCCCAACTATGTTGGGGTCGGCTTCCAGTCTAACCGGATTTAGCTGAGTACCAGTGGTTTACAAGAGCGACTGCCTATCTGACCTCCTCAACTCATTTACCCGGGCAACCCAATACCCCTTGATTAGACTGGCGTCAGACTTACTGGCTTCTGACTACCCGTAACGACTGCCAAGGATGTTCAGTGACAGCCGGGACCTACAGTCATTTGTGTCCAAGATATACTTAGAAAGTACATACAAACTTAGAAAAGTAGCATTGGTGCAATTGAACCCACGCCATCATACTTGAGAAGTTGGCTCTTTAACCACTAGGCCACCGACTACAGTAGTCAAGACGTTATCACAGATTATTATTTAGATATTACCATATACAATAGCTAGCTGTTGGCAGAGGGGCTCGTGGCTAAGTAAGAGCCACACGGGTCGATCGATCATAAGGTTAACGTGTTTATTAATTTTCTTTCAGCGATTCTTGCCGCTAACACTCAAATGAAGCCATCTTATTGCCAAGAGTAAGTACTTTTAACTATATGCTAGCTACTTCTGCCCGCGTCTCAAGAGAGCCACTTCGCGCACATGGATAAAATAGAACCTTAGTTTATTGTTGCATGATAAACTTTGGATTAGTGTTAAATTATTGAATACTTTTTTTTTAATATAAAAAAAAAATGTCTGTCTGAAAGTCCCGTCAAAATTGGTCTAGCTGTTTAGCCGTAACAAACAGACATACAATAATTAATAAAAAAATTGTTTTATGTAGAGTGTATAAATCCATATGCATTTAGTTAAAAGCGTTTATTTTAACGATACAAACATACGCGGCAATTTTATTTATTTGTATGTATAGATTAAGTATTTTAGTGTTAATCAATGAACACAATAAAAATGCTTTAGCCAGTAACATCTTATTATTTACTTAGTGAAACAATGCAAGGAAAACCAGTTTATTCAAGATGCTTAAACAAATACATATATTACATACAAAGATAGTGTTTATGTTGGTCTGTTCGGATGAAGGCCATTGGCAAATAACACGAATATAGATTTTGGCAGCATAGTATATTCGGATCTTTTTTGTTTACATTGTTCGTGGATCGCAATTGGAGAGATTTTTAGAAAAATTTTACCTATAATGTTCTATAGAAGCTGGTATATCCGTCTCCAAAGTATCATCTATATTTGTGCCAAATTTCATCCAAATCTGTTCAGCCGTTTTCGCGTGAGAAAGTTTAATTTTCGCATTTATCCTTACTTAGGGCCAGTTTCACAGGTTACGGATAGCCACTATCTACCAGATAAATTAAAAAATGGAACAGAATTTGTATGAAATTATCTGCCAGATAAACTATCTAGAACTTATCAGCAAGCTGTGAAGCTGGCCCTTAATATCGCTCTGCTATGGTAAAATGTCTGAACTGATTGGGATAAAATTTGGCATAGAGACAGCTCGAGTACGGGACGTAATTGTTAATTAATGTAAATAATTGTCATTAGAAATGACGTGAAAGTGAATTCGCCTCCGTGTCACTCGCCCGGCGCCATATTGCCTGATCTACCGCAACCAGCTGAGGATCCGGAGAAGGTGAGAAACATTCAGAGTTGTTACTCTAAGGAATGATGACCTTGTAAGGGTTTACTAGCAGTTACCTGTGTCCTCGGTAGTTACAAATCTATTTATTTATTAATACGGTAGTTGACAATTAGTCAAATTCATTACTTTTAGTGAACTGTCAAAAACTATTACTTTGTATGGAATTTGTATGAAAGTTATAGTTATGACGTCACAGACGTTGAGCTCCTATGTTACTGTTGAGTTCAACGAAAACCGACAAATGCGTACCAGCTGATCGGACAGGTCCATTCAAACTTGTATGACACTTTCCTCAAAAGGTCATTTCAGACACAAGCCTACATTGCTCATCCATACTTTAGTATGTAATTTCTTTTTATGTCTGGACTTTAAAAGAGACTATGACCCTTGAGTTTGTTTCGGCGTTTCTTCTCAAGGCAGTCAGTTATGAAATGCCGACCTCATCTCGTTATTTTATAAAAAATGTGTTGACGTGTAAAAGTGTTGATTTCAACCTATTTGCAAAATAAATATCATTTATCACATTTTTTTTGTCATCAAGCCTATGTATATACTTATTTTACTTAAATTACCGATAAAAAAATGTCAATAGTGTTTCCTTCGAAATGATAAATGTAAGTGACATTATTTTAAGATGCTTTACCAAATTAATATCATAAAGGATTTTATTTTTTACCTAGTCAAGTACCCAATTTGTGAACACATACGAAACAAAAATGCAAAAGAATGTATAAAGATATAGCCAACTTCTAACGAACCAATCAACGAACGAGTCAACCAATCAGCGTGCGAGGCGCGTCCCGTTTTACAATTTGACGGTTTCACTTCGATACATTACAATCTACCGAATTTTTAATCACTGGAATATATGTGTTCGTGAATATATAAGGTGTAACAAAACTAGTGCACACTATTTTTACGGGTCATTTAGTACATGCTAAGGATCATGTTTACCACAAAAAAAGTTATGAAAATAGTAACATTTTTTACTAAATTTATCATCTCAGTCGCCAAATTGTACGTATAACGCCGGTCTTTATGAAGGCGCTTGGTCATTAACCCTTTGGCCATTCAACTTTTTTTGTGGTAAACATGATCCTTAGCATGTACCTACTAAATGACCTGAAAAAATAGTGTGCATTAGTTTTGTAACACCCTATATGTGATTATATTAATGAAATATCATTTCGTGCAAATTTCCTTCTTCTAATTTCAATATGTGTTGCGCAGAATTCTGGTTTGTCGAAGGAAGCGACATCGTCGGAGACGCAGGCGTGGCTGGCTCGCCACCGCTTCGCGCACCACGCCGCCACGTTCACCAACTTTTCGGGAGCTGATTTGCTAAGGTAATGTCTAAAAATAAGTTTATTTATATTCTGCCGGGGCTGCGGGTTGCTCGTAAGAGTTACCGTGACCCTGACAAACAGGGACCTCCGGAAGGAACATAGTGGGTTTATAAAGACAGCTTATATGTTCCAAGCTTTATTAGGGTAATAAATATCTTGATGCGATGTAATTTTTTGAACAAATCAATAATTTGTTTTTTGTTGTAATTTATTTAAGATTTTCAGTCTAGTTGTTGTATGAATTCACTTTTCCGTGGGACATCATCAAATGACCCCTCCCGCTGTGGGTGCAGCTGGGGGCAGTGTCAGTCTCTTACCGACTAAAACCCACATTTGTTTCTTCTTAATTTTTAATATATTTATCTATTTAACAGTTTATGAGATAAAAATAGAAACAGATACAAAGACGCAGGTAGTTAATTAAGAAATTTCTTCTAGTAGACCCACTGTAGATTTTGTAAACTATTTACCCTTAGGCACAAGAGGGGCCCGTTGAGGCTAAGATCTGCCGGGGCTGGTTGTTCGCAAGAGTTACCGTGGCCCTGGCACACAGGGACCTCCAGAAGAAACATAGTGGGTTTTACTCAGTAAGGGTCGGACGCTTCCTTCAACTGCACCCTCAGCGTGAGGGGTCATTTGGAGATTTCACATGACAAAAAAAGATGTCTAAAATATCTTCTTATGTATCTTAGAAATTGTATGTGTTGTAATTGTTTTATGCTGCATCTCGTAGTCCAGCCTAGGAGGCTGTGTACTGCTTGATGGATCCCTGTAGTTGCTTAAAATTAAAGCCCTCCAGCCAGAAGTTATAAATTATACAAATATTTTCCTTATTAACTTTATCGTATTTGGTGTACAGGTTGTCCCGTGACGATATCATTCAAATCTGCGGCCTGGCGGACGGTATTCGTCTGTTTAACGCTCTGCATGCCAAGTAAGTATTGATTTGCGTATTTCTTTATCTATAATCATAATTATATATCATCATCATCTGCTTAGTTTTTTTTCTAAACATGTTGGGAGTAGCTTAGGAGCGACAGCCTCTATCTGCGTGTCTGTCCTCCTCAATCCAGTAACCTAGGTAACAGATACCTCATGGTAAGACTGGTTGTCAGACTTTCTGGCTTCTGACTACCAAAGATCTACAAATAATAGCCGGGACCCACAAATTTAACGTGCCTTCTGAAACGCACAGAAAGTTGTCATGACGGAAGGTCACCCATCTGCGGACCGACCGCGCCAGACATTGCCTAACCTAAACACAAACTCTTTAATCATAATTATACAATAAGTTAAAAGTTATAAAGAAAATCAGTTCACAAATAGCAAAAAAAAAAACCGAATATATCACCAACATAGAAACTCCTTGTTTTTTGTAAAATAAAAATACTTTTGCTTTTTAATGAAAAGACTAGGCAGATAAAGATCACAATAATAATTGGAATTTACACTCTATTTATACTCTATACAACAGTAGGTACTTACATATTATATTCTGATTGAGTGACAAGCTCCTAGCCAATTTGATAAACTTTCAAAGCTACAAAAATAGATTTCTTTACTGGTTTATTTATACCGATCTAAATCCAGATCGCTTTACTACGTAACAGTAAATGTGGTGCCAAAACACATTCGCGATATAACAGTAATTAATTTAATTCCGTATAATTGTTACGATAGGTCATGTAGGACCTTATCTATACACATATTATGAACATGAGGAGTTTGTTTGTTTGAATGCGCTAATCTCAGGAATTACTGGTCCGATTTGATAAAATCTTTTAGTGTTAGATAGCTCATTTATCGAAGAAGGCTTTATAGTTGCCACGCGACGTGGGAGAAACCACGGGGGAAGCTTGTTAGTATAATTTGTGGTTTCCACAGTGAAGTAAAGTCCGCAAAATAAAATTAAGTATGAATCTTGAAATTTCATTTATTTTGGTCTATCTGGACTTCCAAGGACATAATTAGTTCTGGGACCTAATTAATAATTTTAATAGAGACAAAAATCTAAGGACCGTTTAACCTTTTGACCGCACAGTCACGTATAGATGACAAGCCAAAAAGTGCGCAGCACGCCACGGTCACAACTACTTTTGAAGTCAAAAATTAATAGTCAGTTTTAATCGATATAATTCCGAACTCACTACTATATTGTAGGTATTTATGGATGAATTCTTAGCTTGGCGCTGATGGCAAGTCTTTCCTTTTGAACTCAAACTGGAGGACCTGTCGAGATGTTGATTTAGGCTCTTGGCCTAAATGTGAACTATTATGGTTATTACAGACGCATAGAGCCTCGCCTGACGGTGTACGTGTGCGCGGCCGGCAGCAACATCTACAGCGCGCTGTACCTCCACGCGTGCCGCGCGCAGGAGCTCCTGCATAAGCTGAACTCGCTGATACACGCTACTAAGGTAAATTCATCATCTACTTTCCTCCTTTGTTGGTGTCGGCTTCCAGTCTAACTGGATGCAGCTGAGCACCAATTTGACTGCCTAACTGATCTTCTCAATACAGTAACGGAAAGTTAGGAAATAAAGTAGATTGTTTTTGTAGTTAAGATTGAGATTTTATCTATATTTCTACATTTACTTCTAAAATTGATTATTTGTCGTATATGGTTTTTCCCTCGTGGTCGTGAATGGCCCTTTTTTCGTAATGACACCTCCCGCTGTGGGTGCAGCTGGGGGCAGTGTCAGATTCTGACTGACTAAAACCCACTATGTTCCTTCTGGAGGTCCCTGACACACAATAATTTCGCTCACAGGAATGCGAGTCGGTGTTGGTGTCCGGTCCGAACGGCGCGCGCGTCCGGCTGACGGACGAACTTGTCCGACATATGCCGGACAACTCAACTTACCGGCTGGAGCGACTTGACGACTGCGGCGCGCTGTTACTGTGCGCTACCAATAATAATTAACTACAAGGTGATAAACTACTCGTCAATTTACGTTTATCTTTTTGACGTCAAAAAAGAAAGACGTGCCCTCAGCGCCAAGCTAAGAATTCATCCATAAATACCTACAATATAGTAGTGAGTTCGGAATTATATCGATTGAAACTGACTATTAATTTTGAATTTTAAAATTCTGTCATGTAATCGTGACTGTGGCGTGCTGGGCACTTTTTAGCTTATCGTCTATACGTGACGGTGGCGGTCAAAATTTTAATAAACACAAATCTCCTTGTTGGCTAGTAGCATAGCTATGAATATGTATATTTTATTTATTTACCAGTTCATGAGATAAGAAGAAAAATGCATTGCTTATTTCTTAAGAAATCTTTCCAGCAAGCCCGCTATGAAAATTAATTGATATAATGATATACATATTTGTATATATATAATATCGTACCACTTTGCACGCAAGATCGGTTAGTCCCAAGGTAATGCTATTGATTAGATAGTATTATGGGTGCTAACATAACTGATAAAGTACCTTTATAATTATCTTTTTAAAAAACATATTATAACACCCTGACCAATAAATTGATGATCACACAATTGTAGACTGTTCCGGGAATCGAACCAGGGACCATCAGTTCGGCATGACAACCAAAAAAATTATAGATATGTTGCAAAAATTATATGTTTAAATTGTATAACTTTTTCAGACGAAATAGATTAATTCGAGCTATGTATACCAACTATTATTAATTTTGTCTTGACGAGTAGTTTGTTAAACAAAGCAAAACCAACAAGTTTTGGACAAACTAACGGGACAGTCCTATGTTATATCAAAATGAGATTACTTATCAAATAATATTACCTATACAGGAATTTATATGTGAACATAATATGGTGTTCAAATATTATGTACGAATGTGTATACAGGGTCTAACAAAACTAGTGCACCATATTTTTACAGGTCATCTAGTACATGCTAAGGATCATGTTTACCACAAAAAAGTCATGAAAACAACTATTTTTTTATAAAATGTATTTCGCCAAATTGCATGAAGACGCTCGGTCATTGACCCCTAGGTCATTCAACTTTTTTTTGTGGTAAACATGATCCTTAGCATGTGCTAGATGACTTGTAAAAATATGGTGCACTTTTTTTTAGACCCAATACAATTATGTTTTTACCAGACTGGAAGATTTTGATAAAAAATATTGTAATTTATCAATGCAACGCTTTATAGTGTCAATGAGCATTTAATCTGTTAAACCCCTTCGTTTGGGTTTATTCACAGAGCTAAGATTTCTTAACAAAAAAATCCTTTTTATATTGGATTGACATACAAATTATATTGGATAGGATCCATTATAAGTTATAACTTGCCTGAGAGCATTTTTTCGGAGTCATAAGGGTGTCTATTCACTACAAGTTTTAACCTTTGACCTACACGTCAAAAAAGAAAGACGTACCCTCAGCGCCAAGTTAAGAATTCATCCATAGATACCTACACTAAGTAGTGAGTTCGAAATTATATCGATTGAAACTGACTATTAATTTTGAACAAAAAGTCTGTCATGTAGTCGTGACAGTGGCGTGCTGGGCACTTTTTGGCTTGTCATCTATACGTGACTGTGGCGGTCAAAAGGTTAATAACGCAGTACAATGAATAGATACATACCTTAGAAGTAGTTAACTTACCCGACTGCGGCAAAGCCAAAAAGGGTAATGTTTTCAAGGATTTGACATATAAAAATTATTTGTGTTATTAAGTTTTTTAGTCTTAAATTGAATAGTAAAGGAGAGTTTTTCGAAAACAGGGGCCATGGAGTATTTCTTGTCATTTAAATCACCTCATTCATCATTTTTTACTCAAAATATTTTAGTTTTATTAAATAAATATACATATAAATGTATGCCTACATGTGTAGTTCATAAGACATTCTAGTGCAGTTTTAATTAACTGCTTATTTTTTTTATTGCTATGATTAGATTATGTGTTGTTTTTATAATAATGTAAACTAATATTAAAATTATTGAACTGTAAGTTTTCATGGTGTCTCTCGCGTGATTAAATCTATAATAAACTCTAATGAGGGTTAAAAATAAATGGATCTAATATAATTTCAATTGAATTCCGTCTGTTAATAGGGAATATGCATGTAATTTTTTTATTCACTAAATAATACACTTTTAGCTGCAATAAATAAATATGAAAGAATTTTTAGAATATATTTATCGACAAGAAGTTATAAAGCTTCAAACTGCTAATAAGAAAGAGAAGTCCGAGTGTAAAATGTACGTCACAACTACACACGCCCGTAAGGCTGTCATTGAATATAGCGTTTTGGTGAGAGGGACAGGTATACTTGTTTAAAATTGTTATATCTCGTTTGTTTTTCTACTGATTTCGATATTTTTTTCACAGTTAGTATTCTATTTTTGTATATTTATTGATAAACTGGTTAGATTGCAAATATTTTTTCATGCATATTCCCTATTGGGTATTTGTCTTGGTCAAAAATTAAATACTTTATCATATTATTTTTTATTTTAGTAGCATCTTTAAATAATGACAGTTTTTATCATTATGATCCGAAAATTGTTTTCATTTTTTTGTTGATAATAGTCAATATTATGCCAAGTACAATGTGATTTAAAAAAAAAAACAATTAGTTTACATTATTATAGACTTAATTATAAAATGGTTAAGTTTTATTCCGTATTATTAAATAAACGTGAAGAATTGATGTTATAGAATTGAATATAGCCATGGTTTATTATGTGTTAAAGATTATTATTATTATTTGCTTAGAATAAGCGAGACCAACAAAACAATTTTCAAAAATATACGAAAATTTCTTAAGGAGTTGTTATTGACGGATTTTTTTTTCTGTTATAATACAAAATATTCAAAAATATTTTTATAAAGGTCTTGCAAAATCATGATGTCATAAAAATAAGGGCAGCTACACACCATCACTAAGTTAGTTAGCTTTAATTTGGTTGTTATGTAATCACAGATTATAATTGTTATCTTAGATTATTCTAAGCCTTGTGGCATGCATGTTATTATAAATAAATGATATTTTTATTTTCTAAATAAGTTTAAAGTTTTCGATATTGAATAGACAAATTATTACCCTGAAATATGGGTAATTACCCCGAAAATGTCTTGTCACCATAAAATGGGTTGTTACCCTACTATATTTCAGTAGCATTCAATACTATGTTTTTTTATGTACAGTATAAATATTTCACTAAGTTGATGATAAAATAATTGAAACTTTTTTAATAAAGGTGCCTTAAATAGTGCCTAACACGACCTCTGAGGTCCGCGCTGTTGTTTTACGGAGTATTATTGATAAATATTTTATAAGATTTTATTACAATATAAATTGCATTAGATAATATGTTGCATGATTTAGTGTTAGTCAAATGTATGAAGTATATAGTCAATAAATGTATAAAGACGATTTTTGAGTTTTTTGTTATAAACCTGACTGAGATGAACAGGTAAGATACAAACCCCATTTATACAGGTCATAAAATCAACTCATGGCATCTTAAGCGTTGTGGCCAGCGCACATATCGCTTTGAAGAGCTCAGTATCGAAGCCAGGCCCTAACAGGGTCGGCGCAGACCGAACTGCATAATGCTCGCGCCACATGGTTGTCCAAAATGTTTAGTGTTCGAGCATACAGGCGTCATGCTCGACCGTGCGCGATCCATCTCCTGTTTCGTTGCTCGCAGTTTGGCCCGTTTTTATTGAGGTTCAATAACTCTCACTCACCTTCACTGTATTACTATAACTAAGCACATACCTAACGAGGGCACCACACAACACATTATACTAAATTTTTTTTACAAAAAAATAAAACCGACTTCAAAAACACTGAAAAGTGAAAAAAAAGCTTTTAAGTACATCGCTCTAGAAGTCGGTGTCAAGAAGTTGCAACTGTAATACTGTATTAATTTTTTCAGTGTTTTTGAAGTCGATTTTATTTTTTTGTAAAAAAAAATATTTTTATCTTTTTAGTATTTAAGGTCCAAAATCTTGTTTCGTCATCCATTTATACACTCCATGCCTTCTATAATAGCTATCATAAGTCAAGTTTGTGGGAAATTCTCATTAACCGGCCTATTATAACATCATCCACATACACATCATTCACATAAATCAAACAAATGCTCATAAAATAAAAAGTACTGAACCAAATTGGATGAAATTTTTATGGGACCAAATGACAAGTATACTGCACCGAACAAAAAAAGAATTACACAAATCGGACCAGAAACCTCGGAGTAATCGGTGTACATACATAAAAAAAATAAAACACACCGCCCGAATTGAGAACCTCCTCCTTTTTTTGGAAGTCGGTTAAAAATATAAGTTTTCACTCTTAAAATGAAGTTTCGATAGGCAGCTGAACTTGGAGTGTTCGCGGATAGTTAGTAACTGGATGACAAATTTCATGTTTTAAAAAACAATTTGGCTGTGTAATAATAAAAAATTCACCCCAAATTTGTCTACGAAAAATATCTAATATTAATCATGGTATTTTTTCTATTCAGCCCGCAATTTCTAGACCATTCTTACATTCAATTTCAGCATTACCAGATACCGAATACAGATCCGTATGTTATTTAATATCTTCATCAATATTAGACTACCGTTAAAAAAAGCAAATAAAACCAATGAATAGCTTATAAAATTTATTAAATATTACAAAAGGCACTGTAACTTAATACTGTTCCTATATAATATAATATATAGCGTTTATTTGTGATGGTTAAGACATAACAGTAAGATTAACAATCAAGTTATTGATAATAACAGGTTAAAATCTGAAGCCACATACAATATTTGAGAAAATATAGTTTGTTATACCAGTAAAAATGGTTATTTTCCACAGTATCCAAGCTAAGACCCCAACTGGAATGAAAATATGACCCTTGTTAGGATAAAAATGTACCCTAAAAAGGGGTATAAAAGTACCCCAACTAAAACTGTACCCCAGTCTCAAATTAATGACCTTCTAGTAATTTTCTATGATACAAAATATAAAGAGGAATGCTATTACTTTGTATAAAAATTGTTTTGTTGGGAGAAATATTTCTTCTTCCCTAACCAAAACACATACAAAATGTAAAAATCTGTTAATTTTTCGAGTTTATGGCAACCCTACAACGTTATTGTGAAAATGCAATTGCAACAAGTGCAAAAACTCAGAGTAATGTAAAGAAAAATGCATGTACATTGCCAAAAAAATATTGAAATTAATCCTTATCTTATCTAGTAAAATCTGCCACTAAATTATTGTCACAAAATGGAATGTTTATACACTAGTCTTGTATACATATAACAGTGCCTAATATTATGCGGATATCCTTAACATTTCATCTCACTAAGGATGCTCCCACACAGAAGTTATACAAAATTGTGTAACACGATAATATTATGAATGTTATCGTGTTATACATCGTGTTGTAATGTTATATAAAAGCTGTGTGGGAGCACCCTTACACAAAGTGGTTATGACTACGACAATAAATGAAACTTTGACAATACTAGTTCATAAGAATAATTCTAAACTAAAATAAAATTAAAATTTCGAGCAAACTTAGCGCCAGTTTTACAGGTTGCTGATAAGTTCCAGATAGTTTATCTGGCAGATAATTTCAAACAAATACTGTTTAATTTATCTGGTAGATAGTGGCTATCCGTAACCTGTGAAACTGGCCCTAAATTAAATAAAAGTAGAAACGAAATAGATCACTCTTTATAATGGGTCAGTGACCTCTGACCAAAGTATGTAGCGACTTGATCTTTGGTTGCACTCATTTTACATCAAGTAGCAAATTTGAAAAAATCGGAAAATAATTTCCTGTGACCAAACTACTGGTAATAATCAAATGATAATTTATGTGTAGACAGAGGTCGCCTTGAGGTATGCCAAGTTTAATTTATTGTCGTAATATAATAACCACTTTGTATATTTTTTATACCAATTTAATCACCTGGATAATAGAAGTGAACGTTCCAAAACATTATCAAAATTTTCAATAATTTTTGTTGACTACCTATTGACCCCCACGTCAAAGAAAGACGTGCCCTCAGCGCCAAGCTAAGAGTTAATCCATACAAAACTACTATATAGTAGTGAGTTCGGTATTACACCGATTGAAACTGTAAATTTTTAACTTCAATAATCTGTCATGTATTCGTGACAGTGGCTTGCTGGGTACTTTTTGGCTTGTCATCTATACGTGACTGTGGCGGTCAAAAGGTGAAGGCCCACATATCAGCCATGGGACATCCCACTGCTGGGCCACAGGCCTCGCCCATCGATTTCTAATCTAATACAAGGTTATATATGTATGTACAAACTTTTAAAGTGTCTGCAGATAATTTAACTGGAATCGCATACACTTAAGGCCCATTTAGACGGGGAGAGTTTCTCGTCTCGAAGATACGATAATTGAAGGAATACAAAACATTTCCTTCGTCCAAACATTCACTCTTCTCGCCCGTTGACATGGGCGACAAGCGGCGTGTCATTTCGCTAAATTCGTATATGTCATATACGAATCTCGCTGGCGACATTTTAGTTCTTGCCTGAATGTAAACATTTTGTTACGATTATGTTATGGCGATTATTGCTTGCGATAGTCGCGGAGACATTCTCGTACCGAAACGTGCGAGAAACTTTCCCCGTCTAAATGGGGCTTTACCGAATAAACTCATAGTTATACATAGTTTTAAAATCTAATATGTGTATTTACAAAGTTTCGACCAGCCCCTACGGCTTAGTCAGGTACTTAGAATGTTAATTTCTTAGTAAAGTATAACAGTATTTCATATTTTGTTAGCATAAGACATTTTATCTATTGCAATTAGTTAAGCTCCAAATAAAAACTTGAAGTCATAAGAATTTGTCTTAGTTAGAAATAGTAATTACCAATGTAATATTTTATTGGATGAATGTAAACACAGAATTAAAAATAAAGTTAAAATTTAAAGTGGAATGAACATTAAAATGCTTAAATATTTACTTGATTTGTTCGTTCAAATAATTTTCTAGAACTACAAGCTATCTATATTGGGTCTAACAATACTAGTGCACCATATTTTCACAGGTCATCTAGTACATGCTAAGTATTATGTTTACTGCAAAAAAAGTTGAATGAACTAGGGGTCAACGATCGAGCGCCTTCATAGAGACCGGCGTTTTGCCTACAATTTGATGACTGTGATGATAAATTTAATAAAATATTTTGTTGTTTTCATGACTTTTTTATGGTAAACATGATCCTTAGCATGTACTAGATGACCTGTAAAAATGTGGTGCGCTATTTTTGTTAGATCTTATAAAAATATATTGTAAATTCTATAATCAAGAGAAATGTGTTTAAATATAACTGGAATAAGTTATAAAGAATGTGTTAAGTAGTTGCGTTTCAGATAATTTAATTCTAATATTCATAAGAATCAAGGCCTCAATACAGCATATAGAAAACCAGCCTTTTTAAATCAGTTTTTTTTTTAATATATTTTAATTAAAATTCAGTCATAATGATCCGACTTAAATATGCATGCATATCAAAATATATAAGCTTTTTTTTAAATATACCGAAAACTACTTTTAATATAAAATATTTTAATTATATATTTTCGTCACCTCTCGAAAATTTGTTTTGAGTATGATTTCTTTTTAATTATTATTTTAAGAATCTTTTTAGAAGAGGTAACAAAAATATAGCCTTAATATATACTTTTTATATAATCTTAATATTATAAATAAATTTCGCGAAAAGTTATATTTTTATATTCTTAATATTTATACATAAAAAATCTACACAATGTTAAGTTAGTGGAAATTACATAAAAAAGCTACGAATTTTCGATTATCGTAAGTATTATCCAAAAGTTATTTTTGATATTATCAAAATTGGTCCAGCCATTGCTTATACGTTTATTTGCTGTCGAATACGATAGTAAAAGTTAAAGTCTACATTTCTAGAAGATAAAATTAGTATACATTTAAAATGCGCGTTTTATTTAAGAATGCTAAAGTGCGTTTTGAAATTACTGATAAAAATTTAATTTAGAGGCCTTTATATCTTTATAAAAGAATTTAAAAAATTACATGGTATCATCACCCATTTCGTAGCATGTGGTTATAGAAACCAGCAACTTCGATGACAAAAAAAAAACATATAAAATGTATTGGTTAACCAACCAACCAATTTTATGCAAAACAACCTCTAACCTCCATTATCTGACATAAGCACAACCTAATGCTACTTATAATAGCATAAAAATACACATAAAAATAATAAATAGACATACCACTACTTAATTTCAATAATAACATACATGTTTAATCCCGACTTCTTACATTTGGTTTTCGGCAACCAAACGCTACAAAGCTACGGTCACCTGGCATTCGGCAACCAAGTGCTTCGGTTGTTGGGTAACGGTGACTGAATGGATCAGTTGTCGTAGTGCTGCGGTACGGCGTTAGATGGCGCTAGTTCGACGTAGTTGGCCGGCAGCATGCCGGTGCGGCCCGTGCGCAGGACCTGGCCGGTCATCCAGCCGGAATCGATCGATGTCACGTTGGAAATTAAGTCGCCTTCGCGGAATGATACCTGAAAGTTTTCATATTATACAGTTTAAGTTTTTTTGCTTGTTATCTCAGAAGATTCTAAACTGATTTGAAAAATTATTTAAACGTTAGACAGCCCATTTATTGGGGAAGGCTCTAGGCTTTTATCCGAGTGCGCGGAGTAGTTACCGCAAGGTGCTGTTGATACTAGTGCATTGATGAAAAAAGCAATAATTAATGTTTTTTTTTTCTTCATGGGAAGTCATCAAATGACCACTCCCACTGTGGGTGCAGCTGGAGGGAGTGGCAGACTCGTACCGACTAAAACCCACTATGTTCCTTCTGGAGGTCCCTGTGTGCCAGGGCCGCGGTAACTCTTGCGAACAACCCGCACCCCATGCAGATAAACATGTATTTATATTAACTTACCTCATCGCTGTCGCTCGCTTCGTAGTCATACATAGCGATGTATACTCGCTGAAAATAGAAAATACTACATTTAGAAACACATTTAGAGTAACAATATTTCAGATAAAATCAATTATGAAGAGTTCGGCTCCGATCATCTCTGTTCACGCCAGCACATCAAGCTACCCGAAACTTTAAAATTTTAACAATCAACTTTGAACCATATGCTTCAGCGATCAAGTTGAAAATCTATTAAGGAAATTTGACAGATCGTATTAGCTCGATGTACTGGTACATTATTCACTACTATTTTTTGGCGACTGTATTTTGTAAAATTGACCTTCAAAAAGTGCTGATTTTCAGCCCAATTTGAATAAATTACTTTATATATTTTTTTTTATATATGTCGGCGGCCATTTTAGACAATATTTTATTGAACAGAACAGTCTTGGATTTTTTTCTCTTAGTTAAACCTTTTGACCGCCTCAGTCACGTATAGATGACAAGCCAAAAAGTGCCCAGCACGCCACGGTCACTACATAGCAGACTTTTAAGCTCAAAATTAATAGTCAGTTTCAATCGATATAATTCCGAACTCACTACTATATTGTAGGTATTTTTGGATGAATTCTTAGCTTGGCGCTGAGGGCACGTCTTTCTCGTGGCGGTCAAAAGGTTAAATGCTTACCTGGTTGTGATGGTTGGCTGTCTGCCTAGGCAGTTCATTTGCCAGCGGGTCGAGGTCTGTCACGCGGCCGATGTGGCGGCTCTGCTGCTGTTGCTGAACTTGCTGATGGGAACCTGAGTATTGCAGTATTAATGAGAACTGGTACTTGCTTGAAAATTGATTTTGAAAAAAGATAGATTTTACTTTAACAAATAATCATTATCATCATCTCCCGAGCCTTTTCCCAACTATGTTGGGGTTGGCTTCCAGTCTAACCGGATTCAGCTGAGTACCAGTGTTTTACTAGGAGCGACTGCTTACCCAGTTACCCGAGCAATACAATTTAACTTTAACAAATAATAAATCTATTATTTCGAGGTGATATATAGACAGACATAATTATATAAATATGTATTAAGTACATATATAAAAACAGATATTAATAATTTCAATTTTAATTAAAGTAGATTCATACTGTGTCCACTTTATCAAAAGTGCAAACGTGATTTTCTAACAAAAATTTGTGATAATAAGTAATAAAGTAGTAGAAATCAAAATTAAAATAAAAAAATTGCTTGTAAAACAAAACCCAATACCAAAACACGTTAAACTCACACAAAAATAGATGAATAACATAAAAATGAATGAAATATTGGACCCACAACATAAACAGCAAATAGAACATTCTCGAGATAAAAATCCAGATCAGTTCAAGTATATCTTCTTAATATCTTAACTGCTCAAAAGATTTAGTTCACCGTGTGCAGTTTTATCCAACTTGAAAGATAGGATAGCTACCATCTTAATTTATCGTCGCTATATTATTTTATTGCAAATTAAATGTTACAGCAACGAATTGGCGGGTCTGCTAATTTTATTGTAAAAAACCTTGATAAAAAAAAATAATTTTCTTCTTATTTTATTCTTATTTATATATTACATTTGTGTTATCCGTTTTTTTTTTTTCTAAAACTGACCTCAATTTTTTGTCTCGAGTGTAACATACCAAATTGGACATTTGTCAAAAAGACAAACATCCAAACGAAACACGAAACGCTTACAAACCTCGTTTCCCATCACTAGTGCTATTATAAATAAGCGTAGCGGACGCCCTTTGCGTGTTCGGCGGCGCCCTCGGCCCATCACTGATCGGATCATAGTCCTGGATCCTGCCAATTTTCTGCAGCTGACTCTGTGGTTGCTGGACCGGATAATTCTGATATTGCTGATAATATTGTCCTTGATACTCCTGATATTGTGGATAGAATTCCTCTTTGGGCTTGTAATATTGTTCCTGATATTGTCTGTTGTGGCCTGAAGGTTGATGAGCAACCTGTTGCTGCGGCGGCATTGGTTGCTGGGCCGGGGGCGGGTGGTACGTGGTCGCCGGTGTCTGGTAATGGTTCTTCGGGGGTAGGTTCGGGGGTGGCACGTTCGGGGGCAGCATTTCCGTGGCGTAGTTATCGATTTGTTGGTGATAGTTTTCCGATGGCACTTCTATGGGGGCAGGTTGATTAGAAACATATGTATGTATGGGTTATCGGAAAAATAACATTCATTGCCATATTTTACTGTGTGTATTATATGTTTTTTAAATACAATCTGTTTCAGCTGCATTAATAAGTATTAAGTTTGTTTAATTAGTGAAACTCTGAAACCGATTTTAGAAATTCGCCTGTATCCCGTTAATATATGCATTGCATATATGCGACCAACTGCTTTGATTTCGTACAAAAGAACAGCGATTAAAGTCCTTTAATTTGCATGCATCATCATCAGCCTTTTTATCATCCCACAGCTGGACACAGGCCTCTTCTCACTCGGAGAGGGATAGAGCGTTAATAACTACGCTTGCTCAATGCGGGTTGGTGATTTCAGACTTTATAGTCCAGGTTTCCTCGAGATGTGTTTTCCTTCACTTTTAATCAGTCATTGGTATCCAAGATAAACTTAGAAAGTACATAAAACTTAGAAAAGTTACATTGGTACTTGCCTGCCCTGGAATCGAACCCGCGCCCTCATACTCGAAGGCTGGTGCCTTTAACGACCAGGCCACCACGACTTCCATTTGCATGCATGATTTATTAAATATACCCCCCCTTAAACGTATCGATGGATGTATCTGTCTGTGAGATTTAGCATGAACATCGCAACTATGTTTATTGAGGCCCCAGAAAACATTAAAAATGTCATACAAAATCATTTGCTTCATGCTCTTTTCTTGTTTAACCGACTAGAGAAATGAAGGTCATATATTGTACCCGTATTATTTAAATACATGTCTTAGTGAATATGTCGAAAATGATTGTTATTGGAACCCAAATGTTTCACATTTCACCGACATTCTATGGAAAGATACAACAATATGAATTGCCACAAAATTTTACCACATAACAGGTAATTTTTATGTATGGTAACATTAACATTTTCTTTAGATGGTTGCGAAACCACAGGAAACGAATTAAAATGAACATAAAATGCTTCAATAATACAAAAAATACAGTACCTACATAAAGTTCGGTTAAGCTACAGGAAAATAGTTTCATTTTCTGTCAATAGTCGACAGGAAAATTATACTCTAACCTGTATAATTGAATTAATTATAGATAAAACCATATTTTTGACTTGATTTCACTAGTGTAGTAATTTAGGTATTTTAAATTCATCAACGGTCTAGCCTTGCCCAAAGTATGTTGGGATCGGAGTCCAGTCTAATCAGATGCGCCTGAGTACCAGTGAGCTACATGGAGCGACTGGCCTTCACAAAACAGAAATTAAGCCTAGTTGCCATTTTCTGATTGGCAAAATTCTACCAATTTGAGCTGGTGGGATAAAGCACCAGCCTCTCAAGTATGTCTAGTATGAGGGTTCGATTTCAGGTCAGGCAAGTACCAATGTAACTTGTCTAAGTAATATATACTTTCTAAGTATATCGTGGACACCAATGACTGATTAAAAGTGAAAGAAAACATCTCGAGGAAACCTGGACTATAAAGTCTGAAATCACCGACCCGCATTGAGCAAGCGATTAATGCTCAATCCTTCTTTGTGTGAGAGGAGGCCTGTGCCCAGCAGTGGGACGATAAAAAGGTTGTTGATGACATAAATATTATGACGTGACGATTTTTTCTGCAATTTTTTGACATTGACACTTATCTTTTTTGACATTGACAGGGAACCAAAGTGGAACTACACACTTTCAAATATTAATGCAGTATTCGTTAAATTATATGTCTTGTTGTAAATGGCAATGTTATTTTTCCGATTACATGGACGATATGAGAGTTAGCAACACACGTTTGTAAACCATTTTGATTGGGACATAGGACCACATCGATTTGTCTATGTGCGATGAGAAAATGTAATCTATAAGACCGCCAAAGCAATTTTCTAGAATATTCGAATCATCACTTAATAATCTGGCAACACTAAAAATAAAAAAAAATTGCTATTTTTTTTGTATTTTTTAAAACTTAGATTCACTAAATAATAATAAATATGGATAAGAATAAAATTGTTCGGACGGCCTTATTACTGAAATGATAACAGTGTGAATTGAAAATTAATGAGTGGACTGAATTTTGATAATTACTTATTAATGATTATGGGTATTTAATTGGTTTATAATTAAAATTATATTACGGATATTAGAAATCCAGTAGTTTGGATAATCCAGTGTTTTTGTAATGCTTTTGGTTGAAAAACCATAATGTTATTTCAGTTTTAAGTTTTTTTTTATTCGGACCAGCAGTTTCTGAGATTACTTGGTTCAAGCGAGCAAATGAACAAACCCTTCAGAATTGTAATGATACCCTAAATATGTAATTAGTTTCCAAAAGCAATTTCCCGTTAACAGCTATGCGGATTAATTCATTAATTTGATGCACTTTTTTAATTGACCTAAACAATTTTTAATTTTGTGTATGATTCGATATTAAGTTTCTATTCGTAAAATATTAGATTATTAAAATAATTCAAAGAACAATGGATTCATAATTTCCAGACTGCCATTTTTTGATGCACACGTCCCGTAGACATTGCCTTGGGCTAGGTGCTGAGGGCATGCGGAAGGATCTGGAGGAAGACACCGTGGTGGTTTTTGCCGGTAAGAGTCCGGCAAACCCCTCCGCCTCTTGAGGATTTCCCCCCGAAATAAAAAAAGGTGCAGAGGGCAAATTCTTGCATTGATTTTTAAATAATGCAAATATATTTTAAATGTAAATTTAAGTAGTTTAGTAAATTTAATTTTATATGTAGCTTTGTCATTATATTTATTTTATTTTTTAATCCTTCTAATTGAGTTATCTAAGTCTATATTGTAATACTAACAATACATGGATAATCTCCGTAATAAACGATTATTATAAAAATTCAGTCCAAACACATAGTGCCAACATAACCAAACACACAACATTCATATGCACCAACCAACTAGAAAAAATACTTACCAACGATTTCTCCATTTTCATTGATCTGGCGTTGTTTCTCCATCTGAGCCTTCTTCTCCAGTTCTCCGTGGTAAGCTACATTGCTGATTATCTTCGTGTTAGCTTTAATCCTCAAGGTTTCTGGATCGTCAGCGACCTGTAAGTACGATTTGTACTAAATTGGAGTTTAGAGCTGCTTCTTTGTAGTTGTAATAATACTATAATATATCTATACTAATATTATAAAGCTGAAGAGTTTGTTTGTTTATTTGTTTGTTTGTTTGAACGCGCTAATCTCCGAAACTACTGGTTCGATTTGAAAAATTCTTTCAGTGTTAGATAGCCCGTTTATCGAGGAAGGCTATATACCATCACGCTAAGACACACGGGAGCGGAGCAGTAACCAAAGATGCGGGTGAAACCGCTGGGGACAGCTAGTATTGTAATATATCGGGACATCTTTCTCAAGTCGGTTAGCCCTTTTTTTGGTGGGAAATCATCAAATGACCCCTCCCACTGAGGGTGCATCTGGAGGGAGTGTCAGGCTCTTATTGACTATGTTCCTTCTGGAAGTCCATGTGTATCAGGGCCTCGGTAACTCTTAGGAACAACCTGCACCCCAAGTCGGTTCGCCCTAAGGTAAGCTATTGATTAGCTTGTGATATGGGGGCTAGCAGTACTGATAGACCAAGAACGCTTGATGACATTATTGTGTGTGTGTATTACTTCAGTACGGGTGTGAAAGTTCGATTCCAAAGTCCTCCAATAAGTCCTCAGCGGGAGGGGCATAATAAGATTCCATGAAAGGAACAGTCAGCTAAATACCAATTTAACGTTTATAAGTTATATGTACTTTATATGTGTATCTTGAACACCAATGACTGAGTAAAGGTGAAGGGAAAAATCTGAAATCACCAATCAGCCTTGAGCAAGCGTGGTGATCACCGCTCATTCCTTCTCTGTTTGAGAAGGGGCCAATGTCTAGCACCATCTCTCGAGCCCTTTCCCAACTATGTTGGGGTCGGCGTCCAGTCTTACCGGATTCAGCTGAGTACTAGTGTTTTACAAGGAGCAACTGCCTATCTGACCTCCTCAACCCAGTTACTCAGGCAACCCAATACCCCTTGAATAGACTGGCGTCAGACTAACTGGCTTCTGACTACCCGTAATGACTGCCAAGGATGTTCAATAACCCCGAGACCTACAGTTTAACGTGCCATCCGAAACACAGTCATTTGCGTCCAGGAAAAGTTGGAAAAGATGCATTGGTACTTAACTGACCCGGAATCGAACCCACGCCCTCATACTTGAGAGGTTGGCTCTTTACCTACTAGGCCACTACGACTCTTACAGGCCTATGCATAGCAGTGGATCAATAATGAAGTCTGATAATAATGATGGAAGGTATTCCTGAATACACACCTGTGTGAATTTCCCCTTGCTCTTCTCGAAGTCCGCGTGGTATTTGACGTTGCTCTGTATCTTCGTGTTTTCAGCTATTCGCTTCAGTTCGGGTGTCTCCGCCATCGTCGTGTGCTTTGCCTTCGGTACGTGTCTGTAATTTGAGGGATATTATTTTAAGTAGCTGTCTTTTACCTGCCTAGTCTTTTTCCCAAGCTGTGTTAGAGTCGGCTTCCAGTCTTAACCAGATGCAGCTGAATACCAGTGTTTTACGTGAAGCGACTGCCTATTTGACCTCCTCAACAACCTGGGCAACCCGATACCCCTTGGTAATACTGGTTGTCAGACTTTCTGGCTTCTGACGACCCGTAGCGCCCGTAACGACTGTCAAAGATGTACAAATGACAGCCGGGGCCCACCAATTATCGTGCCTTTCGAAATACGGAGGAATTCGTCATAACAAGATTCTCCCAGAGGTCTCCCATCCAAGGACCGACCTCACCAAGGGTTGCTTAACCTTATGATCGATCGACCCGTGCGACTGTTACTTAGCCACGAGCTCCTTAATATCAATGGTCTTTAGTCAAATCACACTATGGTAAATTGAAAGTTAGACAATAACATAGACTTTTTTTTGCTGCGGCATGCAGGTGATACTGCAAATTATTCTACAGGGCGAAGGTGTTTGTTGGAATGTGCGAATCAGCTGACTACTGGTTCCAATCAGAAAATTATTTAAGCCAACTTTATGGGGCCCGGTGCTAGAAGCGTGCTCGGAACACAATTAAAACAGCGGTCGACAACTCCATACATATTTTAGTGAACACAGAATGAAAAAAAAAATGCCTTTCTAGATCGTAATTCATAATTTTCTGTTGTTCAAAGCGATCGCTAACACTATGTGACCAATTACTAAAGAATTTGCCGTCAAGCGTAAAAGTCGCCATGTTTTTGCTAAAAAAACAACAATTTCCGCGACGCAAACAGTAAAAGTGTGAACAATCGGGACGATCGACTTTCATTTATTGTGACAGCACGCACTTCAAAAGATTTTGTTTATTGATGGAAATTGTTTTAGAACGCCTTCTAAAATAGCTGCTGTATATTTCTTCAATTTTATGTCACTGTAACAACGTCATCTAGTCCCAAACTAAGACTAGCTTCTACTATGGGTAGGTACTAGGTACTAGACAACTGATAAACATACTAATATACTTTTATTTTGTAAACACAAACACCTCATCACCTCCCGAGCCTTTTCCCAACAATATTGGGGTCGGCTTCCAGTCTAACCGGTTTCGGCTGAGTACCAGTGTTTTACAAGGAGCGACTGCCTATCTAACCTCCTCAACCCAGTTATCCGGGCAACCCAATACCAATTGGTTAGACTGGCGTCAGACTTACTGGTTTTCTGACTACCCGTAACGACTGCCAAGGATGTTCAATGACAGCCGGGATCTACAGTGTAACGTGCCATCCGAAACACAGTCATTGGTGTCCAAGATATACTTAGAAAGTACATACTAACTTAGAAAAGTTGCATTGGTACTTGCCCGACCTGAAATCGAACCCACGCCCTCACACTTGAGAGGTTGGCTCTTTAACCACTAGGCCACCACTACTTACAACAAATACACGAAATACAAACGTAAATACCAATTATTTTGTAAGTCAAACACCCATAGTCATGTCCCCTTTAGACTTGGCTGGGACACTGCCATGCCTTCAGATTAGACTCCGCATAACATCCGAAGTAGGATAAAATATGCGTTGCATAATGACCTGGTCAACGCAGTTGTTGACCAGTCCGTCATTTACATTGAAATCGGTCTAGCCGTTTTGACGTAATCTACGTAATAAACATGTTTGTTTGTTACGTTTCGTTACGTAGTTTGAGTGTTTTCGAAGTGTATACAAAATGAGGTCACTTCCTTTTGTTTAAAAAAAAATGGAATTTTTGAGTCATTTGTATGTTAACCACAGCGGTTTTTGGTTCGTCTAAATATTATTTGATGATTTGTTTATCTATTTCTTTCTTGCGGTTTTATTAACATTTTCAAAGAATATCTTTCATCGAGAGCGTAACAAACGAAGAATTTTCCGCATTTATCTATACTAATATTAGAAAGAGGAACGGTTTGATTTTTTTGTTTAGCGTTTGATGTGAAAACTGTCGTTTTTGTATGAAAGATGCATTTACGCATACCCTTAGCCGTAGAGCAACAGAGTGTTATGTGAGACTCGAAAAATAAGTGGACAAAAAGATGATTTTTACATGATTTTTACCGATAGGGCCCCATCAAAACAATTTGCCACGAGCCCTAGATGGTACAGTTACGCCATCCACTGTCCAGCAGTGGACGTCTTTCGGCTTTTTTTTTGCAAAACAATAAAATTCCTTGCTTCATCATCTCCATAGCCTTTTTCCCAACTATGTTGGGGTCGGCTTCCAGTCTAACCAGATTTAGCTGAGTACCAGTGTTTTACAAGGAGCGACTGCCTATCTGATCTCCTCAACCCAGTTACGTAAAATTTCTTTTGACACTTTTTCATGAAATTTTTCTTTTCTTCGATCGACATGTCTACAAGTGATTATATGCGAGTTGACAGGTCGCGCCATGCTCGGGCAGAAGACATGTTAACATTGACAGAAATAGCTTTGTCATTTCTTGACAGAATAGACATAAAATCGCCATGCTAAGCCTGCAGAAGTGGATGTCTTTCGGCTGAAACTACATTTTTTTGCAAAACAATAAATCTCCTTGCTTATAGTCTCAAAAATGGACTCTGTATGACATGCGCATGATTCACACATAACGCGCTGTAGCAGAACGACTATGGACGTGAGTAATTCAGTAATTGCCATGAGTAACTATATGCATAAACAAACACTGCTTTATAACGTCAAAGTTTGGATAACGAAACCAACTGGACACGCCGTGAGCACAAATATCTCTGTATACATGTCCGCCATGTTATCCGTAGTAGGATAATGGTTATAGCACCAGCCTCTAGAGTATGAGTTTGAGGTTTTGATTCCAGGGCAGGCAAGTAACTCGAAGAAAAGTCAGCAACATCGGAGGGGTCCCTTAGGGCCAAGATTGGCTGGGGCTACAGTTTATCCGCAAGAGATATCGGGGCCCGGGCACACAGGGACCCCCAGAAGGAGGAAAAAGGAAGATTGTGGGATTGACTAATGTGACTTTCTCAAGTTAATGCAGTTTTTAAGTATATCTTGGACACCAGTGACTGATTAAAGGTGAAGGAAAACATCTCGAGGAAACCTGGACTATAAATTCTAAAATCACCAACCCGCAATGAGCAAGCGATTATTCACTGGCGCGAACTATTCTTAATTTGGTATGAGGGCCGCTCTCACACTTTCGACTCTGCGAAGGCATATCAAGGGCCTCTCCGGTTGGTTCAGTTATCTAAGCCGTCAAACTTCAAGTGTCTAGAATACCAGATTTGTAGAAAGAACGGTTTCTTAAAACATATTTCTGCTAAGTCAGTTTCTAGTTTTACCGTGATCTTTAGCTCTTAAGTTTAGGTATGAGTTTGTATGTTACTCTTTTTCGCACAAAACTGCGAAACGTATATTAAAGAAACCTTTAAGCCTAATAGCTTATACGCCAGGATAATATTATATAGGTTAATGTTTATCCGGGTGCACGAAGTAGTTCCTTAAACTGAAGACTGCAAGAGTTTTGCGAAAGTCACCCGTATCATCATCCTACAGGACACTCAGTCCCAAGTCACAAGTCGATCTGACCTCCTCAACACATATACCTGGGCAACCCGATACCCCTTTAACAGTGGTTGTCACACTTTCTATCTTCTGACTACCCGTAACGACTGCCAAAGATGTACAAGTGACAGCCGCGACCCACCAATTTAGCGTGCCTTCCGAAACAGAGGAAATCACTAATGACAAAATGGTCACTCCACGAACCGACCGCACCAAGCGTGGTTTAACCTTATGATCGATCGATCCGTGCGGCTTCTACTTAGCTCCTTTTAGCCTCTTAAAGACTAGCACCTCCTTTGGGTGTCTAAATAGTCATAAATAATAGGATATTTCCTCCTTATTCCTCCGTCAACTTCCTTAGTAATACGTAAATACCTCAAAAACCAACCAGTTCATAAAGAAACCCATTAAAAAACATGTTTCCAACCTTGACCTTATGCGCGGTGCGTGCTTTGCATATGCCGATACAAAACTATCAACATTTACATTAGATAATGGTCGGTTTACATAATTATTGTTGCAACGAAAGTGAAAATGAATGGACAATGTTTAATGTTTGAATTGAATGGTTCTTATGTTGATGTGTGGAGCTCGTGGCTAAGTAACAGCCACACGGTTCGTTCGGTATGGTTAAGCAACGCTTGGCGCTGTCAGTTCGTCGATGGGTGACTGACTTATCAAGACGATTGATACGTGGCGGGTGTCATTTGTACATCTTTGAGTAGTCAGAAGCCAGAAAGTCTGATAATCTTAGGGCTAGTTTCAAAATCTCCGAATAGCCACTATCTAGCGAATAAATTCAAAAATAGAACAGAATTTGTATGAAATTATCGGTCAAATAAACTACATATATCAAAGTATATCTTGGACACCAATGACTGTGTTTCGGATGGCACGTAAAACTGTAGGTCCCGGCTGTCATTGAACATCCTTGGCAGTCGTTACGGGTAGTCAGAAGCTAGTAAGTCTGACGCCAATCTAACCAAGGGGTATTGGGTTGCCCGGGTAACTGGGTTGAGAAGGTCAGATAGGCAGTAGCTCCTTGTAAAACAGGTACTCAGCTGAATCCGGTTAGACTGGAAGCCGACCCCGACATAGTTGGTAAAAGGCTCGGGAAGATGATTATCAGCCAAATAAACTAATAGGAACTTATTCGTAGGTGGTGAAACATGGCAAATATGGAGGTTTTGAAGAATGAGGTATGTTCGAAGCAGTGGGTTAGTTGAAGGGTAATAAAATAAAGGTGAACTCACGCTTCGCAGTATGGGAGTTTGCCGTATCCTTTGTAGGTCCTCATGTTGAGAGTCATGCCGCATTCCTGGCATTTGAAGCAGCCTTTGTGCCATACCTGAAATCAAAAACATGTTGACTAAACTTATAAAATTTTCAAGATATTTCCTTCTTATCTTAAAACGAATTACGAAATTTAACTGCATAATTTATTATGACAGAAATCCCGGTTTGATTTTGGGCTATTAGTTTGCAAAATTATGATCCAAATTCTGATATTTTGGCGATGACCTTCATCCTGACCAGTGCGCCCTTTCTTCTGCTGCAAAACACAGATATTAACACTCCCTTCTTATTCATGTCACCTTTCGGGAAATCTATCTTTTCCGTGTGATCGGCCCTCTCACATCTACCATCCACATTCATAATTCAGACACTCTTTATGGCATATTAGACGAAGCAGTTTGAGAAGAAGAGAAAGGCCTTAAATCGAGAAAGTTGGAGATTAAACAACTATTATCGACCCGGTTCTTCAGGATTCTTATTTCCTTCATTATACCCTTAAACTGCCAAAAGCGGTTTCACCCGGGCGAGAAATACTTCGTGTACCCCGATAAAAAGTAACCCTCCTCCATAACTGGGTTGGAACTTCTGATCCCATTTGAAAAATTCTTTCAAAATTACACAGATCCCATTTATCGAGCTTGTAGTTCGCTAGTACGAAAATAATTATGACGTCTGTCTAAACCATGTCTAAACGCAATTGTTACACGTTTTTCCTCAGCGATATCGTAATTAAGTGAATTGCAAAACATCACGTGTGACATGTAGTATAAAATTATCATAAGTAAGCAGTTGGTCAATCACCTAGGACGTAACAGATACCAACGTAAGCAATAGTTACTATACTTTTCTCTAAGGAATTGTCTTTTTATATTTTTTGAACCTCAAAAGGACAACAGAAAGACCACGTTGGTTTAGCAGTTGCTAGCTTGGGTTCGATTATCGGTTCGGGCCAAATCACTTTGTAGGTTTTAGGAGACTTTCATACAGCAGCCCGGAGTTTGGAAGTAGGTGATTGATACACCCGTGCGTACATTGGAGAGCACGTAAATGTCGGTTCTATACCTGATCTCTCTCCGGTCGTATCGGGATTGCCGTCCCATCGGACGAGGGCATAGCAAGTCCACCTGTGTCAGCGCAAATGCTTGTGCACTAGATCCTGCGTAGCTGGCTAATCTCCTTAGAAAGAACGAACACCATGGCAGGCAATTGATCTGGACGCCATTATTATTATTATTAGTCGGTTAATATCAAAACTCTTTAACTACGAAGCTAGAATTACCTTGAAACCTGATGTATTTCTACTGCAAATACTAAGAACAGGATAAAATAATATTGTAGGGGGGATCCCATACAAGAAACGTGACTTCGCCGTTCTTTGCTCGATATTAATAACGGTACTGAACCCTTCAACGCGTTGCAGTTCTCTTTTGAACAGGCCCCCATGACCAAGTCCAATTTTAAATATGTAATATAATAATAATATTCCTCACACATTCACACAACGTCATCTAGTCCCAAACCTAAGCAGAGCTTGTACTATGGGTACAAGACAACTGATAAACATACTTATATACTTTTCTTTTGTAAATATACAAACACATACATATTATACATAGAAACACCCAGACTAAGTCAAACACCCATGTTCATACACACAAATGTTTGAATTACAAATCGAACCCGCGACTTATAGCGTGGCAGGCAGGTTCACTAACCTAGTGGTCCAAATATCATCTCCCGAGCCTTTTCCCAACTATGTTGGGGTCAGCTTCCAGTCTAACCGGAGTTAGCTGAGAACCAGTGTTTTACAAAGAGCGACTGCCTATCTGACCTCCTCGTACAAGTTACCCGGGCAACCCAATACCCCTTGGTTAGACTGGCGTCAGACTTACTGGCTTCTGACTACCCGTAACGACTGCCAAGGATGTTCAATGACGGCCAAAGTCTGGTGGTCCAAATGACCGTGTATTTTTAGGAAACAAAGCATTATCATACCAGTCATCTAAAATATTGAGCCACAGTCCATCGGGCGTTGCGCAAGTGCAGTTTTCGCAAACGTTGGCCCACTTCACAGCGTATAATACAACAATTAGGTAACAATACACAGTATTCGATGCCGACGATTACAGCTTGGATGCGACCCGGAGTTACATTGTTGTACACTTAGAGTTTTTTGTGGGTTTATTCATAGATTCTTCACATACAAGAGAGGCTTGAGCTCGTACAAAGGGACGGACTGTTTTTGCTAATTCTTATAACTTTTGTTACTTATTTGTGTTACGAGAAGACATTTAAACATCATCATCTCCCGAGCCTTTTCCCATCTATGTTGGGGTCGGCTTCCAGTCTAACCGGATTTAGCTGAGTACCAGTGTTTTACAAGGAGCGACTGCCTATCTGACCTGCTCAACCCAGTTACCTGGGCAACCCAATACCCCTTTGTTAGACACGTCAGACTTACTGGCTTCTGACTACCCGTAATGACTGTCAAACAAGAAGACATTTAAACGATTCAAAATTAATCAATACAATATGTTAATCATAACTCTACATACACAGACACAGAAAACATATACCAATATATTAATTACATTAACAGATGCGAATAAGATTATGAGCTACTGCATATCTCCCCAACATTTTAAGCTGTGTCGTACTGGGTCCATATATTTTTTTTTTGCAGCAGTGGGAGATAGACAAGACCTAAAAAAAGACCTTTATCAACCGATGTTGATTTTATCAATTTGGCTGTATGCTTGTTTTAAAAAAAGCCTTTATTTTAAATAAATGTTTGTTAAGTCATTTTCGCTTGAAATTCTAGTGTTTCAGCTTTTTACCTTTATTACAGAGTACGGAGTATTTTTATCCTGACCCAGATTATACCAACGCAGACAATAGGCAATAACATAATAGAACGGGCGGGATAAACTGCGCTGACGCATGACTCACGGTTCACAATTAGATTTAGTTTGTGTTTGGTGTATCCCGCAGTTTTTACATCCATATAGAAAGTAGTACTACTAGTCCGATGACGTCAGAGAGACAGGTATGGAAGAAAACCTATTGCGCCGACTTCAATTAAGTTAGGATAAAGACAGGAGTACGGCAGTACATCCGTGCATCGGAGAGCACTTAAATAACGGTCCTGTGTCTGATCTATCTCCGGTCGAGTCGGATTGCCAACCCATCGGAAAGAAGAAGAGTAAGGGAGGGTAGAAAGTGCAAATGCTTGTGCCTTATGTCATGCGCAGCTGGCTGATCTCTTGGGGTTGTTCGCAAGTTACCGCGGCCCTGGCACACAGAGCTCTCCAGAAGGAACATAGAGTATTTTATGGCCGAAATTAATAACCTATCTATCTGTTCATATTTATAATTCAGTTTTGATATTAGCCCCATATAATTGTGTCAAATTACTATCTCTAGTAGGCAAATCAACAGATACATAGGTTATTAATTTCTGCCATTAGTCAGTAAGAGTCAGACACTCCTTCCAGCGACACCTTCAGTGGGTCATTTGATGATTTCCCACGAAAAAAAAAGCTAGTTGATCTCCTTAGAGAGAACAGCCACCATTGCCGGTCTGGACGCCATTATTATTATTACAATAACAAGTTTGATGGTTGTTACGTAGCCATACCAAACGAAACTGCTTGTAAAGCAGTTAAAATAATAGTATGGAAATAAATGGCCCGCTTTGTGTAATGAGTAAGTATTCGCAAATAACTTGTTAAACAAACATTGGTGTTTCCGTTGCAACAAGATTATGTTCAACCAGCTTCTGCACGCGGCTTTGCCTGTGTTAGTCAATATTATAACTAAGTTTTGTTGTTATATAAAGTAGGGAAGCGCTTCAGAATCTTAGTAATTTTTCTTTGTGGCACGAATATAGTAGCATTATCGGTAGTTATTTTTAAGCTGTTTGGGGTTAAAACTCTCAGGCCTTGGAGTCAGAGCATTCACCTTCTTGCTAAAGCCCTATAAATCTAGGCGCCTTGTTGACACTTCCCGTGACCCAAAGACTTGTTTCTGCCTTTGCCCGCGCGGCTTCGCTCCCGTTCTTCTACCCTAATCTACACTACACTACTCTACCCTAAAAACTTCAACGAACATTTAAAAAAAAGATTTGGCCAAATTGTTCCAGGCGTTGTTGAGTTATGCGCTTACCAATACATTTTGCGATTCTTTTTTAAATTATAGATATAGAAGATTTATGTAATATTCAATAAGCCACTTAGTCACTCCTTACATGATTGGTTTTCTCTCACTTTAAGTCACGTGACGATTGGACCAGGCATTATCCCATTACCAGAGATCAGTCAAATCAAACAGATAGTCAAGTTCCTTTTTATTCCTGTTTCGTTGATATATTGATAATCTTACTACAAACACATGCAACACTTAATTTATTTATAAATAGAGATATCGGCTGCCTTATGCAACGTTGTCAACGTCTATTTTTGAGGATGTGAGCTGAATTTTAATTAGAAACGCTATTATATCGTTCGTTCCTTACGGCTTAGGCTGAGGCTACATTAGGGAGCGATTTGCGATGCGACTGGAAGAGCGAAACGATTAAAACATGGTATGACATGGCTACAGTGCACATCCATCGCGGTTTACTATATGCATTATGTAGCCACACGCATATTTAGCAGCACTATTGAACTAGTCGTGCTAGTGAGAAATTCGCTTCAATTTCGCTCATAAGTTGATGTAGCCGATGCCGTGATTTCAGTAATGTTGTTCCTATCGCATAAAGAAATTAAAAGTAATATTTGATGTACGATGTAGCCATATACGTGAGCATTCATTTACTTGTTTTAATCGCTCATGTGTCGCAGGTCGCGTCGCGGCCTAATGTAGCCTCAGTCTTAGAGATTTCCTGTTGTAGATTGGTCGGTGTTATTTTGGGCAGATTGGCAAATCAGTGACAGCATGATGTTGTATTTAAAAGAAGCTATCATCATTATTATCTGCCTAGCCTTTGCTTTGCTGTGTTGGAGTCGGCTTTCAGTCTAACTGGATGAGTAGCCGACTGCTTATCAAACTCCCTCAATCTAGTTACCCGGAGCTAGCCAATTTATTCGACAATATTTTATAGCCTCAAACTTTGATTGTATCAACGCGATCATCTCAGGAACTCATCATCTCCCGAGCCTTTTCCCAACTATGTTGGGGTCGGCCTCCAGTCTAACCGGATTTAGCTGAGTACCAGAGTTTAACAAGGAGAGACTGCCTATCTGACCTTCTCAACCCCAGTTACCCGGGCAACCCAATACCCCTTTGGTTAAACTGGCGTCTAACATTTCATCTTAGGACCTACAGGACCAATTAAAAAAATATTCAGTATTAGATAGCCTATTTATCGAAGAAGCCTATTATAGGCTACTTTTTATCCGTATGCGCGATGTTGTTCCCACGGGACGCGGGCGAAACCACTAGAGGAAGCTAGTAAATTTTATATGCAAACGTAACCGAAGATTCTACAGTAAGTACCTGACCTGCATCAGATTTCTTTTGCCTAGTTAATATGCCCTACATTTAGGGCTAACGATACAAAGGGCTTTCCATTTCCTTGGCGCTTTGTTTATTTTTTAATTATGATGTTTAGTGGGGAAGTCAGTATGTAGTTTGGATGTTAGTGAGTGGTACAAACTAGACAAAGAAATTGTTGGTCAGGGTTTTTCAATGAGATTAAAATCTGATACAAATTTTATCAAGCCGAAAATCCGTTTGAACACGCAGTTGGGACAGCACTATTCTCCAGCCTGAACTACGCATTAAAAAGTTAATTTTACCGACATCAAGAAAGGTAATAAAGCCTGAGATAACAATGGGGCCATTAATAGGTACGGTCAAGTACAGCGAAGTGACCCACTTAGTTTAGACACAACTGTGCAGGATGACACTCGTTTAGAGATCATGGATAGAACACATCTGTATGAGTACGGTTACATGCTTAGCTGCAGGCTTAGCATGGCGATTCTATACTCAGATTCTATATCTATTCTGTCAAGAAAAGACAAAGTTCTTTCTGTCAACGTCAACATGTCTTCTGCCCGAGCATGGCGCGACTTGTCAACTCGCATATAATCACTTGTAGCCTTATGTCAATCGAAGAAAAGAAAAATTACTTAATAAAATGTCAAAAGAAATCTTACGTCAATCTGTCCGTTTTCTGTCACTATATCCAATCTCTACGGTTGCCATGCTAAGCCTGCTGGCGTCAGTTCAGTCCATAAGTCTGCTTAGAATGACGGGAGAATTATCTTCTAAGCGGTTGACTGATGGACTGATGATCCAGATTGATGAAAATCTAATATCGGTCGGATACCAGTCTTAACCAGATGCAGCTGGTTTCCCGTATTACCTCCTCAAGCCAATTAACTGGGCAACCCTACATACTGGCACCTGAATACCCGTAACGACTGCCAAAGTAGTACAAATGACAGCCGGGACCCACAAATTTAGCGTGCCTTCCGAAGCACGGAGGAACTCGTCATGACAAGATGGTCACCTATCTACGTACCGACCTCTATAAGCGTTGTTTTACCTTATGATCGATCGAACCGTGAAGCTTTTACCATAGCCACGAGTTCCAATTTAGCGAGCCTTCCGAAGCACGGAGGAACTAGTCATGACAAGATGGTCACCCATCCACGGACCGACCGCGCCAAGCGTTGTTTAACCTTACGATCGATCGACCCGTGAAGCTTTTACCATAGCCACGAGTTCAACTAACATAATTTATCACACAGCTATAAATAAAATAACTTATTTGACCCAATTTCAATCCAAGTAGCGTTCAATTGAACAGTTTACTTAGATTGCGAGATAAAAGCTGTGTAACTGTAACTGCCGATCGCACCGTATAAGGTTAAGGTAATCTTAGGTTAAGGTGAACTACTGTTATGATTTCAATGATAGAAATTTTATATATGGTAGTGTTACGGCCAGTTTCGGCCAGATAGCCACTATCTACCAGATAAATTAAAAAATGGAACAGAATTAATATGAATTTATCTGCCAGATAAACGGAATTTTTAAAAGTGGAATTTTTGGAATACATCTTGAGGAAACCTGGACCTAAATCACCAGCCCGCAACGACTAAGCGTGGTGATTAACGCTCAATCCTTCTCTGTATTAGAGGTCTGTGCCCAACATTGGGATGATAAGAAGGCTTATCGATAAGCCAGGCATGTTCTGTAGATTTAAGGCCTGTTTCACCACCTACGAATAAATACCAGGTAGTTTTTTAGATTTGGTAGATAATTTCATACAAATTCTGTTCTATTTTTTAATTTATCTGGTAGATAGCGGCTATCCGTAACCTGTGAAACTGGCCCTTAAAATCTAGTAAAAAAGAAATAAATCATTGCAGATGTTCACAGTATAGAAAGTAGCAGGGGTACGATGACTGACCTGCAAAACTCAAGTTAAGAGTCGATTACACAACGCTAATCTTTTGTTAAGTGACGTCAGATTGACATTCAATTACCGATTTATTGTTGTTTACCATTTAGTCTATGGATGATGTAATCATGCATCTGCTGTCTTCGGTGATTCACATGCCTACTAGACATCAGGTGGACTGTTAACTAGCCAATAACATTTAACAATACTAATAAAAAAGGATTTTTTCAAATCGGTTGGTAAATGACAGAGACATGCGCAAAAAAAAACACATGAAATAGTTCGAAATGAGAACCTCCTTCTTTTGAGTCGGTTAAAGCACTTAAACCTTCTCTTGAATGTAACCCAATACTTTTCCAAAAATCGCATCGAAATCGGTTTAGTAATACATACTTACAGGTCAAACTGAGAACCTCCTTCTTCTTGAAGTTTGTTAATAACCGTTTTTTTTTTTAATTTATAAATCTGATGTTACCTATAATATTTCAAAATAATTTAGCAATCAAACGATCTTCAGAATAAAACGGCTTGACCGAATAAGATTAAGTTCAAATGGAAAAAGTACGTATAAGATCGTGGGAAACTGAGAGTCTTAAAATATTCATATATGTATGTATGTATGTATACTAAGCTGACCCAGCGAATTTCATAAGGCTTGACAGTCTTTCATTTTTGTGTTTTATTTCTCTTTCAGGCATTCTTTTTGTTTCTTTCTCTCCGTATTTTTTTTAAAACATCCTCGTACACACGGCTACACATCAAGCTATACGAAACTAGTATAAGCAGACCGTTCAATCTGTAGAAAGACCATATAAAGCGAATCCAAGATAAACTGGTTTGTATACATAGCTTCATGTTAGCCGTCTGTACTTGAAGAAATATTCTAAAAAAAGTATCACCGAAACTAGTTCATCTGTTCTCGAGATTATTACTCAATGATACATTTTTATATACAAATTACATTTACGAGTATTATTAACATAAATTCTGACATATTAATAAAATACACATATGTTCATTAAGTCTGGGTTGTATCCCCTAAGAAAATAAAAGAGTTGACTGTCAGCTGTAGCCGAGTATGACTTCCAAGCTATTCAGAGTTCACCGTACACATTGTCTCATGGCGGCCATATTGCGTTTTTTGGGTAACGTATTCTTTTTTATGGGGATTTTAATTTCACTGGTTGAACTTAAGTTTAATAGTTTGTGTTGAAGAAATTACAGAACTCTTACTTCAAGAAGAGGGTTATGTCCCAAAAGCGTTTTAGGAGAAAGTTTCCCCCTGGCTGGAGGCCTTAAATTCTAGGCATCCACAGGGATTTGCCCGGTTAAGCAGTAAACAGCCTCCTTAGGCTGAACTGCGAGATGCCCACTCAAAAAAAAAAAAGGAGAAAGTTTAGTTACTTTTTTCTTGTTTGTGATTTGTATGTTATTTTTCTTTTACATGACGACTGATGTTTTACCATATAAATATAATTAATGATTTTCTTACCAGCTATATTGGCAACTATATTTTCTAACCGTTTAGAGTCGAAACCCTCGGGTCGCGGGATCCGATATCTCTAGTTCTTTATAATGAGCTATCTAAGCGGCTGGTTGACGTTTCCAGTGACCCAAAGGCTGGCTACTACTTTGTTCAGAGCTATTACGTTGCCAGGCTCTTGGGCACGCTCCTAGTAGACAGCGTTGGTGATGAATTTGCGACGACTTTTTTTATGTATATATTTGTATCATATATAGGGTGTTACAAAACTAGTGTCTTTACAGGTCATCTAGTACACGCTAACAATCATGTTTAACACAAAAAAAGTTGAATGACTTAGGGGTCAACGACCGATCGCCTTCATAGAGTACAATTTGGCGACTGTTATATTAAATTTAATAAAATATGCTGTCGTTTTCAAGAGTTTTCTTTGTTACAAACTTGATCCTTAGCATGTACTAGATGACTAGTTTTATAACACCTTATACATATATTGCATTCTTTTTACTTCGTAAATAAGTTTAAATCATGTTATTTTTGACATAGCCAACTACCAATCACACGACCGTTGATCAGCGTTTAAGTGAGGCACTAAACAAAAGTTTTGCATTGTGCAACCGACTTAACCTTAGGCGCCACGCGACCCGTTCTGTCTCGCTGTTATGCTTTGCTTACTACTTTCTATATTGTGACGAACATCTGTATGCTTGCAACTGTTCTCTTATAAGGGGGTAATTGTTGGTTACTACATAATCAATTTATCCTTTACGGAATTCGAGCTTAGTTTATGAGTTAGTTATTACTACTTACTTTTATTTTATTTATTACTAGCGACCCGCCCCGGCTTCGCACTGGTAATGTAAGCGGGAAAAATGAAATTACTTACGACATCACATTAGAAACCTCAAAAATAACAGTACTTCTCCACTATTTAATAGACGTTATTATACATATAAACCTTCCTCTTGAATCACTCCATCTATTAAAAAAAACCGCATCAAGATCCGTTGCGTATTTTCAAAGATTTAAGCATACAAAGGGACATAGGGACAGAGAAAGCGACTTTGTTTTATACTATGTAGTGATTTATCAAGATAATGTAATATAATACAAGTATTACTCGAAGATCAGATACTGTAGTAAGTGATTAAATATAAAATGAAATCGGTTTTAGCGGTTTCACCCGCGCGCGTCCCGTGGGAACTACTCTGCGCAACCGGGTAAAATAAAAGTAGCCTTCCTCGACAAATTAGGTACGTAAGAATTTTCCCATAAAGGGCAAGAAGGTACAGAGGTGGGTTTTAATCAGTTAAAGTCTGACACTCCCTCCAGATACACCCACAGCGGGAGGTGTCACTTAATGACTTATCACCTTGAATAAAGAATGTGGTGGTATCTATGTGATACTGAAAACTCGCTTGATTAATAGAAAAGTTCAATAGGCCATCATCATCATCATCATCATCTAAGCCATAGAACGTCCACTGCTGAACATAGGCCTCCCCTTTAGATCTGCACATACACCGGTTGGAAGCGACCTGCAATAGGCCAATCTCAGCAAATTTAAGAGTTCCCCGTAAATTCTGAGTTTGGATTCTCTTTTCACGAGACAAGATGGCGCAGTAAACGCAAGACATACCGCACTGAATTAAATTATTAAATCAATAATAGTCTCTGTAGGCGCGCCCGATGACATAGGGGACCAAACGTTAGTCACACTTCGAGATACGTCACGCAAATTCCCTTTGGAATTATAATTAACACGCAGTTGGGAATTTTATACGCACATCAGGCTACCCGAAACTGTAAAATTTCCCAATCAACTTTGAACTTTATGCTTCAGCGATATGATTGAAAATCCATTAAGGAAATTTGACAGATTGTTGTAGCCTGATTTGCTGGCGTCTGTACGTCTATATATGTCATTAAAGTTTGCTGTCACACCTAAATTAATAATATTACTAATTTTGGTAATTACTATTAGGTAGGTAATTGAATAAATTTTAATAACATCCGCTAGGGTCATTCATGAGGTTGAACAACGCTTAGCGCATTTTATCCGTGGATTGGTGATGGGTCCAGTTCTTCCGTGTTTCGGAAGGCACGTTAAATTGGCAGTCGTTACGGATAGTGAGAAGCCAGAAATTGTGACATCTAGTCTTACCAAGGGGTTGCCCAGATTACTGGGTAGAGGAGGTCAGATAGGCTGTTGCTCTATGTAAAACTGGCACTCATTTGCATCCCGTTAGACTGAATGCCGACCCCAATAGTTGGGAAAAGGCTAGGCAGATGATACAAGGTACTCGTTGTAATCGTGATCCTTACTAATATTATAATGCGAAAGGAACTCTGTCTGTTTGTTTCTATTGTTTATGGATTAAATTTTCTTATTTTATATTGCGCCATTACATAATTAGAGGAATATGAAAGATTTCCGACGACCAGATGGCGTGGTGGTTAGTGAACCTGCGTGCCACGCTATAGGTCGCGGGTTCGATTCCCGCATAAGTCAAACATTTGTGTGCATGAACATGGGTGTTTGACTTAGTCTGGGTGTTTCTATGTATAATATGTATGTATTTACAAAAGAAAAGTTTATAAATATGTTTATCAGTTGTCTAGTACCCATAGTACAAGCTCTGCTTAGTTTGGGACTAGATGACGTTGTGTAAATGTGTGAGGGATATATATATTATATTTATATGAAAGGCAATCCCTTGATCATTAACTCCCGCTTTTGTAGGTTAATGTCTTAAAATGGCAACACCAAATCAAATCTATCAGCGCTGATCTGAACAGAATGGCTCACTGGGTTATAGACACCGAGTACCATCATTTCGTCACGGCAGTGCGCATGGGCACAATGACACTTGCCGCTTCAACGCACACAAATGTTGACATATGTCCCAGTCCTATAAACAAGAAATCATTCATTTCACTTACAGATGGTACAGACAGCACATCAAGCTACCCGAAACTGTCTAATTTTTCCAGTAGACTTTTAACCATATGCTTCAGCGATAAAGTTGAAAATCTGTTGAGGAAATTTGGCAGATTGTAGCAGCTTGCTGTCCAAGCTACCTGTACCTAGTTTGTTGACGAAAGACTTTAAGAAAGCAAACGTCAAAAAGCTACCAGGTATCCGTAAGCAAAAAGTAGTTTTATTATAGCAATGTCAAAGTCTTTGAGAGCGAAATGATACTCAGATTGAGGGATTAGTAGTAGACATGTAGCATGCCGAATATCTCAGTATACTGGCTTCTGCCCGCATCCCCAGAGAACTACTTTGTGCATCCGGATAAAATATCAAGTACCTAGCCGCAAAATATTCCTGCTATTAGCGTGGTCAAGCAACTAAGCAAACAGACGAACTTTTCATAGTGGTAAGCTCTTCGTATCTGTTTATTTATGCAATTATTTATACTTTTTTTACTGTGTTATGCGTTGTCAAACACACCATCCATCTGCGAAGTCTCAATTAATAATCCTGAACTGTTTAGCTTTTTTGTATAGCTTTTTTAATCTATTTTTTCAAATCCGACTTCTATTTCTCGATATTAAACACCGATTCTGGCAGTTATAGTTTGGAAAACCGACGTTTTGTTAATAGCTAAGAATAGACGATATCCCTCCCCTTGGATAAAGATTGATGGGCATCACTCCCCTCGCGAT